>CAJNDS010000233.1:69648-192004 GCA_905221605.1 Symbiodinium natans | reverse complement strand
ACTTTAGTAGGCGCCTCTGTATTGTCAATCCACCTGATGGGATGCTCCCTCTCAATCTCACAATCGATCCAATGCTGCCGGTCCTAATGCTGCAAATACTAATTGTGCAACACCTGCGGCAACGGAGTGGTTACCTTGAAAGTCGGGCTTTCGTACTTTGCGATGAACAGGGCTTTGTTGCGGACACATGCACCAAAATCCAAACAGCGTTCCATGAGGATGCGAGGGTGCTTCTTAAGTACAAGTGCCTCACCTTCGAAGGTCACCTGTTTAGATTGGTCTCCGCCTCCCACAGCCTACTTTGATGCTAGGACGGCTGGCTTTGCTGCATTGGTAACGCCTTCTTGCCGCCTTTTGGCTCACACTAGCGTAGTAGTGCTTTGGCTCATGGGAGTCTGAGGCTGCCCCGCGACGTCACTTTCCTGCCGCCACACTATACGACTCGTTGCCTTGCGGCCCAACTTGAGCATGTCAACAGAGGAAGATTGCCTTGACAGCGACCCAAGGCAGCTTGAGTACGCCGTACTCTTGCTCTGCCGCAAGCTCTGTCCTTGGATTTGTCCCCGGTGGCCTTGACGCTGGTCCTAGGCAATGACCCTCTAATTCCTCTTTGCGGAGGTGGAGAGGACCCTGTGCAAAGACTGACATCGTCAGTCGCGCAACGCCTTCTGGTGGATCTCTGCAACATCAAGGTTGTTCTTGCCCTGCCATTGCAGAGTGTTCATGGCACTGAAAATGCCGCTGATGCCTTCCAGGCTTGGCTTAGTTGGAGCATAAGACAAGAAATAAAGATCGGCCAGGTCTCGGACGGCTTAGACTTTCATTGGCACATGCTTCATTGGTGCCAATTGGCTATCCAGTCTGTGGCCTGTCTTGCATCAGTTAATTCGCACTGGTTCCGACTTCTCTTGGAAGGTCTGAGGGGAATGCCCTTCTTTGCGATTCCCACGGGGGAACACGCCGGAGCGTTCTTTGGAGTCACGCCTCGTGACGAATGCACTTACGACGTCCATGCAGTTGGAGACTTCCCACTCGCGAGCCTCCGCTTCCTCCGACTGCGTTCACCGTTTACAGCTGACTTTGCCAATCAAACTCCTGCAAGGCAGCTCCTGGGCGGGCGACTTGCTCATGAGCATCATTGGCCTGCCCAAATGGATTCTCCTCACCCGCAGGCAGAGGGCCACTGTGGCAGTCTATGGCCTCGCACACAGTCCACCTTGCAGCGTCACGTGCCTGCCCCTTGGTCAGTCCGTGAAGCAGCTTCTCGTTGTAGGGTAAGGTATGCTGGCCTTGTTGCCAATCTCACCCTTGTGCGCGTTACTCAACATCAAGGTTGTAAGATTCAAATCGTTTGGTGCGTTGCCCCCTTTCGACAAGAAGCTCTTGAAGGGGATACTCTCCAACTTACCACTCAACTTTTCCCTGCCTTATGTACTTTGTGCCCGAACCGCCTGCAGCCAGATCTCCTTGGGGTCTTCGCTGTTTCGCAACTTAGTCACCTACCTGTCCCTCCGTGCTGTGCCCTGGTAGATTGGCCGGTGGACACACCGTTCACTGTATATGCCTACAATGATCTCCTGGCTGTAAGGGCTGCGCATCCACCCGTCACTGTTGGCTGGCCGTCCTGGCACCTGCAGCTCCTCAACCCAAGCGATTGGAATGACCTACCTTGCCCTGTTTTGGCTTCTTGTAGCTGGCCTGTGTCCCTGTTGATGGTCAAATGCGTGCAAGCGATGAGAGAACGCAGTGGGCACCTCGAGTGTCGATCTTTTGTCCTGGCCGACTCACAAGGGGCAGTTGCGAGTCCTGCGTCGGCAGTACTCCGAGCTTTTGCTCCGAATGCAAACATACTTCTGAAAATGCAGTAGGGACCCCGCCCCTTCACTAATGCTTGGCCTTGGAAGCATGAGGGTCTCGTTCTCCAGTTTCACACTGCTTTCGCGGTTTTGCATTCTAGGGAATGTGTTGGCGGGCCTTTTTCATGGGTGCTGTGCAGTGCTGGCTCAGGTCAACTCTGTAGATCCGAGGTAGTCCACCGCCTTCCCCTCAGAAAGGCATCACTGACATGGTTGAGGCATCCAGCCCTCAAATCCATATGGAACGTCTTGCTCCGCTGCTTGTGATTGTCTCGCAGTTGAGCCATACGTCGGCCTACTGTAGGCCCGCCTCCAGGCACAGCGATAGACACCTTCACGACTGCCCATTGGATGCATTGCGTTGTATCCTCTTTGATGCGTGCGCTGTGTGCTTGAGCCTGTGGTTAATTGTAGAGCCGCGCGAAGGCCTCTCCGAGCCTCCACAAGTGTACCTCTGGCAGCAACAACAGTCGAATTGGGGTTGTTGTTATACTCGCCTCCCTCACGTCGCTCCTGGAGTCGAGAATTATAGGGTTGCCCTCCCATCCCTGAGGGAAACCGCGAGAGTGGCTGCTGTTTGTCGGCGCTGGGGAGGTATCATCGGGGCTTGGGCATCGCGCAGGCGTTTTGTGACATCGACGTCAACCTTCGCCAGTACACAGCGTGTTGTGCCCGTCGTGCGTGTGAACTGCACCCATTTCAAATTGCAGCTTCATGTTACGGAATTGATGGACTTGGGTGTCGCGCGAATGCGAAACAATGCTATACTCTTCCCCTCCTCTAGCCAGGCTAGGACCCCAGTCACTGGGCAAGTGGAGGAGGACGGTTGAGTTGCTCATGCCACGTGAGTGCGCCCGCACTCACACGGCGGTGTAGGAACCTGCATCTCTTCTCAAGGCAGTAGATCCATTTACGTTCTCTGTACAAGTTTGACAGCAGTCACCCCTCACCGCAATTTCCGAGCAGGGGCTCGGTGAAGCGGCTCAGGAGCTCCCGTTCGGGTTGCTCCCTTGCTCCCGAGTATTACCTGCGGAGAATCTTGTGAGGGTGCGGGAGTGATTTGATGTTGGGTACGTGAGTGCGCCCGCACTCACACGCCCTAGTCCCCCGCATGGATTGACAGTTTGTTCCTGTGGCTCATAGCCCTCTCAGCCGCGAACATAAAGGAGTGATGGTATTACCCGCTAACTTGCCCCCTTGTTCTGTGCCGCCAGGGCTCACAGGAGCAGGCGCCCGCTTGCCCTCCCCGAACTAACTGCCCGGCATGGCTGCTTCGTTGGTCATTGGTGGCAGCCTTTACACTGCTGTCAATGGAGATGGCGACAGTGACTGGGAAAGATGCTACCCTGACGAACACCCGGAGATCTTCTCCAGCGAGCCCATCCTCGAAGGCCACGGCCACACTTGTAGTGCTGGCTGGATATCGCTCACCAAGCTCCTCGTACTGCAAGGAATCCGCGATGCCTCGGCAGCCCAAGGACGTCCTAATCAACGGACCCTCGCCATGGTTGTTGCGGCCGAACTCGGGCACTCTGTTGGAGGTCATCGTGCCTGGCTTGCACACCACCTTCGAGATCTTTCGCAGGATTTGAGGAACGAGCTTGCCCAGGAGTACGGGGCGTTACTGGCTATGTTCAGACGTCCGCCTGGACCACAGCAGAATGCCCTTTTAGCCTGGGCCAGGCCAATCATTGTGCATCGCCAGGAAGATTTGCCAATTTACCTCATAAAAGCGCATTTGGAGCAGCATCTTTTGCTTGCATGGCGTTTCACTGCCGATAAAGTCAATTTGCTTTTGCAAGCGATGTCCGATGCTGTCCCCAATGATAATGCCGTCATTCTGGAGTGGGTAGCGTGCTTCCTCGATGAACGTATTGCTACCGACATTCTCGAGCATTTAGATGACGAGACCATGCATCTGCTTGAGGACAATCGGCATTCGGATAGTGACATCTAACGCTGACCTTGTGCGAATACGGAACAAACGGCGGCCTAGTACATCGGTCGTTATCCATGGTCATGCGGCATTCCTGTAATGTCTTGCTGTTGTCTTGACCGATTTGGAAAGTTGTAACCATTGATCATGTTATACTGCTGATGTAGTCTCCAACTGAAGGGAGCTGAGTCAGGGGAAGTTGGGAGCAAGCTTGTTGTTGTGTGACATTCTTTGCGCTGGACGGCACGGCTCTCAGGCAAGACTGCCCAGTCTTCCTCTACCTTGCCCCATCAATTGGGTAGGCTGCCTCTTCTTCGCCATGGCATTGCAAGAGCCCCTTGGCCTGGAGAACCTGCAGCCTCCTCCATTGGTCGCCCCTCCGCTCGTAGCTGGGCGTGAAAACACCTGGATTACGGCGAGCCATGGCAGTTCAACCCTCCCCTTTGTTGTATCCCGGCCGAGTGCGGATGCAGGGGAAGCCAACTCGATAGTGCTTCTCCTCCCTGGTTGTGGACATTTCTATGTGGAGAATATGCACCCACTGCCTTGGCAAGGGGCCATCGAGTATCTGTGGAGCAACCTGGCTTTCAAAAAGGCCGTCATTGCCTGCGCATGGCCTGTGGCGGGACAAGCAGGCTCACCGCCTGCCTGGATGCTGCCTGACGGTGCTGCCTGGACCAAGGCAGTGTATACAATGGAAATTCTACCGCTCCTACTGGCCGTCCAACGTGATGCGAGCCCTCGCATCTCCTTGCCCACATATCTCATGGGCCTTGGCTCTGGAGGAACCATCACCTACCAGATTGCAATTTCCGAGGCCCATGCGACCTTCCGGGCTTGTGTTTGCATGGGCCCCATTAGGCTGCCTTCTTTGCTGCCAGCCCCCACGGGCGGGGAGACACGAATTTTAGTCTATGGCGGACGAAAGGACGTAGAGACCTTTCAGCACCACCTTCGGATGTGCTACTCGGTGCGGGGCAATCATCGCGTGCCTCCTGTCACAGAAGCCCTTTCCGAAGACTCACACTTTACCGCCTTCAAGGGCTACGGACGCACGCAGTACCCCTGGGCCCCCGGCCTCACAATCCGCCAGGTGGTTATCGGCAAGGACCCGGAGCATGTGGTGTGGCCTGCATTGCTGAGCGATCCTGATTGGCTGCTGGCGGACCATATCGAGCTCCCGGAGTAGTCGTCGGGGCAGGGTAGAGAGTGCCTTCCTTTTTCCATTTTAATCGATTTATGCGCGCCGGCCCTTGTGTTGCCGCTACAAACAGACCAGCAACCGAGGTACGCCTGCATTCTGGTGCTACTACTGTGCACGGACAAAGTAAAGGATGCCATCGTCTCCAGGTCATTGCTTTGTACATGCAGCACATTGCAGCCACAAGTAACAGCCACCTGCGATGACACGCTGCATCCCTTTTCAGGTTGCGCGTTGGATGTGCCCTGGCTCAAGCTAAGGGTGGCTGGCTGACTGAACGAGGAACCCATTGTGTAGAGGGTTGTCACGCTCCTGACTGGTTTTTTCTCGCCTTTCTGCTTCTTCTCTCCTGTGTGCTGTGCTTTTTGTCTGGTCCTCCCTTTCCTTGAGTCCCTCCCTAGTTTTTGTAAGGGCTTTCCAGGGATCTTGGTGTCTGGAGGTTGCCTCGTGGTTCTCCGCTGCCTGTGGGGTAGTCACATGAGCTTGGCCTGCCATGTTCGGTGAGTGATGCCATGGAGTCGTATGCCTGTCAACCGTACGCGATCCGGGTTGGAGCGCAAGTGCTCCAAGTCCACGTTGCCAGGAGAGGGCAACTCACTGCACTTGCCACTTTAGGGACCAGTGATATCGCAATGACCAGGCAGATGCAAGCCGGCGTCATCCTGCCTCACGAACTCGATGCCGATACTTTCCGCCGGAAATACAACCCTTGTTGTGTCTGGACCATTCTGCCTTTTTGAGAAACAGCAACGCCGTCTGCTTCGCCCGGCAACCCACGGTTCGCTGTTTTCTCCTGCATGCATGGAGGCCAGGCATCGGCATCATGCCGCATAGCAGTGCCCTCATGGGGCGAGCGGTGTCCACGCACAGTGCTTTGCCTGGTGACGCGATAGACCTTCCCCCTTGGGCGAGTGTTGTCACCGAACAAGGAGCGGGTAGGGAGACAGCCCTGTCTCCCGGGCCCTGGCAAACTCCATCACCTAATCCACCTAGGGTCTGCTGGCCGGATAATAGTCCTCGCCCTCCCATACCGCCGATTCCTCCACGTGTTGGAGAATACCCAGTGAGTGAGGTCAGTAGGATCGAGCCGCGAATTCCACATGGGAGGCCACCTCCCGCGCCAGTTGCAGCCGACCTGCCACCTTGGCAGGTCCCTAGCCACCCAGGTCCACAGGTCCTTGCGGCGACCGCAATGCAGGCTATATGCCAGCTTCGCACTCTCAGTGCTGACCATGCGCCGGGGCCTCAGGAGCCTGAGGATCTCGCGCAGGCACTAGAAAGTAATCAGAATTTCCCTGAGCCCACCCCTAGCGGCGTACTGCCATTGAAACTGGCCTCGGGAGCCATTTCCGGCGAACCGCCTGAGCCGCAAGGTCTCCACCCAGAGATTGACTACAATGCATTACTCGGCTGCCTACTTCCACAGCTCCGGGCTGCTGAGTCCGCAGGAGCCCATGTCCTGCTCTTGGTCACGGATAGTCGCTGCTTCTTGTCTATTCCGCACTTCCCCTACTTTGTCCGGCATTTGGTAGCACGCATGCAGTGGGAAGGCCCGTTTAAGGAGAGGTGGTTTCCCATCTTGGTTAACACCAAGGAAGCGGGGCTAGCTTCTGTGCACTTTACGTGGGCGGGGCCCGAAATTCTGGCAGTCCTCAGAGTCCTTGCGCCAGGGGTGGTCTTGATGTTGCTTGACCATGACACCTTGTTCACTGCCAGGTGGGAAGCAGAAGAGCTGCGAAGGTTTGCAGTCCTCGATCTACTGCCCAATACCCTCTCGACGGAGTCACTGGGCAGCATGGAAGTCGAGACGGACGAGACACAGCCCTGTGGCTCGCTTCCAGCCTCGCCGTGGAGTTGCTCGCCGGACGGGTCCATACCGTGTGGGGCCCGATCGCCAAACTCAATTGGCATGGTTTGTGCGTCCGAGGACCAGCTCGAAGCAAATGGGGGATTGGTCCTCTTCTACCCGAATGCTCCGGACGGCAAACATCCCCGGCCCCCTCGCTTCTGCATCCCTGGCAACGTCGCTAGTGCGGTGACCTCAATTGGTACTGCGTTGAGCCGAGCCCTGCAGCTAGTCATCATGCCCAGTGAAGTGCCCACTCCATTGCCTGGTATGCATGAGCAGGTGCCGTTGGACCAGATCCATTATCGGCAATGTCTACGCAACACCCCTCTTGCCGGAACCACTGCTCACAAGCACTCTGACTTTGTGTTTGCGTGGGCACTTTTAGGAAGATACATACATGAGGTTGCGTGGAAAACGGCCGACCTTACTGCTGGCCGGCCAGAGCCAGACATCCAGTTTGGCGCCTCCCCAGTCAGGCAGGTCAGAGGGGTCAAAACATGGGGACAAGGCCCATATGAACAGGGATTTCTTCCCTTGCTCATGGGTTACGGCGGCTCGCACTCCCGTTTGGCAATCCTACCTGGTCCTGACTTATTCATGGCGAACCGATACGCCGAGGTTATACCCCCTCCTTTTGTGCATGGATATGGTGCCAAAGGCAAAAACATCTTGCCGCAGTGGGGGAGTGTGGTACGGCTGCCTACTCTACCCGAGTCGGTCTGGGGCAACGGGGACACCGTCCCTCTGTGGGCCTCTGTTGGGAAAAAGGGCAGTGGACCAGTGCGGCTCCAGCTCTTCCCTGGGGTCCTCATGTTTTGGAAGAAAGATGCCCTATCTTCCTGCAGGGCCACCCCGAAATGGCGCAGTCGACCCAATACCCCAACTGGGCCGCTTGCTCTTCTTGCTGCCGCTGCGCATGCTTGGCTGGCCCAGGCGGATCTGCCGTGGCCTCTCTTCGCCGCAGACATAAAGGTCACGCCGTTGGGCCTCAGTCAATACTGGGATGATGGACTAGCCATGCGTGTGCAACAAGCCCTGGCAGCCTTTGCCTTTCCTGCCTACCAGTACCCGCCTCCAAAGCCTCACCTAACCCCCTCAGGGGAATGTCGGTCGCTCTTCATTAGCGGGATGAATGGGAAGGCCGAGAATACGCCCCCCACTGTGTCGGGTAGCATCATTCACACAGCCAATTCCTATGCACTCACTGGCTTAGAAATGGAAACAGTCCGGGACAACCAGGGCAAAAAGGTCCGATATGAGGACACACAACGCCCGTTGTTGCTTTCGACCAGCGGTAATGCCGCACATGCATTGTTGCTCCTGCCCCAAGCCGCCCAGCTATGGGCACGTGCTCTGTACCCTCAGGTCGAAGGATGCGGTCTGCCAGCGGCGGTTCGTGCTAGAATCAGCTCGGTAGAAGCCTCCCTGACAATGTGCCCTGCCCTGGCTCACTTGCACATGCCACATACTGCTGCGCTGACCGCTCTGCATGTGGGCCTCGCCGCGGGTAGAGCTGGCGAGTGCAAACTGTGCGTTACGGGTTTCTCTGCTGGGTCGTATACGGGCGCTGCTGTGGCTATCGCTTGGCATGAGCGCCAAAAGCTTCCTGACTGCAAGGGCGATTTTGTCCACATCAAGGCACGTTTGGGCGGCGTTGCCATGCCACGGGCCATGCTGCAATATATCCTGGGTTCGGAATTGCGGCACGCTGTTAGTCTTGTCCATCATGAGAGCGACCAGCTTTGTATCTTCCGGCCCAGCCAGGCAGCAAGGACGCAAGCGATTGGCGCGGGAGCGCGTCTCTACTACTTCACTGGACCTGAGTCACTTGGCAGTGGTGGACACTCTTATGGTCACTTTGTCCACAGTGAAGAGCTATTCCAGCTCACGCCGGGGGATTATGTGCATAAGGAATTGACTAAAAAGATTTGCGGCTTGGCCGACCCCCGGATGGATCGCACAGTGCGAGCAGGTTTGATGGGGGTTGCGTGTGGCTCTGTCCAGCTTTCGGATAAGTCTAAAACTTTCATCAACTCCGTGCTGGGACGGCAAATCAGACGCCCCGATATGGAGGCTTTTCTCCGGATACCTTCCGCTGAGAACCGGAGCATTGCAAGTCTCCGTGCTGACTGTACCCAAGTCCTCCTGACGGATGCCAAGCCGCATCTGGCTGATTTGCCGCCCCCGTATCATGAACTTGGTCCCACGATGAAACTAGTTTTGGGTATGTGGCTCCCCCACCTGTCGTTAGAGCGCCTGGTTGACATGCTGGGTTATCAGTTTTTAGCCATGGCCTCGGAAGCAGAAATCGAGGAGGAGCCCTCGGAACAGTATCACTACCCAGAGCAAGCTGCGGTCAAGCGGGCCGCCACCCCTGTGGCGATAAAGCCCGGCACGCATACATGGCCAATCTGCCTTCTCCATCGAGTTTACCCAAGGGCATCGGTCATGCTCCTTACACCGGAGTTGGCGGATGTCCCTGACTGGGCTAAAAAGTGGTTTGCTGTCGCTGGTAAAGTGCCGGCCAAGGGCACTGCTTTGCTGGTTACCTTGAGAGAAGACAAGGGGGATGTGGCCTACCCAGGCATGTTTATAGAGCTCCTTGCCCCGAAGAAGCTTTTCACCGGCCCTGGAGAAAGTAAGGCCATGCAGCCAGTCAATATAACCATTGCCCTGCTCTTGACTGATGAACAGCACAACCAATTCGCGCAACGACCCTCACTGCCGAGAGTCAGCCAGCTTGAGGTTCTGCCCGGAGGAGCCTCTACCCCGCTTTGGGATGCTCTGTTACACATGCCTAGGGAAAGGCAGCATGTTGCATTGGGCGTTCCGCTAGAAGACTCGCCTCTTGATGCCATCCGGCAGCCACAGTGGTTGCCGGGCTTTCTCACAGATTTAGTGCTTGTCCTCCTTATCGGGCTAGTGGTGAGAGGGAACTGGCACGACACATGGGCACAGCTCATTCACCCGGAGGTCTGCCAAGTCTTCAGAGGCAAGCACGAAACGCAAGCTGCGCAGGCATCGCTTACTGCGGGTCCGGGGGCTTCCAACCCCTTGCAAAGCTTCCTCAAAGGAACAATCCTAAAGAATGGACGCCGACGCTGCTGAGTGGCGTGTTAGCTACGCTGCCTGACTCTCCGCTGCCCGGCCAAGAGGACGCCCGGACTCCTGCGCTGTGGCATGCGGAGTGTCTACGCCTGTCCCATGACTCGTTGAGCAACGAGCACGATCCGAGGACTCGAGCCAGCATCTTTGCGCTCGCGGTTGGTCCCGCCTTCCTTACGTGCCTCTGTGATACCTTTTGGGGGGCGGACGGACACCTGGCAGCGCTGCTGGGAGCGTGCTCGTACGGCTTGGCCGCTAATCGTATTACAGTCTTGACGTGTATAAACCTGTGGCAGACGGTAGGCAAGATTGCCCGCTGTAACATGATGATTCAAGTCTCTCAGGGTAGCCCATCCCAACACATGCACCTACGAACCGCTGCTCTTCTGTGCCTGAGCTGGTCCTGGGTCTCAGAGCGCACCCACCCGCAAGTCGTCTTGAAAGAGGTGGCTGGCTTGAGGGAGGAGATCCGAGAGGCCCGCGAAGTCATCGCTGGCTTTACGACCGAGGCCTCTTCTTGTGAGTGGAAAGTCTGGTCTCGAGACTGGGCTTTGAAGCTGTCGGGGTTGATCGACTTGGTCTTGTTGGTCTGGCTTCTGGCTTCGACGTGTTCAAATCGTCATCGAGCATCCTCACCTCTGCCGGCTTCGGAACCACCTGAGGATTCTGGAGAAGAACCCTTGCCCTTGAAAGCGCCAACTCCCGAAGCCCTCCAAGGTGGCCTCGGGCTGGGTGACGGCGCCTCGTCTCCTCCGAGTTCGACTGGTCGGGGCAGACCAACGCGGCCTTCGGACCTCAAGAAATGGCGGACCTGACTCTTGATATCCCTGAGGTACAGATCGTGGTCAACTACCCCTTAGACGGTGGAGGGTTTTTCTGGCATCATAGGATACTTTTGCATCGTATTGAGGGAGGGATCTGGCTGACCCTGACTCCCGACCACGAGATACAAAGACATGATCTGAATGCCCTCCGACATCGCATCTTGCAGAGGTCCGCCCCTTATCCCGCGGACATCGCAGCCGAGATCTACGCGCACGATCCGATTGGGGCGGCAGCTCTGGCCGGATTCAAGAGGGAGGCCCAGATCCGAGCCGCCATCCTTGGAGAGGGGGCGGTGGAGAACATCGAGGCCTTCGTGTGGGTTATCTCGGAGCCAGGCCACCCAGACTTTGGTGTCACCGTCGATGCCGGGTTGCTTGGGAATGAGGCGACAGGCTTGGCGTTCACCCTGAAGGGCGTGGTCATACGTGGAGGTGAAGAACTCTTCGTGGAGCGGGTTATGACCCGCGACCTCGAGACCTGGCGCAAGAAGAGAGGCCTTGACCTTTCGGATGTCAGACTTCTCGGCGACCACCGTGATGCTGCTGGGAAGAAGCGACTGGACTTGAAGGAGGCCGTCGCCCTGATGAAGAATGTCGAGGACAAGGAGTTCCCAATCGGCGGGGTCCGGGCGGCCAAGGAGCTCCACGAGGCCGTCGCAGCAAGCGCGGGGGAGTTCCTCATCTACCATTCAGAATGGCTCAGGCTCTCGGGCGTCAACAAGAAGACAAGCGCAGCGCACATACACCGCTCACTCTGCGAAGCTCTTCGCCTGATGCACTCCTTTGACCAGGTGGACACTTCGGTCTTAGCGAGCGGGGAGCACATGGTGCGCTGGCTCATCCAAGTTGAGCTCGCGGTCGAGCGGAACCCTCACCAGCCTGACTTCTCCGGCTTGGACATCGTCAGCGGCGCCGCCCAACTTCCAGATGGAAGGGCCAGCACTTCGAAGTTCTCCGAGTGGGTCAGCAACCGCCTTAAGGAGAGGGCCTCCATCTGGAAGCAGGAGCGGCTCTTCAACCAGGAGAGGCGCCAGCTTCGGGCAGGACGAGGCGGCAAAGGCCAGGGCGGCGACTCGTCTTCTGAAGATGGGGGCTCCGCTGCCGGGACAAGAAAGAAGAAAAAGAAGAAGAAAGGCAAGGGAGGTGAAGATCCGACGGCCGCCGGCTCGGGTGGCCGGGACGGCAAGTAAGAGAGACATCTCGGGGTGCTGCTGCCTGGGACATGTCCTGGCGCCCCGACTCCAAGGCAGATGCATGGCACGAATTCAGTATCCGGTCGCCTTCTCTTCGACGACGGCATGGAGACCCTTTTCCTCTCCCTCGGCTACCTCCTCACTTTTGCAGCCAAGGGTCAGAACGCAATGAGCAGCTTCGGCGGGTAGACTGCAGCCTGCGGTCTTTGAACACACTCGCCGCTGCCAGTAACGACAAAGCCATTTTTCCTGGGCTCCCTCTGACTGCAGTTCAGAAGTGGATCCTCTCCGACGTCTCTAGACGGGTCTTGTTGTACGGGAACTGTCCGGACAATGTCACCGAGGAATCCGCCCTGCAGGAGCTCAACCAGCGCGCCAACCTGTACAACCAGGAGAGCGTGAGCCTCGCATCCTGTGACTTAAGCAAAGTGAAGATTCTTCAGCGACGCCTATGCCCTCAAAACGCTCGAGACTTGGCACCTCCCGAGGTTAGGGGCTACATCGACTACTTCGAAGACCTGGTGGAACGACCGCGCCAGGAGCAGCAGGCCCTCGCAGAGTCTGGGGTTCTGGTCGAACCGTACTGGGACCCTGCACTTCGCCATGACCGCGGGCTTCGCATAGACCTCTACCGTGCGTTACACCGGTGCCAACTCCTCGACTTTTGCCTTCGCAGGAGGGCGCGAGCGGGCATCTTTATGGTCAAGAAGAAAGATGGCATGCAGAGACTGATCATTGACGCTCGACAGGCCAACGCCTTCCAGCGCACTCCTCCGACCACAAGGCTTGGAACTCCGGCTTCTTTGACCTCGCTTGACCTTTCCCCGGACACGCTCGTGGCAAACGGATGCGGAGGACTTTTGGGGCGAGATGAGGCCGGCAAGATCCAGGTCTCAGCCGAGGCCGGCGACGTCGGGGACTGCTTCTACAACTTTGTCGTGCCATCTTTGTCAAAGTGGTTCGCTTTTGACGATTCATTTAGTGGAGACGAATTGGCAGAATTGGGATTACATCCTGGCGACATCTTTGATGACGAGCTGGGATACACACGCCCTCTTCAACCGGGAGAACGAGTCTTTGCCGCCTTCCGAGGGGTTCCCATGGGATGGTCGTGGGCCCTCTTTCTGGCGAATGAAATTGTCTCCTACCAGGCCTCCCTCAGCAGCGCTCGACCCGGAGAAGATGAAGTTCGAGACCGGCGCCCCGCCCCACCTGTAAAGCCTGGGCTCCCTGTCGTCGGCATCTACGTTGACAATGTGCACACCTTTGGAGGTCAGTATGGGGATGCGGGACGTCGCGTGGGCCACATCTCGGAGCGCTTCGCGGACCTGGGCATTCCCTTCACAGTGGATAACGTGGAGCCGGACCTCTGCCTTGACAGCCTTGGGCTTTTTCTGGACTTCAGAGACGGGGCGACGGCTAGGTCAAAAACAGAGCGGGCGTGGAAGCTGTGGAAGGCCACCCGTGGGCTACTTCGACGACGGCGAGTCAGCGGTCGAGTCCTCCGTGTTTGGCTTGGCCTTATTAACTTCCACTTCCAGCTCTTCAGGCCGGCTTTGGCCTCCCTCTCGGTCGTCTACCGCTTCATGTCGGAACATTTGGACCACAGAGCTCCACTCTGGCCCTCTGTCCGGCGAGAGATGAAGGTCGCCATGGGTCTCATCTTCCTGATCGAGTGGGACATGGGTGCCCCTTGCTGCAATGAGGTTCACATAGGAGACAGCTCAGACCGAGGCTATTCTCTGATGACCACCTCGGCGAGTACTAATGAGATTCGACGTGCTCTACAACATCGAGAAAGATGGCGCTTCGCCCAGGGAGACCCGGCAACCCAACCTGTCGGGCCACCTTGCGACGGCCGCCAGGACCTCAGTGGAGATCGCTACTTTGGATCGGTTCCTAACGCGGGCGTGGGGCGAGGCACTTCGTATGGACAAGAGCTCGCCTCCCGCATCGACCTCGCCTACCAGGACCCAAACTTCATCCGAAGACGCGGTCGCCTGTTCGGGAACACGAAGAAGGAAGCTCGAACCGTGATATCCGCCGTGGGCATCCCTGAATTGGAGCAATGTTGGGATATCCCGGACCGATGGACGCTCCTGGTGGCGCGGGCCTGGAAGCACACTGCCGAGCACATCAATATCAAGGAGGCCAGAGTGTGCCTGATGGGCCTGCGGAGACTTTGCCGAAGCACTCAGAACATGGGGACCAACGCCCTCAGCATCTCCGACAACCTTGTCAGCTGCCTCGTCTTCGAAAAGGGGCGGAGCTCTTCAAAGGCCCTGAACCGCCTCTGTCGGCGAGCGGCGGCTTACCAACTGGGCTGCCGCATTCAGTGGAGGCTCAGACACATACCCACGGGCCGCAATATTGCGGATGGGCCGTCCCGGCTCTGGGGCCCTGACTTCCCACGGCATGGACAGCGTGAGCGAGTTCACTTCGACCTCGGCGACCTCCCCAAGAACGGTCACTTCGACCTGCACTCCTTTGAGCTTGGTAGAGGCCAACTTGGTCCGGTGAGCAGCTCCCGTTGTTCGACTGGAGGGGATTCAGTTCTAGGACGAAGGATCGACGTATCCTGTCCGCCTCGGAGCTTCCTCGAGATTTTTTCAGGGACAGCCCGTCTCACCCGGGCCATTGATGAAGCCGGACTCAGGGTCCTGCCCGACATCGAGGTCGCCAAAGGCAATTCCTTTAACCTCCTAAACCCCAAGACCCAGAGCTTCATCATCACCCTGCTTGAAAAAGGTTTGGTGTGGTGTATCCATTTTGGGACTCCATGCACTGTGTGGTCCCGAGCGCGCCGCAACATCAAGAATGTCAGACGTGCTCATGAAAAAGAACGCGCAGGAGTAGTTCTTGCTCTCTTCACTGCTCGAGCAATCCGCGTCTGTCTGCGGCTAGGTATCTTCTTTACTTTGGAGAACCCGCAGTCTAGCCGGCTTTGGGATTTTGGACCCATCAAGGACATTTTCAAACACCGAGGCGTGTTCTTCTTCACCACCCATATGTGTGCTTGGGGGTCCGCATACAAGAAGCCCACTAGCATCCTCACCAACCTTGAGCAGCTTTGTCGTCTTCAAGCAAAATGTAACAAAGGGCACAAGCATGTACCGCTCCGCGGAATCGAGGCGGTGTATGTTGATGGGAAGGCCACCAGTCGCAATCGAACAGCTGGAGCTGGTGCATACCCACACTTGCTGTGCGCCGCCTGGGCTCGCGAGTTGAGAGCGATCGCCCCGTCCGAAGCATGGGGAGCTCCTTGTAGGGAGGACACTCTTGATCTGCTCCATGGCCTGGAAGCGGCGAGCCTGCGAGTTCAACGACGCGATCAACAGCCTGCCCACGGACCTGTTCGCCAAGATGACTCGGGTACGGACGGCGACAGGAAGTACCTCCTCAGCGCCGCTCGCTACATCCAGACACACCCCGTCATCTTCGGCCACTTCACCGCCTTCGACATCGCAAGGCTCGCTGGCTACAACAAAGCCGGCGAGAAAACGACGCCCTAGGACGACGCCAACGGGCGACAGCCTACCTTCCCAGGTCCGTCTTCGTGCCCAAAAAGTCACACAGAAGACCCTCGACAGCTACCAGCGCCACATCGCGGACTTCGAAGAGTGGGCGAGGGGGAAGCATGTCCGTGTGACCCAGCGGAACTTAGACAAACACGTCACAAACTACATTACCGAGCTCTCCGAGGATGAGGAACACCTCCCTAACACCGGCGCCTACCTCATCTACGGCCTCCAGCTTCTGCGCAATATGGGGCCAAAGAAGGACTTCTTGCCGAACTCCAAAGAGGCCTTGGCGGGGTGGCGCAAGCAGAATCCCGGTTGCATGAGGTTGCCGGTGCCGGAGGAGTTTGTCTTCGACCTCGCGACCCACGCTATAGAGAACAACGCTCTCGACATTGCCTTGGAGATCCTCATCCAGTATGACACGTACATGCGGCCTTCCGAGTGCATCGGGCTCACCCTTCGACACCTTGGACGGCCTCGAGGAGCTCGCTACAAACACTGGGCCATTGTCGTGGCGCCTTCGGCGTTGGGCGAGGTCACCAAAACCGGCGACTCCGATGACTCAGTGCTTCTCGCTGAGCTCGGCGACAGGGACTGGCTACGGGAAGCCATGACACTTTGGGTGACGAGATGCGTTGACTCCTTGTTCCCAAACCTCTCACTGGCTCGACTTGAAGCTTGGTGCCGAAATGCGTGTCACAAGCTGAAGTACAAGTCCATCTGCATCATGCCGCACATTCTGCGGCACAGTGGTGCGTCGAACGACGTCTTCCATAGGCGGCGGGACTTGCAGCAGGTGCAGAAGCGTGGGAGGTGGCGAGCCAGGCAGAGCGTGGCTCGATATGAAAAACATGCTCTTCTTCAGAAACGCTGGGACGAAGCCGACCCAAAACGTTTGGCCAGCATTCGTTCCAGATCCCAGCAGCTCCCCGCTTTGCTTGTGGATCGGCTGCGACACTCCAGCTGAGCTGACGCTCATCCAGGGCTTTGGATATGGGAATGGGACAATGTGCAGACCATTTCTGCTCCAAGAGGGCCCTCGCTCTTTGAGTTTCAAGTTGCTGCAAAAGCAGCCGGCTCTCTGAGGCAAACTCCCAAGTCGTTTCCTTCAGCTTCCACAGGCCGAGCACGACTGCACTTCTTTCGCGCTTCAAGGCAAAAGCGCGGCTCTGCATCTGGGCAAGGCCGTTGAGGGAGCCTGGGGTTTGTTACAGTCTTGACGTGTATAAACCTGTGGCAGACGGTAGGCAAGATTGCCCGCTGTAACATGATGATTCAAGTCTCTCCCGGGGCCTACCCAAGGCCATTTTGGGCGGGACAATGTGCAGACCATTTCTGCTCCAAGAGGGCCCTCGCTCTTTGAGTTTCAAGTTGCTGCAAAAGCAGCCGGCTCTCTGAGGCAAACTCCCAAGTCGTTTCCTTCAGCTTCCACAGGCCGAGCACGACTGCACTTCTTTCGCGCTTCAAGGCAAAAGCGCGGCTCTGCATCTGGGCAAGGCCGTTGAGGGAGCCTGGGGTTTGCTTCTGTATTCATAACGGGTGCGCCCGGCAGCGGGAAGACACGATCCTGCGCGTTTCTAGGAGTACTCCTTGCGTGCCTGACGAGCCGGCTCACCCTGTACACCGCTCATGGCAATGAATCGGTTCGGGCCTATGTCGAAGCGGTTGATAGGCTCACGACTGCTAGCAATGAATTTGTTCGCAGCCGCATCGTTCGCATACCGGGTAACAAGGAGAAGGACACACATAAGCTCCCTTTTGATGTGCACGATTTGTACCGGGGGCTACTTGTAGCCACGACACATGGTACGATTGTGGCAAGGCTTAGCTTTCCCTACTCGCAGCTCATTAACCGTCTAAAGGATGTTGAGTTGCTCCTCCGAGATGAAGCCCAGCAATTGGGCACGCCTGGTTCCAACACCATTCTGGCGCACATCAAGCATGCACTTGATGTCATGATTGGCGACCACAGACAGCCCGCTGGAGGATCGCGACCCAATTACCACTTCGTCACGGAGTTGTTGGAGCAAAAGATTTGTGGCCTCAATGCGGTCCCTGCCGACCTCCACACGCCAGCCACCTTGCCTGCGGCCCTTTTGCGGCAAACGGCCCAAAGTTCCGGCCGTGGAAAAAGGGACAAGGCGAGATGCCCTCTTGGGGCAAGCCCCACCGTTCCTCTGGAGCGTCTGAGGTATTGTTCTCAGCGGTCTCGATGCTGGAATCGATTCTCTGGATAAGCATCGTCAAACCGAAGCAAGCCGAGACAGTCATGCAGGCCGCCGGGCTGAAGGCCATTGTCGGACCGGCTGTCAACCTCTCGCTCTGTTCATCCATGCGCCTCCCTCCTGAGATTGCTGCCATTCTATACGCATGTCGCTTGGGCGGCCACTGCGTAGCCTTGCAGGCAGGTGGATGGAAACGTGTCGATGGGTACGGGTGCAAGATCAGGATGAGACCCAAACCAAAATAGGCAGAAGCTACGACCTCAGCATGGTCCTGGCGGACATTGTGCTCACTTTTGGGCACCAGGTCTATCCTGACTCCCCTATCGGGATGGTCTCTCAGTATGCCAGGATTGTTACCCAAATGAAGTTTATGCTGCAGTTGAGTCTCCCCGCAGACCCACTGGGCGATGACGATATGAGCCTACTTGAAGCCTGCCAAACCGCGGAAGACTTCCCGCTGACTGGCGCGCCCAACACTTGGAGCCTTGTGACGTTTCGGACCTTCCTCATGAATCGCATAGGGTCCCTTAAACGCTTCTTCGGCGCTATCACCACGGCCTGCTCCACTGGCCCCACATTTGGGATATGTGTCTTTGTGACATGTCGGGCTTCTGGATTCCTGTTTAGTAGCGAGGCAGGGTTTGCCCGAGCCACCTCCTCCTTCACGAGAGGGCTTGGGGCTTTGGTTTTCGTGGCACCGCACTACTCTGATGGTATAGGTGCATGCTTCCAAATGGCGGCCTGCGCAACCGGGGGCCTAATTGAATGCGCTGAATATGTGCGCACACAAGCCAGCTTGTGGAGCATGGATGGCCCTGGCATTGCAACGGCATTACACAAGCAAGCCTTCCGAGAACGGACAGTAGCCAGCATCGTGCTGCCTGCGGAACGCAAAGTTGGGCTGGACCTCTTTGGAACACCACCCCTGCATCAAGCGTGGGCTTTGAAGGCCACCTGGGGAGATAAGCGGGAGGTTTTTTACCGCACACTTCAGCAAGAAGGATGGGGGAGTCCCTCTTTCACCTCCAACTCCTACTCGGGCACCATTGTTAGTCTGCAAACGCGCGGCTTCGTCCTGGAGCCCCTGCCCAATGCTGTGTATTGTGTCCCCTTCCAGCCGGTGAGGGAAGGAGATGGAGTCGCCCAGTACCTCACCTGCTTGCTAGGGGACACCAGCATTCGGATGCCGCCCAAGCGGGGATCGGCTCAACGCGCTGACCCGGATTTCGAACACAAGGCCGGCATACTGCGAGCCCCCCGTGGTCTTCACCTCCTACTTGTTCGTACGGGTAAGGCTGCCTCCGAAACTGCGATTGATGTGGACTCTCCGGGAAACTGCCCTGTGCCCGCGGGTAGTAACAGTCCCGACGTGGTAGTTGCTACTGCAGTCGAGGTTCCTACGCCGCAGCAGTCGCCAGCCCAAGGCGAGGCTACCACAAACGCGCGCCATGGCGAGCGGTGGGGTACACCATGGCTCCAGCCACGTTTCCCGAACCCCTTGCGGCACCCCAACGCGGGAGAGAGGACCACTGACGAAGGAGCCTGCAACGAAAGAGCCTGCGGTTGTGCCGGCCGCGAGTCCTATTGCTCTGGATGCTTGTGTGACGACTCCCTCTAGTGAAGTTGATCACAGGATCGGAGGGGGTAGCGCCGCCTCGTGTCCACCCCGTAGTGGCGGCAACATTAGGGACCCGCCGCCTGGCGTACGACGTCCACCCAGCCCCCGGACACGGCCCACGCACACAGCATCTCTGGATGGGATTAGGACGGGACGCGCACAGTGGACTGCCACAAGTCACTGGCCAAGCCTCCCAAGAAGCCTTGCAGGCATGGGCCGCAGCTGCTAAGCACACGGACGTGGAAACGGCCAGGCTTGCCCAGCCCAGCCTGAATACGTTCCTAGGCATCACGCTGCAGGGCACACAGACACTTGGGCAAAGGCACTATCAAGAATTTAGGCCGGGCCTCCCCCCTGCCCATTTCCTTGACGCCATCCGGCTTGCTCTTGCGGCCTCGGTGGCCAACCAAAACATTGAACATTTTTGGTCAGTTTTTAACTTGGAATGGCCTGACACTTCTCACAGAATGGCTGTTTTTCTACGGCGAGTGTTGCCCCTAGAGTGCTTGCTCTCCTCGCCCTGTGCTGCGCCTGTGGAAGCGAACACTGCAGCAACCTCGCCGGAGGTCGTCAGCATCTCTTCCGAAACTAACGAAGGCTCTCCCTGCCCGATGGATGACATGTCGGACGCGGAGGACGAACCCGAGGCACAGGTGAATGATTGGCGCTTCTCGGAGCTGCGAACCACTGACCTTGCAGCTTTGCGAGAAGTGGATGTCTCCGCCCCTTTCCGGCTGCCAGTCATCTTTGATGCGCATTGGAAAGGGATCAGCACCACACCCACCAAGCATGGGCCCCAACGTCCCCAAAATGTGTGGTATGACGCAGCCCCTGCTCATTGGGCTGCCATTAAGGGGCTCATGCGAGCCAAACATCCAACCAAGCAGCGACTCAACAGCTTCTGGTTTAGGATGTACTGTCATGGCACCCCCAAGGACCCTGATCCTTCGGCCCTGCGTGCTGCAGTTACCTCCTTCCCCTTTCAGTATAAGGACGAAGGTGTTGTGCAGTACAGGCAAATCCAGGAAGCTGTCCGGGTGATGTGGCTCGCGGCCCAAACCTCAATGACAAGATACATGCGTATCCCCATTCCGGACGGCATCCCTGAGTGGGGGGTTGATGAGCAAGAGCTGCCTCCAATGCAGGTCATGCCCAGCCGTACCGCAGGGAAGCGTTCCCATACCACCTCAGCTGGCCATCGCTCCCGGCGTCCGGACTGGGATGGCTCCTGGCAATAGACAGCAAACTGTCATCTGAGGGCTCCTACTGACGCCGTGCGAACGCACCATTGAGTCCCTTCATGGCATGCTGCCTAGCGTGATGTGAGCCCTCACATCTCCTCGCCGATACATGCCGCAAGACTACCTAGGGATATTCTTGGTTTGGCAACCCTCTCGTGGTCTATGCCACGGATTGGATCGTGCTTGTCTTTTGTGTGCTTACAGCTTGCAGCTGTGAACACCCTTCTGGGTCGGCCCCGCGGTGTGCCTGTGGGAACGGGGGGCCTTTCTTTCGTGGTTGCTCCACTGGCCATTTGCCACGGACTACCCTGGACCGGTCCTGCCTGGATGTTCCAGCTTTGTCATCGGTAAAACGGCCAATCTTCCTTTCCTCTGCCCCCTCTAGGTGGGCAGGTTGCCCGCTTCTATGTGCTACGACCGTGTGTGAACCCCTCGGACTTGAGTGTTGACCACCTCTCGTCTGGACGGTGACACCCCCTTGTCGTACAACGGCGTCATGCCAATTGGGAGAGACCAGCTAGGGGATGCTGCTTCATGGCTGTGGACACTTCTACGCGGAGATCAGGTTTCCACTTCCCTGGCAATGTGCCATCGAGCACCTGTGGACAACCTGGCCTTCACGAGAGCCATTCTCGCCTGTGCTTGGGTTGCTGCGGGGTTCCCTGCCTGCTTGGGTGTATATCTCTGCTTGCGTCAAAGCAGCCATACATGACTACCTCCCCATCGGTAGGTGGCCAAGCGTGATGTGAGCCCTCACATCTCCTCGCCGACTTCTGTCGGTTTGGGCATGGAGGGTCTGATTCTGGTTATTGAACCCTCAACCCTCACCGGCCAAGGAGATAGTTGCTTGGCCTTGAGTGCGAAGTTTCGACTGGGGGACTCTCCCGCTTCCTGCGGGGCAGGTGGGGTCCCCGCCTGCTTGGGTTTACCTGATGGCTCTGATTGGAACGAAGCAGTCATGCCTGCTTTTGGCCGTCGGACGAGACTCTTGTGAGTCAAAAGAACGTTGCGCCTTGTGCTCGGAGAGGCTCCACTGGCTGACCACCATGGAGTGCTCTGGGCTGGTCCTACCCTTTGTTCTTGCCGTTAAGTCCCCACTGGCTGACCACCATGGGGCAACTTTATACTTCGGATCAAGAAGGTTGGCACCTGCAACGTCCCGTGCCAAGGCACGACTATGCCCCACCTGTGATGGCGGACTTGTGAACCTTCTCGTGAACGGCCTTGGCTGGTGCTGAATGTATTCGCATCGGTGGCTGCATGATGGTGGTTTTGTGAATCTGGCAACGTCGCATTTTGCGACGCACCTGCGCACTCGGTGCTACATGTGTGCTCCCGGCCTCTTCGACGATTTCGAGTACTGAGTGCACAGGGTGACCTAGCAGTTCGGCGCGCTGGCTGTGGACACTTCTACGTGGAGATTATGCACCCGCTGACTTGGCAGGGAGCCATTCCCCACTTGTAGAACAACCTGGCCCTCTTGAGACTCTAGAGGGTCACCCTCGTCTGAGCTTGGCCTGCGGCAGGGCAAGTGGGCTCCCCGCCCGCGTGGATGTTACCTGAAGGCTCTGATTGGACCAAAGTAGCAATACCATGGAGATCCTTGCACTTCGGCACCAATGTGATGTGAGCCCTCCCATCTCCTTACCGACGTACCTCGCGGGTTTGGGTTTGGAGGGACCTGATGCGTGCCGATGCGCAGGCCAGCGCCAAGGTTGCGTGGCCTTGTGTGAGATGCCTGGACTGGGAGGTTCCTCGTTGTTATTATAAACCCTGTGGCGTTAAGGGTTTGGTAACTCGCTGTGGACTCTCCCCGTGGAATCGGTAGCTGCAGCTACTCTCGCCCCCCCTCTGGCCGTGCGCGGGCACCTCTCTGGGTGGGCACTTGTACGCCAGGTTGACTGGAGAACCCTGTGCTCGGAGCTACTCCACTGGCTGACCACCATGGAGTGCCCTGGGCCGGTCCTGCTTTGATTGTTCTTGCTGTTAAGTCCCCACTGGCTGACCTCCATGGGGCATATGCCCCCTGTGCCGGGCGCGGACACCTCTCTGGGTGGGCACTTGTACGCCAAGGTGAATGGAGCACCCAGAGCTCGGAGCTACTCCACTGGCTGACCACCATGGAGTGCCCTGGGCCGGTCTTGCCTTGATTGTTCTTGCTGTTAAGTCCCCACTGGCTGACCACCATGGGGCATATGCACATCTTTCATCCCCCCTAGGGAGTCTGACTTGCAACATCCTTTCGCCATTGAGTGTCGGTTGTCTGTCCTTGACAACGAGTACGTGATCCGAACCTCTTCTGATGACCTCGGTTTGAATAACCGCTGTCGCACCAGTGGCTACATGATGGTGGTTTTGAGAATCTGGCAATGTCGCAATTTGCGATTCCCCCACAAGCTCTGTGCTTCCTTGTGAACCGGGACTTCATTGACGACTTCGAGTACTGAGTCCGTGGGGTATCTAGTAGTTCAGCGCGTTTGCTCGCTTTGTTTCTTTGGTGTTTGTTTGCTTGGTGGTTGCTTGGTGTGTCTGGCGGATTGTGTGCGCTGACTTTGTTTCACCCTTTACGTCGAGCCCAACAAGACCGGCCTACTGTGCTACTGATGTAGTAAAGAGGCGTCAGTCCAAAAAAAAAAAAAGGGTTTGGGTTTGGGCGTTGGTTTGCTGCCCCCCTCTGCGTTGCGGGCTTGTCTGGTTGCCGGCGGCTGCCCCCTTGGGGTGTCGTCGCCCCCTGTCTTGCGTGGGAGTGGTGGGGGTGCTGGTGGTGTTCCTGTTCCTTTCTGGTCTCATATCGTGCTCTGTCCGCGGTGTCTTGTTTGCTCCCCGGCGTTATCACCGGAGGTGCGACTGGTTGTATGCTCGGAGTCTCCCGCAGCATGTCGGTGGTTATATGGTTTGGCGACTCGTGGCTGTCTTGGGTTGACTGTTGCTGGTTGTTGGTTGTGTGTTCGTGGCTCGCTGCCGCTTGTCCGCTTGCTGATGCTATTGCAACAGGGCTGTCTTGGGTTGACTGTTGTTGGTTGTTGGTCGTGTGTTCCGCGCTTCCTCCGCCCCTGCCGGTGCCCCCGCCGCCTTGCCCCCCTGTTTCGTGCGCCCCCTGTCCTCCTTCTGGTCGGTGCTTGTGTCTGTTGAGCATCTCGGCCCAATCGGGGCGGGAGCTGTCCCCGCTCGCGCTTGCTCCCGAGCTCCTCTGCTGGTGTGCTGCATGGGCGTGCGCCCAGTTCTTCTTCAGCCAGGCTCGCCATGCTTTGTTTGCTCTGTTCCTCATCCTTTGCTCGCCCCGCCCTTCGTGTTTGTTCCTTGCTCTGCGTGCTGCTGCTTGCTCCGGCGTTTCCATGTCGTCCTCCGCGCTCGCTGCAGTGTGTTGCTGTCCTTCCCCCGAGTGCTGCTGTTGCTGCTGGAGCTCCGTGTGGTGTTGCGCTGCTGGTGCGCTCGGGTGGTGGTGGTGGTTGTGGTGGGGAGTGTGCCCCGTCGGCGTGGCTGGGTGGTTGTCATCTTGTGGTGGTTGTGGCGGTGGTGGTTTGGGTGTTGCCGGCTGCTCTGGCGCTGTTGTGTATGGGCCCCCCGCCGTGCTCGTGGTGTCGGGGTGGTTGCTTGCTGGTGGGGTTCGGCGCTCCACTGGCGCCTCTGGTGTTCTCGATGTGTCCGCCCCGGTGGTTGGTGTGTGCGCCGGTCTCCCCGGTGGTTGTTTCACTGGGAGTTCGCTTCGCCGGGGCGCCGTTGCAGGCGGGACTTTGGGTGTGGCGGCCCCCCTGTCCGCTGCCCTTGGTGGGTGAGGTGGTGCTTTGGGTGTGGCTGCGACTGGCTCGTAGTCTCTCGGGTCAGTGGCGGGGTGGGGCGGCGTCATTGCCCCCTCCGCAGGTTTGTTTTGGGTATTGCTTGAGTCGAGTTGTGACTGTTGTGGTTGTTGTGAAGGCTGTGTGGGTACTTGTTCTTCTGTGTGGGGCAGCAGCTGTGTGGGGGGGGGGGGCGGCTTGGCTTGCGGTTGTGGGTCGGTGGGCAAGGGTGCCAGGCCTCCCCCTGTCAGTGTGGGGGGTTGTGGGTGCCACGGGTCGTGGTCCGGGTCGTAGTCTTGGACGATGCTGATTGTCCAGGGGCTTGTTGCTTCTGGTGTGGGGTCTTGGGCCGTGTGTGCTGGCTGTTGCCCCGTCCATCTCCTCGCGGGTCAGGGTCTTGGGCGGGTTCTGCGTGTTGGTTGCTTCAGTGGTGCAGGTTGGCTGGTTAGGGGGTGGTGCTTGGTTCGCCTTGGCCCGGGCCGGTTTGAGATCTCTAAGTCCGTATGCGTCCAAGCTTACCAAAGAATTCTGAGTGAAATGTTCCAGCGAATATATCGCATTCATCAGAATATCCAATGTCGAAAAAAGGGGAATATCGCAGAAGCTCAATTCAGTACCCTCTTTTGTTTCTCGATGAAATGGCGGATCACAAAACGCAAGACCACCCGAAAGAAACGATTGGCGTCTCGCTCGTTGATGCCATCCTGTGGGCGTGGAGGATAACCAGGTGTCGGGGTGGCTCCGCCGCGGAAACGCTCCCACACCGCCTACATGGCCTCAAGCGGCGGCTGCTCCGGCTCGTCCACCCGCAGCCACCGCAGAAAGCGGAAGATCGCCTTGTCGCTGCGCTGGTTCTCTGTGATCTTGTGCACGCAGCCTCCTGCCAGGTCGTGCAGCAGCAAGTCCTTCAGCGAGCGCAGCACCGGTGCGCCCCCGAAGGCGTCCTGCACGCGAGCAGCTGCCAGAGGTCGCCCAGCAGCAGGAAGCGCGCCCGACGGTTCGTGGAGAGCTCCGCGATGTCGGCCCACAGCCCCACGTCGAGCCGCGTAACCTCCTCAACCACGAGCACGCTTGCGTCAGCGCCACCAGGTAGCGGGAGGCACCTCCAGCTGGCTGTGCAACAGCAGCAGTTTATGCAAAACAGTGACATCATCTATGCAACAATGGATGATGCAACAACAGCAGAAATGGGATGTTTAGGTGCTTCGCCGGTGGGTACTCCTTCGCAAGGGGCCCAGGTGTTTCGGGTTGCAACCCGAGTCCAAGCCTCACCTATGCAAAAGGATGTCGAAAGGGATGTCTTTGCTCGGCAGACAAATGGTTGCCGAGTGCCAACTATTGACTTTTCGTCATGGAAGGATCGAATTTCTGAAGCTCTGGGCTTCTTGACATGGATGGAGAAGTTGACAAGTTGGGTTGGATTGGGTTCAGAAGTGTTCCCGAATGAGTTGATGCATGCGGTGAAGACCCATGATGAGACAAGACTTCAGCAGGATCAGCTTACTGTTGAGCAACAGAAGCGGTCGACTCAACGTTGGAAGGGATTCAAGTGGAAGTTTGATGGGATTCAGTGAGAGTTTGGTGGATCGCTGATTATGTAATTGTTGTTCAGGGTGCAGTTTGAGTTTGTCTGTTTCTGGTGGAGGTTTGTCTGTTTCTAGTGGGGGTTTGTTTGTTTCTGGTGGGGGTTTTTCTGTTTCCAGAGCTTTGTCTGTGTTTAGTGGGGGCTTGTCTGTTTCTAGTGGGGGTTTGTAGGTTTTCGGAAGGCTGCTACCTGAATTGAAAAGACCCCAAACCAAGAAGGCAACGATGCTAATCCCTGAAAGACATTGGTCTGCGAAAAGAAGTTCGCCGCCATGCTGAGGCTCCGACCGTCATGCATGGATGTTGGCTTAAATGCTTGAGGGTACAATTGCTGATCTGCCTGCGTCTTGTGCGGCTGCCCGGCTTCCGGTTCCCGGGAGCAGCAAGGGGAGTCCTAAACGTTCTGCATTGATCCTTCTGCAGGTATCAGTTCAGAGGATGCATGGTCGGCGAAGAACAGAGCGCAAAAAAAACACTGAATTCATGTATGCTTTGACGTGCAGCTCCGAGAGCATGTCTTAGAGAGCATAAACAATTTTCCGACCCTGCGAGGCAATCGTTTGCCCGAGGCCGATGTGCGCTAGTCGTGTCGTCCATGGTTGCAGCGCAAGTCCGCCTTCTCATTTCCACTAATCGGCGAGGGGGGTGTTGTTTTGCACTTTGATAACCGTCGCGTTTTAACACCATGTGCATATCGTGCCATTACATTACCTCGCAAACCCTCTGTAGTCTGACAAGACGGCCTTCCATCGCGATGGACAAGGCATTATTTCTGTGGCTGTATCACGAAATTTTTCTTGGGAAAAATTTCTGGTTGCATTTGCGGTGTTTTGTTTTAAAACGGGACGTGTCCATTTGTGATGCACACACATGCACGCATCATGACATTTAAAATGGCAAGTGCAGCACGTGCCCATTTTCTTGAAAGCAGATGTCATGTTTTGTGAAACAACATGTGATATCTGCAGCACCTCGGTTCGAGTAAGGTGCACAGAAAAATTTTTGAAGGCGCAACGGCTCCGCTTGTTAACAGGCCTGATCCTTTCAACAAGTTTCCCTCTTAGAGGGCGTGCAAGCCAGAGTGATCTCTGGTGGATGGACCCAGCGGATCGCGTTCTTCAAGAGCTTCAGCGTGAGGTTGCCCAGGTTGAGCCCCTGCGACATCAGGTAGCTGTCTTTCAGGGTGATTTGAGTGCATACCATCTTGAGGTCGAGGCTTTGCGTGCGGAAGTTAGGGCCTTGCGTGATCAGATCGCTCCTTTGCAAGAGGCCCACGTTCGTGCTTCTGCCCGCCTGCAGCCCCGCCTTGTGCGTCCTGCTCCAGCCATTGAATCCTTGACGGAGCGGGTGTTGCATAACCAGAGCTGTTTTCAGTTTCTTGTTGTGGCGTTGCAGAGAACCTTCCCTCACGTTCAGTGGCAGTCCCTCCACGAGGACTAGACCACCAGATCTGCCTTGAGTCTTCCTGTGCAGGGGGGGGGGGGAGTGTCAGCCTCAACTTCGATACTGGTGTGCAGCTGCCTGAGATACTTTTCCACTGCGGTACACTGCGCAACATGTCGAATCGCAAAAGACCAGCTGATTTTGACCTTGACAGAGCAATCGAGGAAGCTGGTTTTTCAGGTGCCCGGAGTGTTGAATTGATGCCTTGGGAGAAGCCACCTTTCAAGGGCGTTTTTGAAGTGCAAACATCAGTTCCATTCGCCCAGCCTCTACGTGTGCCCATGCCAAGACCTAATATACCACAGTGGCCGGTATCTGCTTATCAACTCAAAGCCGCTAAGAGAGCGCCACTTTCTGTGCCTGCATCAGGTTCCTTACCGCCTGTGTTTGACCAGGTCCTTCGCAAGGCTCGTCTCGAACCAGGGGTCAAGCAGTCATTGGACAGGGAAGCAGTTGTGCGGCGATGGTTGTGTGTGTTGTTGCATGATACCAGTGCATCTTCAATGGGCCAGATGCTTGCGGGGAGTGCGTGTGATGGTGCCGAGCTTGTGTCTGAGACGTTTGAGGGCAAGGCAACAAGTACTCTTCTGAAAAGAGTCCGCTGCATCGGGAAATACGTGCATTGGGCGTCGGACAATGGGTGCGATGCTTTCCCCTTCTCAATTGAGAAGATCCGGAGTTACCTCAAGGATGCTATTTCGGGTAACAAGAAGAGTGCCATCCGGGATTTTGCAAGCTCCTTGAATTTTTGTCGCTTTGTGTTGGGGTTTCAGGTGAGTGATGATGTGACTTCACACCCATGGTTCAAAGGGACGATGAGATTTGCCAACATCCGGCTCCGGGATGCCCACCGATCACGGACCTTGACTGTGAAAGAGGTGAAGCATCTTGAAGAGGCCTTGATCGGGGGCCGTTTGGACCGTTTTGATCGATATGCGCTCGGAGTTATGTTGTTTCAGCTGTATGCTCGAGCCCGAGTGTCCGATTTGCGTAATCTGTTCAAGGTTTACCTGGACATAACCGGGGCAGAAGGGTATATCGAAGCACATACGTACGAGCACAAAAGCCGTCGCATCACCAGTGGACCCAGTGCTGTCTTCATCCTGGTGGCTCCGATCCAGGGGCTCGCCTCCCAGCCTTGGGGGCTTGCTTTTGTTCAGGCTGCCAAAGATGTTGGGTTTGACTTTGAGAAAGGTTTCAGAGGCCCGATGTTGCCCCGTTTTGCCAGCGATTACACTTGGTCAGGGGATGCGGTGGATGCTGCTGAAACCACAAGGTGGCTGAATGGCATCCTCAAGGCGCTGATGGGCGAAGTCCTTGATGGCCTAACGAGCCATGGCCTGAAAGCCACAACACTTTCGTGGGTGACAAAGGCAAATTACGGGGACCGTACCATCCTCGTGCTTGGCCATCACTCACTGGGGGCTAGGGGCAAAACTTCCGAAGCATATGGTCGCGATGTGCAGGCGGGACCGCTGAGAGACTTGTGTGCATGCTTGAAATCGATCAGAGTGGGGGTCTTCCTTCCAGACTTGACCCGCAGTGGCATGATCAGGGAGCACGCTGAGTCGCCTGATGAGTTCCCAAGTGGTTTTGCTTCTCGCCCCTCTTTCCAGCCGGCCTTTGCACCGTCCTTCAGTGTTGCTGGCCATGCAAATGACACGGCGCCCGACGAGGCAGCACCTTCTGAAGGGGGGGCTTCAGCGTTAAGTTTGGATCGAGCTCCCGGTTTCCAGGAAGGTGAGACTGAGGTTGCCAGGGAGGCCGAGGAAGATGCAGTCTTCGGTGGCGTGAGCCCAGATCGTGTATGTGAGTCAGGTTCCTTGGAGTCTTCTAGCGACAGTGAATCCTCGGGCTCATCCAGCGAGCCGGTTGATTATGATGGCTTCCTCCGAGGCTTCGAGGTGCAGGCCCCGCGTGCAACCATAGGGGTGGACCTGGATCTCTTCCAGAACCCTAAGACCAAATCAATCCACGCAAGGGCCCGAGGTGCGACACCCGACAGCAAGATGCTTTGCGGTCGGCCGGCAAAAGGTTTTGTTCCCTTCTCTGGAAGAGTGCACAGCAAGCATTGGAAGTGCAAGCAGTGTACGATGGCTAAGCCCATCCGAGACACTGGCTCGCTTTTGCATCACCTGGACAGGCGCCTCGAGAGGTAAGGCGCTGTGAAAAGCTTGCGTGCGGCTCGTGGAAGCATTTGCGGATGTTCGCGGCAACATCCTTACTGCCGGTCGTGGCACCGGCAGTATATCTGGGTACCACGGAGTTCCAGCTTCTGTTTTTCCTGAAGGGATGGAGCTTGACTGTTTCAGCAGCCACTGCTCACATGCTTGTTGTCTTCAGTTGGCTCTCTGTAGCAAACTGCAACTCGACAATGCGATGTGTCAACCTGCTGCGCTCAGTCTTCAAGGATTGTAGCTCGTGGTTCGATCACGGCTGCAGAGTTTGTAGAAGGTGCATTCTACGAGATGATTTGACATCATGTTTGCAAATCGTGTTTGCAATTACTGACCTCGTTTTCGGAAGCTCTAATGGCAGGTGCTTAGGACCTTTGCAGCTTCTTTGGCCACAGTCTATACAGTTTGCCGTAGCACCTCTGTGCAGGTGTTGTTAGGTCCAGTTTTCGCTTACCCTAAGATCCTGTGCGCCATGTCTGCCTTGTTGACTGAATCAACTGCAGTTTTGAAAGAGCGTGCCGCTCAGGTGGGGTTGCCAGATGATGCATTGCAACGGCTGCTTGACCAGGGCGTCGACACTCTGGCCAAACTGGCGTTTGCCCCTGGTCATCCCGGGGAGTCCCCCAGTGACGAGAAACTCAAGGCCTTAGTTGCTCCAGTAGCTGCCCCCGGGGGTGCAGGTGGTGCCGAGCCCTCTCTTGGTACCGTCGCCGCGGTACGCAGGTTAGTCTTCGAAGCACAAACTTTGGTCGTCAATGAGACCAAGTGCCTAGTTGAGAATAAAGAAGAGCAGCCAAAAGAATTGCCTCCAGCCGAACGGCGTGATCGCCTGCAGAAACAAGCTGCCCGCCTTGCAGGTGTTGACTTGTCTGGTGTCAACGAGTGCTCGCATGCAAGCTATGACCTTTGCCTGAAGCTGATTTCTGACAACTGTGTCTCGTATCTTCAGCCTTCGAAGTTTACCTGCCGGCAGGCGGAACTGCGTATGGATAAGCCCCGCAAGGAACTTGATGTCGCGGCCCCGGGCTCGTCCTCTTCCGTGCTCCTTATCAAGGACCGCGCTGCAGAGCAGCATTGCGACGTGACGCATGCCCTTGATCTATTCCAGGCCCTGCATCGTCGCGCGTTGGCCATGGACTTGTTGGCCTTAGCACGTATGCTCGCGTGCAAGAGTGGAACTCTTTTCTTATGAACCACCTCCAGCAGCCTGTCCTGGCGGGATACCGCAGCCCCACTGTTCAGCAACTCCTTCACGCTGATAGAGCTGCCTGGGTCCGTTTGTCCGAGTTAACCCCAGCCGGGGTGCGTCGCAAGGCTACCGGTGAATTGCCGTTGGATAGCCTCTGGGCTGATTTGCAGAAGGACCCGCGCGTAGTCTTTCACCTTTTGCCGCTTCCTGACTCTTCGGGCAAGCATCCTGCGCCCGCCCCGCCGGGCGTTCCTGACCCCCCTGAGGGGCCCCCAGCCAAGAGACCCCGGAAGCCCAAAGGCAAAGGTAAAGGGAAGGAAAAGCAAACCCCTACTGAGCCCGCCAACCTGCCTCCTGAGCTGCGAGGCCTCTCATCATGGACACGAACAGGGAAGCGGCGCTGTTGGGGTTTTAACATGGCCGCAGGCTGTCCCGGCGCCAAAGCTGGACAAACTTGCAGCAAGGGCTTGCACGTTTGCATGCGGTGTGGAGGTATGCATGGGGCACATGTGTGCCCTAAGAAACCCGCTTGACTGGCGGAGCCCGCAATCACTTCATGTTCCCACCCTCAGCCTGCGGCCCCTGTGGAAGAGGCTGCTGTGCCTGCTGGCTTGTTGCCGGAGGAAGTGTTGCCTGCCCGGCCTGATGTTCCCCTTTCAGAAAGTGCAGCTCACCCTGGCGGTAGCAAGCAGCTGACTGTTTTCCATGCTCTTGAAGTGTTTGCGGGCAGCGCTCGTCTTACTGTGGCCCTTCGTGCCGTGGGCTTGCAAGATTCCTGTGGCGTCGATCATCGGATCCCCAGGCATTGCCCTTGTCCCATGGTCAAACTTGACCTCACTCGCGATTTTGATGTACAGCTTTTGCATGATATGATCGACAACCCTTTTTGTCTTTATGTGCATTTTGCACCACCGTGTGGCACGAGCTCCCGTGCTCGCCTGATCCAAGAGACCGATCACGATCCCGAACCGTGTCGGGATGATACCTTTCCTGATGGCCTACCCGGGCTTCCTGATCGTTTGGCTCAACGTGTGGCTGCGGCCAACCGCCTCTATGGCGTAACCGCTGCAGCCCTGAAACGGGCGGTTCTTGCTGGCAAGCTTGTCAGCTGCGAGAATCCCCTGAATTCTTTCATGTGGCAGACCACTGCGTGGCGTCAGGGCACCTCCGGTTTGTCCTTGCGGGAAACTGTGTTTGACCATTGTTGCTACGGGGGCAGCCGCCCCAAGCATACGTTGTGGGTGCACAACGTGCCAGCCTTCGACCAACTCAGCCTGACATGCCCTGGCGAGTCCGCCTCCCATAAGCATTTGCCTTGGGGTCGTGTGTCTAAGTTCCGCTATGCTACTAGTGAGGAGACCGCTTACCCGCTTGGGTTGTGCAAGGCGGTCGCCGCACTCCTGCTTGAGGAGCTCTGCCAGCGTGGGTTCCAGCTGCCTGCTCGTTCCCTGTCAGATGAGGTTCGGCAGCAACATAGAGCGGCCCAGGTCAGTCTCGGCTCCCAGCCCCGTGGCAAGAAGGTTGCTCCTATGGTCGCTGAGTTCCGTGATGTGGTCGTTGTGACATCTGACCATGACTTCTTGCCTGCTTCAGCCAAGCTGCCCGTGGCCGTGCCTGTTCCGCCCTCAGCCTCGTGTGACCCGCCTTTGCCAGAGCTGCCCATGGGTTCTCGTATATTGCGTCGTGTTGCACTTGGGGGTGGAGAGACGCCGCGTTCTGGACCTTCATCCCAGCCAAGCAGTAGGAATCAGGGAAACCCGAACTGCCCCGTCGAGCAGTTCGCCTCTGTGTGCCTTCAACAGAAAACTATCTTGGCTGATGATGTAACTCAGCTGTTTCAGCTCTTGAAGTCGGATCGCTTGGCCAGAGGTGCTGGCCTGGATGATGAGTTTTCGTGGTCCACAGGGGCCTATGCACAGGGAGGGGTTACCGGGGTTAGGACTAACCTGCGGCTCAACCCGGCTGTCAGTACTATGCTGTGTCGGTTCGTAAAACAGCATGCACCAGGGCATCCGTTCTCAGCCATCATGCTTGGACGAAACCTTCAAGGAGGGGTTCATGTTGACAAAAACAATGCCCAAGGTTTCCCTAACTGTGTTTTAAAACTTTCATCTTTCGAGGGTGGAATTTGGATACACAATGAGCTTGGGGACATGCCCTGCCCAGATCCGAACGTGCCTGACTTGATGGGCTGTGAGCTGAAGTTCGAGTCCAACAGGATCCTGTTTAATCCCCACCATAAGCACTGTGCAATGCCCAGGCATGGGGCGACACGTGACATACTTGTTGCCTACACCACCAATCACACAGATCGCTTGACTGCAGACCAAACGGCTGAGCTGCAGTGTGTGGGGTTTGCTTTACCCGAACAGCCAGGACACCAAGCCTCCTCACCGGCAGGGCCCGAGGAAGGCTCCCCCCCATTAGGTAGGGTTCCCGATAGGTTTAGGACGTGGGTTGGAGTACCGTGGACGTGCGATGAATTCATCGAGCAAGCGCTTGAGGCTAAGCACCCGCGTCTTATGAGTTCAGGAGTTCCACCTGAGCTGCAGCAAACGATTGACTTCTTGGCGTCGGAGGGCATGCACACCGTTGGTGCCAGTAGGACTGAAGCTTTACGTCAGTGGCTAGGGCGAGCCGCAGAGCTCGACGAGCAAGAACGTGTGTATAAGGAGACACTGCCCAAGCACTGTGCGAAAACCTTGAGCAAGAAAAGGCTGCTTCTTTTCGGCGAGATGATTGAGGCGGCCGGCCACAATGATCCGTCGTTGGTTGCGGATATGTCTAAGGGTTTTGCTTTAGGAGGTCCGATCCCCTACTGCCCTGAGTTCCGCGCTAAGCGTACAGCTGCCACCATGGCGGTCGATGACCTGCGAGGGTCAGCACAACGAATGCGGAAGGGCATCCTAAACTCTACCAAGAGCTCAGGAGATGATGTGGTGGATGCTGAAACTTACCGAGTCACCTTGGACGAGGTGGAGCGGGGGTGGCTGGACGGGCCGCTGAAAGAGAGCGACTTGGGGGCCAGCTCTTTGTTGACCAGGCGCTTTGGCGTTGTGCAGAATAACAAAACACGGCCCATCGATAACTACCTTGAAAGTGGTTTGAATGCCACATCTTCATCGTACGACACAATCACCGTGCACACCGCCGACTGCATAGCATCAGGTTTGGCCCGTCGACTGAGGGCCGATGCAAAGTGCAGGTTGCACCAACTTCTCTTGAAGTCCTGGGACCTTCACAAGGCCTACAAAAACCTTCCACTATCCCTGGAGGCGCTAGAGGACAGTTTCTTGTGCGTCTACGACCCAAAAGGGAAATGTCCCCGAATTTTCCGACAAAAGGTTCTTCCGTTTGGATCACGGCACAGTGTGCACGCATTTTGCCGGGTGTCACTAGGGATATGGAAAGTCCTTGTAGTGCTGTTCTTATGCCACATCAACGTTTATTTTGACGACTTTGTGGGTGTGGAGCTGGCTCCTCTGGCCCGCCTCTTCGACATTGGTGTTTGCCTAGTATTCCGTTTGTTGGGGTGGGATGTCGCCGAAGACAAAGAATCTGTGTTCGACTCCTGTGCAAAAGTGTTGGGGTTGAAGTTCGACTTGTCTGAGTCCCGTCTCGGACGTATCACTCTGTGTAACACGGAGTCGAGGCGAGACGAGATCTTCGAGGCCTTGTCCGACATCCTTTCTTCTGGTTACCTCACGCAAAAGGATGGCGAGCGCATCAGGGGCCGACTCCAGTTTGCTGAAAACCAGATAGCTGGAAAGGTTGCTGGAACAGCCTACAAACAACTGTCGCGGTTTGTGCAACGAGGGGGAGGACACCTGGATGAGTGCACCAGGGTAGCCCTACTAAGGTTGCGCGATCGAGTCAACTTCTCACCGCCCAGGGTGATCTGCGCCAACATCTTGACTACCATGCATCTTTATGTCGATGCCTCTTGTGAGGGTGATAACGTAGGCTTGGGTGGTGTTCTTGTTAATGAAGTGGGTTCGAAGATGGGCTTTTTCAGTGACCGCGCGTCTGAGCATGTGAGACGTCGCATGAATCCTGAGAGCGGCAACCCCATTTTCGAGTACGAATGCTTAGCCATCCTTGTCGGACTCAGGTTGTGGGCTCCGCTCATTCGCAGTACCAACCTCGTTGTGTTTACTGACAACGAGGGTGCCCTGGCCTGTATGGTTGCCGGAATTTCAAGCAACAAGTATGGAGAAGCGATTGCTCAGCATGTTCATGTGCTGTGTGACGAGCTTGGGCTTAACATCTGGTTTGAACGCGTGAACACCTGCTCAAACGTGGCAGATGCCCCCTCACGCGGCTCTAAAGATCCAGAGCTGGGCAAAGAATTCACGATCGATCTTGATTCACTCGTTGATCACGCCTTTGAGTCTTGGGGGTTGTGAGAGGCATGATCATCTCCTGATGTCATGTCCCGTATCCAAAGCATTTGGATGCAGCACGCATGCCGTAGGTATGGTGCACTGGGAGTTCTACTCGAACTTTCCCCAAGATCTTCTGCCACCGGCATGAAAAAGGTGTGATTGTGAATGAGTCTGATTGATTAGTGTTTTGCATCCAGTTTTGAGATAGATTCTTGATTCACTTACTTCACCGGAGATGAAGTGAGATTGAATTTTCCCTAAACAAGATACAATTGACCTCCAGTTGAAAGCAAATGCAATTTACAGCAAACAGAAATAAGACGGCCTTCCATCGCGATGGACAAGGCATTATTTCTGTGGCTGTATCACGAAATTTTTCTTGGGAAAAATTTCTGGTTGCATTTGCGGTGTTTTGTTTTAAAACGGGACGTGTCCATTTGTGATGCACACACATGCACGCATCATGACATTTAAAATGGCAAGTGCAGCACGTGCCCATTTTCTTGAAAGCAGATGTCATGTTTTGTGAAACAACATGTGATATCTGCAGCACCTCGGTTCGAGTAAGGTGCACAGAAAAATTTTTGTCTCCCACCCAGCCCACCCGGGGTTGTGAGAGGCATGATCATCTCCTGATGTCATGTCCCGTATCCAAAGCATTTGGATGCAGCACGCATGCCGTAGGTATGGTGCACTGGGAGTTCTACTCGAACTTTCCCCAAGATCTTCTGCCACCGGCATGAAAAAGGTGTGATTGTGAATGAGTCTGATTGATTAGTGTTTTGCATCCAGTTTTGAGATAGATTCTTGATTCACTTACTTCACCGGAGATGAAGTGAGATTGAATTTTCCCTAAACAAGATACAATTGACCTCCAGTTGAAAGCAAATGCAATTTACAGCAAACAGAAATAAAGAGAGTGTCCTCTTCTGCATGGCTTAACGGTTTATTTCCCTCAGTGCCTGTGATTACAGTCTGGTGTTTCTCTGACAATTATAAAGAAGAAGCTCAGCGAAAACGAAAAGCCAGCGAGAAAGATGAAGCTGAAGCCAAAAAGGGCAAGGGATCTCCGGCGCCTGCAACGCCAGTGGTGGTTCACCCGTCAATGATCGAGCAAATTGCTAAGATGACAACGGCTGAGTTGAAGGGTTTTATCGAGCATTGATTGAAAGATGATGCGGAAAAGATCGAGGAGCAGAGTCGATCTCGAGCTTCTGGATCCGTGAAGACAGAAGCAGCTCGCAAGGTGTTGGAGGCATCCCAAGCCGTCCAACAAGCTGCTGAAGAAGCAAAAGTTGCCATGGCTCACGAGGATCTCCATTTTGAGTGTAGACCTTGCCCTGCTTTTCGCCATGGATCTTCCGTGCTAGCCATGGCGCGTCCTTGCTGCGTGTATGGGTTTTGCAAGCGTTTGGAAACCACAGCCGGTGGGAGTGCGAACTTTCGTTTGGAATCTTTAGGAAGAGCATGTCGCCGACGTTTGTGGACAGGAGGTGGGATGATCTGGCCCGCTTGACAACGATTCTGGAATTTTTTTGTGATACGTGCGATTCTCTGCCAGCTTTCGGACGGCTGGTGAATGTGGCTGGAAGTACGAACTTTTCTTTCCTGGAAGTTGCGAGGTTGAGACTGAGGATTACTTGAAGTTCGAGGAGTGAGAGCGGCCTGCTGAAAGCCTTGCACTAATTCGCTTGTCACCACGAACTTTCGTTAGTTGGGTTGACCACAAAACCAATTGCTCTTAGCATTAGGATGCATGGACTTTGGATTTTTTTCACGAGTTTGGGACAGCGAACTCTTGGATTCAAGCTAATACCGAATCCAGGACATCCGTGACACGTATGCAGGAACATTTAATGGTCAAAGACCTTGTTGTTGTTGTTGTTGTTGTTGTTGTTGTTGTTGTTGTTGTTGTTGTTGTTGTTGTTGTTGTTGTTGTTGTTGTTGTTGTTGTTGTTGTTGTTGTTGTTGTTGTTGTTGTTGTTGTTGTTGTTTTGGTTGTTGTTGTTGTTGTTGTTGTTGTTGTTGTTGTTGTTGTTGTTGTTGTTGTTGTTGTTGTTGTTGTTGTTGTTGTTGTTGTTGTTGTTGTTGTTGTTGTTGTTGTTGTTGTTGTTGTTGTTGTTGTTGTTGTTGTTGTTTTTTTTTTTGTTGTTGTTGTTGTTGTTGTTGTTGTTGTTGTTGTTGTTGTTGTTGTTGTTGTTGTTGTTGTTGTTGTTGTTGTTGTTGTTGTTGTTGTTGTTGTTGTTGTTGTTGTTGTTGTTGTTGTTGTTGTTGTTGTTGTTGTTTTGTTGTTGTTGTTGTTGTTGTTGTTGTTGTTGTTGTTGTTGTTGTTGTTGTTGTTGTTGTTGTTGTTGTTGTTGTTGTTGTTGTTGTTGTTGCGTTTCGCGTGTTTGGTGGCGAGTACGGGAATGTGGCCAGGCATCCCCGTAGTCTTAGTGTTGAAGTGCCAATTGGGTTTGGACTTCAATGGTCTTTGAGCATATTCTCAGCAAAAGCGGGGGGTGGAAGATTGTGGCCGTTTTAGCTCCGTTTTTGTATAGCGTTTTGCTTCGGAAATCTTCTTCCGATCCCAAGTTTTCAGTTTGTGACCAGTCGGAACTTTCTATGGGCGTTCCATGGTATCTTGATCCACATGATTCACCCAGTGAATCATGGTGTGATGTTTATGCCCAATACGCTACATGTTTTGAGTCTTTGAAGAATTCGTTTGAGTAGCGGATGAGCAGTAGAAAACTTCGTTCTCAGGCACTCGTTTGAATTCGTTTTTGGGTTTTGTGCACTTCGTGAACTTCTGGCTCAGGTGTAAAAAAGAAGTTCGCCTTTGCGTCCCCTGGGCCAGTAGAAACTTCGTTCTGAGGCACTCGTTTGAGTTCGTTTTTGAGTGTTGTCACTTCGTGAACTTTTGGCTCAAGTGAGAAAAAGAAGTCCGCCTTTGCGTCCCTGGGCTGTGTTTACGCCTTGTACTTGCAAGGCAAAAGACCCTAAAGGTCCTACGTGCAACGTCTAATCCCCCCTGAACCATCCTGTTTTGGGCCCGATACCCTAAACTGTCCTAAGCCCTCAGACTAGGGCTCAGAGTTTGGGGGTTGGGGTGCAGGATTAGTGGTCGAGGGTTGAGGGCTTTGTTTTTGAGGTGGGAGGGTTTAGGTTTTGTTTTGGTGGGGGCTTGATGGTTTAGGGATGTATACAGGGTCCCGGTTGCGAAGGAAAGTCGGGTGAAGGTTTCAACGACCCCCTCAAATCTTGAGACTGAAGGGCAGGGGGATGAGAAACTCCGTTGTTTGGGCTCCTAACAGTCTCTGCTCGGTTATTTCGTGCCTCAACCAAGGGCCTTCAGGCACTTGTCACATCTTGCCACGGTCAATGTACTCTATGCTGGCTATCCAGGACCAAAAGCTTCCCTGGCCGGGTGATGGGGGTTTTTTCCGGCCTGCTTCACCATTCCAAACGGTAGCAGAAGCCAGCACTTGCTCACAGAGACGTGACGCACATACAGTCCACAGACATGGCCTATCAAGGCAGATGGTTCAGGTGGTGCGAGGTCGCGACGTGTGGAATTGCCAGTCGTGGTTCCAGTCACCAGGACCTGCGTCCCGGGCGGGAGGGGGATGCGCGCGAGTCATCAAGGAAGGGTTTGCAGGCGGGGCTTCGTTTGCAGCTTGTTGGTTGCGGCCTGCGCCGCGCGCAGGCCGGGGTGCTCAGGCGAGGGTGTCAACGCAAAAGCGCGAGGGGCGCCGTGCGAGCAGCCGATTGCACGCCGCAGGCAAGGCGATCGCCGGGCGGGACATCGCGTAAGCGAGTGGTTGGCACACATGCTTGGGCACAAGAGGAGCCGTGCACACCGGGTGTCAGGAGGTGTGGAAGGTGTTCCAGCAAGACTTGCTCTTCCTGCAGCCGGCGCCGTCCCCATGCGTATGCGTAGTGTGGGTGGGCCCGCCGCGCCGTACGCCCTCGCCCAACTCGCGCACGCCTGGCGGCGGGGCTCCCCGCCCCCAGCATTGTATACATGAGCGTTTTGTTGGACGCGATGCCGCAATGCTCTTGAAACCGGACGTAACAATGTCCAGGCTGGCTCTGGCGCCCGCCGTCTGGCAATGATGTACAGGTTGCCTGCCGCATGCTCAAGGCCGTCATGCTGCCCGAAGGAGAGCAAGGCTGGGGCCAGTGCATCACCTTGTTCACAGCCCCGGCCTGGCATGTTTCACGACAAACGGCTGCCGCATCCCATCAGCAATGCACCGACGGCTGCCCGAAAAACAGGCGCACCAAAGGCAAGAGTGCCGGGCGACATCGTGCAGTTGGCTGAGCGCGCTGTGAGCGCGCTGAGCGCGCTGAGCACGTGTTGAAGTGGGCGGGTGTCCTCGTCGAAGGTAGACACCCAAGTTTTGGCCTATGCCCCGAAAACGAGCCTGCTCCCAAATGTCAGAGGCAAATGGGGTGTTGTGCTGGCACGAGAACATTTACGCAGCATTGGCGTGCGACTCATATCGCGCGATGCAGGACACCAGCTGACAACGTATCACAGTTGTTTGCAACGGAATGCAAGTCACGGTTTTGGCTGCGCAAGGATTCAGGCACAGCCCGCAGCAGGAGTGTGCGCAAATGAATAGACGAGCTTGAGACGTCGTCAATGGTTGGCCGGCACTCGCCACCGCACAGCGCTCTGCCATCGTGGGAAACATAGGAGCAGTACGTCGGATGACGCCGTGGCCGGTGGTAATGCAAACATGAGCGGCAACCATGTTGCAGTGGACATGCATGGGCAGAGTATGGCTGGTTCGCTAAGCCGAAAGACCATGAGCACGTTGCATCGGAGCCCGGTGCTTCCAGCTGCCCCCTAGCAATGCCCATGTGCATTTTGTCTGGGTTTGACACCATGTCGTCCAGCCCGATGGTTCTGCACGTCTTTCTAGGTGAGGCCGCCGCTTCCGAGCTGGTGCGGGACGCTGCGGTGCTCGCGCGCGCCGATGATGCAGCCGGCGCCGGCGCCCCACCACAAGCCCCGCCCGCCCCCAACCAGGAGCCCCCGACGTCGCCCTTTGCCCCGCCGTCCCCGCCGTGCATTGCGCAGGAACTTTGCTGGTTCACCCGGATGAGATCGACCTGACCGCTGTGTTTATACGTACTCACCGTAGACGGTTGTTCAAGGACCCTCTGTGTTCGCCAGCTGTGCCACGTGTTCCGTGTCCTGCCCAAGTTCCTACGTGGTCAGCTCCGCCAAGCGCTCCATTTCACCCACGCCCAAATCCGTGCTGCGACCAGCGCAACTGATGTTATAGCTGAACGCGCTTGGAAGCTTTTCCTGCTGCTCCCGAGGCTCCACCGCAGTGGGGGTGCCGCCCGTCGACGGCGCAGCTGCGGAACCATTGCCGGACCTAGTCAACCGGCGAGTGCACCTGGCCCTGCGCCACGGCGGACTGGGCTTTCGCCTTCGCCCGTTCGGGTCCACGTGAAACATTTTGTTTTTTCAACGCTCTTACTTCTGCCCACTTTGTGTCCGGTCAGTGGGTCCTATAGAGCCTTCGAGACTACGACAGGTGTGCCTGCGGTGGTTGGGGCCAGGGCTGCCCGAGGGCAGTGCTGGCAGCTGCTTGCTGCGCTGCGACAGACAGCATGCCCCACCAGCGACGCGTCCGGCCAGAAGACGCGGCGGCGCGCAGGGCCGGCACTCTGTAGGACCGCTTTCGGACCAGGTCTCGCACCAGTAGCTGCCCCTCCAGGAGCTTCTGCGGCTCTTGGCGCCTGAGCTCCGGGTAGGCGGCCGCCTTGCGTCGCTCCGCTGCCCGCAGGGCGGCGCCGTCGACGTCGGCCGTGCATGGTTGTGGTTGCCCCGTGCGCTCCCGTGCGTGTAAGTGGTGATAGCAGCATTGCATTGCAGCACAGCGCGGATCCGTCCGGCCGTAGATGACCACGTCTAAGCATTACAAGCGTCAGACTGTTCCTGCTGCTCCTGGACCACAATCCTATAAGGATGTGGGGAATGGGCGCGTGCTTGAGTGTTGGCACGATTCGGTCTATATCTTTGCAAAGCTTTGTACTGGCTTGCAGCGGGCGGCCAATTTGCGGTTTCAGCAATAATAAACCATGTATTCACCGCTGGAAAATGAGAGGCTGCAAAACTGCGGAGTCGATCATCCCCTTCGTTAGCGGGCGACCAGGTCGACGTTGCTTGCCAGTTACTTTCTGGACACCCTTTGACAACAGCCGCGGCCCAATTGCGAATTCGCAACGTTTGGAAGCCGAAGTTGTACTGACGTGAGACCAGGTGTCCACAGGGCCACAAGGTATATGTGTAACGCTGCAGTCGGTGTTTCATCCGACTCATAGTGCTGTGCCAATCTTCGTTTGCCACTCGCACCCAGCCAGCCGCAGAGCGAAACATTCGTCGTTGCAATGCGTCCAGTGCATGTTTTTATCCAAACGGAACGGTTGGAGCAAAAAAAATCGGTACGGTATCGAAAAAAATTCAATTTCAACGCGATGGACGCATGTTTGCTTGTAATAATATGACGGTGCTTGCGAACCGTTGCCCATCCGACTTGGAACCTATGTTTTGAGTTCTGTCTGTTTGCGGCATCGGGGATTTGCACTGATATGTCATCCCAAGTATTTGTGAACGTCGCCTCCAATCAACACCTCGATCATATGTTGTCGCTAACGTTGATGACGTGGGTCCGTCCATGTGGTCTGTAGCGGTTTGACGCCGCGCCCCCGCTCGCCAGTCGGCCGGGCGATGCCGACTCTCGGACAGACATATCTTCAGACGGAAACAGGAAGAGCACAAAAAAAAAAGACATGAGGAAAAACATCAAAGGGTGGCATGAACACGGTCGACCTCGTCATATATGGCGCGTCTCGGCGCGGCGAAGCAGACGGGCGCCCGCAACCGGCCTCTTCAGATCGGGATGGGGCTGCCATCGACGGCGCGAGGCGGCGCAAACAACGACGCTACCCTGAACTGGCCCTTGTTAAAATGGATTTGTCTCACTGCGTCTAGAAACCCTCGGTATAAAACTAAATTCCCCCTACAGAACCCCCCTCCCCAAAAAAAACCTGCCTAAACACCCTCCCATCACATGAACCTTTGCCTGCACCGTCTACCTTCGAGTCCAGCGCAAACACCTCCCATGCTCAATTTTTTTTTTTTTTTTTGAACGCACCTTTTTCCCAAGTCCATAGCGGTCGAACTCAGCCTACTACGGGTGGCACAGGGCGCAGTGAGCACACCAGGTAGCGGTGGGCAGGGAGCTAGGTGCTGCGGGCGGTGGCCCTGTCACGGCATGCGGCTGGCAAGGGGAGGAGGGGCCGAGCAGTCTGCCAAGACATCGCTGAGGAGTGGGATGTCTCCATCGACATTGCCAGTGTTCGCAAGAGGGAGTGCGAGGAGGCTGGCACAAAAGGCGCGCGTGGCTGCAAACGAGATGAGGGCAGACCACCGGAGCGCGTATGCGGAGGTGGCTGCGCTCCTGGCGGTTGCAGGCGCGGCCCGCGCCCTGCAGCGGGCGAGCTGGCGGACGAACCCCGCAGCCTCAGCACTCCAGCGGCCTCCGACCTCGAGAGCGAGCACGGTCAGGCGGGAGCGGGCCGATCGGCAGAGCTCCGGGTACGTCCGCTCCTTGGCCTGGCGAGCCAAGCGCAACGCGGCGCCAGTGGTGCAGCCGCGCGCGCGACGGGGGGCACCGGCAGCCGTCAGTGGAGAGACCAGAGTGGTGTCAACAGCCAACTGAACACCCCCCCCGAGCGGGAGTCCGTTGGCGATGACCTCAATGCGACGCTCATCTTGGCGCTCAGCGACAACATTGAGGTCACGCACACGAACATTGGTTGCGACTGTGGCCCCAGCTTCACGACAAACACGAGCTGCTGCACGCTCGAGCGGGCCCGCACGGGCACGGAGGACGCCAGAGCGGGGGCACGCCGCAATGTGGTCACCCAGGGCATCATGAGCAACCCGACAGCGGCACTGCGCGCCTGTGAGTGGGAGTGGCAGCCTCAGGCGACGGAGAACAAACACCCGGAAGAGGGGGAGTCGAGCGTCAACTCCGGGGATGTGGGGCGCGCTGTGAGTACCCTGGCAGCAAATGGGCCGGCCTGTGACTCCAGCAAGGCGATGGAGGACGGGTCGAGCTCACGCAGGAGTGCGCGGTGGCAGAAGTCATCTACGGCCCGGGCCGCCAGGCGCTGCCATCCACGAGTAAGGTCGAGCTGAGGTTCGTCCTCTGCGGAGGCGGGAGGGTCAGCATCCAGGAGCTGGGGCCAGGCCGGTGGCTCGTAACCAACTGCGGCGAGGGAGGCACGAGCGTCGCGGAGCGACTCCAGGGAAGCAGGCACTGACTCACCAGATTGCAGAGCCGCAACAAGAGTGGTAGCGAAATCGCGGTCCCGGTGAAGGACGGGACGGATCGCATCAGCCCAAGATGCCCAGTAGGCGGCGGGTGCGTGACGTGCAGCGCTGCGCAGTCCAAGCCCGCCATGCCGCAAAGGTAGCTGCGCGCGGGCGACGGCCAGGTCAGGCAGCCCGACTGCAGCGTCCGCCGACAGGATGGTGTCCAAGCAAGAGCTCACCATGGCGTCATGTCTTGCGGCGAAGGCGCGTGTGAGCGGCGGGGGAAGTGTGCGCAAAACATACTGTGCTCGGGGAGCGGCGCAGTGAGAGAGCAGGAGCCATGCGACCTGTGTGTCTTGGAGGCCTGGCAAGGCGTTGAGGAAGCCCGCGTGGCGCGCCAGGAGTGCACAAAGGTGAGCCGCAACAAACTCGGGAGTACCGATGGGGGCGCCAAGGGCGACAATACCGCGCTGGGCTGCGGGGAGCGCAGGGTTGCCTACCCAGACTTCGCCGCCCGGGGCGAGCTCAAGCACACCGGCAGGGGCAACCCCTGCAGCATTCCACAGCCGGGTTTTGGAGGGGTTCAGGCGAAGGTGTGCCCTGGCGAAGGCATAGTGCTCTTGGCGGTGGTACAGCTCGATCGCTCTGGCCGGCGATGCGAGGATGTATGCATCGTCAAGGTACGCGAGGGCGTGCTCCCCGGGTCGGAGATCAGCCTGCAGGTCTCTGAGCGCGGGGCCGAAGCCTAGGGAGAACATGGCTGGCATCAGAGGGTCGCCTTGTTCCCCACCTTCGGCCTGGGCAATTCGGTGGGACTGGGGGCCAGCTGTCCAAACATAGGCAGACTCGCGCGCGTACCAGAGCCGAGCGAAGGGGAAGAGAGGGGACAGACTCGGGGTGTCTCTGAGCGCCTCAAGCATGGACTGGCGACTGACCGTATCATATGCAGCACTCACATCGACTGACACCACAGTGAGTTGAGGATCGGCCTCACTGCGGGCCTGGAGAGAGTGGATGAGCGCCTCAGCTCCTGCCCGGGTGGATAGCGCATATTGGTGGGGGCTGCACGCGAGAGCAATCGGCTCGGAGAACTGTTGGGCAAGCGTGCGAGCAACCAGCCGCCGCAAGAGGTCGCCGATGACGAGTCCGCGGGTGCCCCCAGAGGGCTTGCGGATGGCAACCAAGCGGCCGAGCGCGACAGCCGCTGCAACGGGCTCGGGGAGATGCGCGCTAGCGAGCAACGAGCAAACATCAGCAAAACAGGCCGAGCACTCAGCGTCATCAAGGAGAACACGCAACATTTCAGCAGTGTAACCACTGGGGCCTGGTGCAGCTGCCTTGCGCGCACGCCGAAGGTTGGCCAACAGGGCCGAACGATCCAGCACTGCAGGGGACTCCGGCTGGAACTGCAGTAGATCCGGCGGCAAGGGCTGGTAAGGTTCAGGTGGCCGCCGGGCGGGGTCGATAAGGTGCTGGAGGGTGGCGTCGGTGGCGGGCGCCAAGGGCTCGGCCGTAAGCGCCTGTCGCGCAGCGGAGAGCTCCCCGAGATGTGCGAGCTGCACCGCGCGGTCAGCACGTTGTTGTGGCGTGGGGTCTGCATGCGGGTCCCGGGACGCGGATACCGAAGCCAGGCGCTGGGCGTCGCGCAGAAGTGGGGCCCACTCCCCCCGAAAGAAGGAAGTGAAGCGATCAAGCAACTGCGCCTTCGGGATTTTGGGGCACTGGCCGGGCCGAAATAAGAGCATCCTCGGGAGGAACAGCCACAGCTTCCACGCGCGCTGCACGGTGTCTGAGGCCAGCGTGTCAGGTGTGGGGGCGGGACCGGTGACCTCTCGAATGAGCCGGAGCGAGCAGTGAAGCGCCTGCCGAAGCTGTCCCTTGCAAAACGGGGGCGGGGTGCGGATGATGTGGCATGGGAGCTCCAGAACCGCCTCAGCCGGGAAAGGGTCGAGACTGGCCAGGGCGGCCTGGAGCCGGGCACCATGCAGGGCATCAGAAAAGGCAGTGGGGTGGGCAGGGGTCGGGGCAGGCGGTTGCGGTAGGGAGCTGGGCGGGGCAGGCGCTACCTCTTGGGCGTCCCTGGAAGAGCTGGACGAACTAGAGGAGCTGGAGGAGTCAGAGCTGCTGTCACGTGGCTGGTCGGGTCCAGCAGCGACGGGGGCTGGGGCGAACGGCGCCTCAATGCCACGCAGTAGGGAGGAAGCGGCTTCGGCCCCCAGGAAACATTGCAGGAGAGCCTCCTGCGCTGACGCCGGGATGTACCCTCCTGGCAGGGTGAGGCGCTGCCACGCCCACACGAAATGCACAACTGTTGAGGATGGTAGGCGAGCGGCTTCCTGCGCCAGGGACTGTGAGAGGTTCGCCTCGGCAGGGGGTGGGGCCCGCCCGTCGGCAGTGGCACACTGCTGCAGGGCATCCAACGCACGGACAAGGGAGTCTGGCTGGACAGGGCCTGCGTGCTGCAGCCGGTGAAGGGCTTGGTGCCAAACCCGACCAAAACGTTCGCTCGTGGCCCACGACCGCTCAGCACCAGGTTCAAGGCGGCGCGCCGCAGCATGAAGCAAAGGAACGAAGAACCAACTGTGCGTGGGGGGCAGAGAAGTGTCTAAGGGGGGCGGTCCCTGGTGGAACCACACCTCTAGTGCTTGCGGTGGTGCCGCAAGATTAACGGTTTGATCTGGAACTGCTGGTGGCGGCAAAGGGATGCGGGCGGTCTCACACGGCAACACTTGCAGGGGGCGACCTCGGCAGCATGCCCAACCACGACTGCCCTCGCGGAGGTCAACAGCTAGCGTGCGCTGACCGTGGATGGGGCACACTGGTGGGTGCGAGATCCCTTGGCACAGAGGATGGCTTTCGTCAAAAGAAGAATTGCACCTCATACATAGCCATTCCGCCGTCCAAGACCCAGTGGCACGGTTGAGGGTGGGAGCCCACTCCATATTGCGATCAGGCAGCTCCTCCCACGCCGAATCATGTGAAGCCCGATCCGGGCGAGCAAGCATCAGGCGGGGACAACACAAAGGGAGGACATGCTGGGGCGGTGGAGGCGCTGTGGCAGCGCGGTGCTCCGCAGATGTGGTGTCGTGCTCAGGAGCCGGGGGCGGCGGCGTGACACCTTGTCGCTGACACTCAGCAAGGAAGGCCGGGATGGCTTGCGGGTCCCAAGCCGCGCGGCACGCAGGGCAGTGAAGCCCGCTGACGTTGGTGACGAGGTGCGCCAGGCAACCCAAGTGCAGTTGGTGGTGACAGCGGGGCCAATCGAAAAGCGACTCCGGTCCGCCTGCCTCAGGGGACATGTCACACAAGCACACGGGGCAGGCATCGGCAGAGGGCCGATCTGGCGGGGAGGGCGCCTGCGCACCCAGCAGCCAGGGCGGCGTAGTGGGTGCCGGGCCGGTTTCACCTGTGGGGCAAGGGGGCGGGCTGTCAGCCATGCCACCGTTGACACGTGTGGCCCATGGGGGGCCGGGGGGGGCGGTGCGGGGAGGCGTGGAAAGCCGGCTGAGCAGAGCCGGACAGTCTGGACTTCGGGGTACTGGATGCTCTCACGGCAGAGCCAGACAGTCCCGAAGCAGGTACCGGATGCTCACCGCAACGGTTTTATTTATGCTGGGGTACCGTACCCAGTAGTGCAGAATGGCCGGGAAGGCTAGGGGGTCTCAAAACGGGCCCAAGCAGCCGTGTGGGGCGACGAAAAGACTAGGGGCCCATGAGAACCTTGCATCTTGAGCCCAAAAAAAAAAAAAACTGGCCGGCCCGGGCCCGGGGGATGGCAGCGTGCCGCCTGCCTGGACAGGACAGCCTGCGAGAGCCTTTTGAATGACCTTGATCCGGCTTCTCGCCCGGGGCGGCGGCTTCCGACGCTGCGCGGCGGAAGCGCCAGGACACGTACCCGGAGCTCCGGGCAGCTCGCCGTTGCAGGTTGGTAGTCATCGGGCGAGAGAATGGACACAGAGACCGTCACCTTCTTGCGCCAACTCGCCGCGGCACGGGCACGCGAGGCACCCGCGCGTCTGAGGCCTGCCGCATGCCGGGCCAGCATCCACAGATGGACTGGCATGCTGGCGGCCCAGCGTGCGTATGCCATGTCGCTGCTTGAGTTGCCGCTGGCGGGGGTGGAGCATGGTGACGGCGACCCGCCGCCGTGGGGGGATCTGCTGGCGGACGCACGCGGGGTGGAGCCCATCCCCGACAGTAGGCTGCGCTGAGAGGCGGACCCCCGGCACTTCTTGCGGGCTGAGAATGGTGCGAAGAAAAAAAAGTTGTTTCCGTCGCAGTCCAACAGGCCGTTGCGGGCGTGGCCCTAGATCGCGCCCTGCCGCAAGCTGGACCGCGAGCAGGCTCGGCCTGGACAGGGTCAGCCGTAAGCAGCGGTGTGTAAGAACATGTGGCGCGGACACCAAAGGCAGCAGGAAAAAACTGCGAGAAAAAACGAATTTGCTGCGTAGTGATGTACTGGACCACGTCGGGACGAGTTTGCGGGGGGGAAAAATTTTTTGCATCGATCGCCACGCTCATCGGTCAGACGCTCGAGGATGCTACGTTTCCGTGCTGTGACACGTTCACGCGTCTTTCCTGTTTGATGCGCTGTGCGCTCCTGCATGGCTGCCGCCCCAACTGCCGTGCGAGCTCACATGGGTGCTCGTCGGACTGGGGACCGGTCCGACCGGGGACCGGTCCCCAGGGCTGGGCCACCCCCTGGGGGCCCAGCAGCTAGCCAAACGAAAGGCAAAGGAAACCCACAGCAGGGTCACGCACCCAGTCTTAGCTGCGGCTCCTCTCCCGCTGCATTTGCTGACGTGCACGGCCACCCACCTGCGCGCCAACAGCACCGCAGCGTGGCTCAAGTGCTGCAAGTGCCTTCGCTGCGGGAGCCTCGGCCTGCGCAGTGCCGCGGCGCATGCCCCTGCTGCCGACTTTGTTTCATGGGCCGACTCGCTTCGCACCATCAAGGCCCGCGAAAGCGCCTTTGGCGACGACAGTTTGCATTTCCTCGCAGGTCCTGCATGCAACCTCCACTGCCTCCCAACGTCCCAGAGCTGCCCCTTTGTCCTCACCAGCCACGGCCTGACCAGAGACTGAAGCCGATCCCGCACTCCACGAACCGGCTGACTCGCGTGCGGCTGGCAGCGAACAGCTTCCACAAGACGGTTGACGATGCCCTCCTTGCGGCCCCCGCCTCCACGATTGACGAGGCCTTCGCTGCCCTGCGACACTCCCAGGCTGGTCCTTTTGCAGGTCGTGTCTATACCGCCCTCCCCACATGCCCGGAGCTTCGCCTTCATTCGCCGGCCTACCGCGCTCAGAGTGTGCCAACATGGTGCCAACATGGTGCCGGACTCCATGTATCTTGGAGCATCCTGCGGTCAGGAGGTCGCGTTTTTTTGTGGTCTTTGGCATCGAAATCCTGGCGAATGAGCTGAATGTCGCATATCGCGCTGCCACATGGTAAAGCCCAGCCCGCAACTGGCACCAGAGTCTTGAACAGATGTTGAACCGCTACATGACGGCTCGGACTTCCTGCGCCTGAAGCACATGCTGGACGTTTTGTGCTATGTATGAAGTCACAGAGCCGCCAGCGATGTGTCAGCATTCAGCTACTGTACGGTAACCAAGTCGGTTTTGGCGCTGCCGACCGTCTGATTCAGTAGACTCAGTAGACGGCTTCCATGGGTTCGGGCGCATCACTGGATGTTTCGTCCAGCGAAGGCATCCATGTTCCGGTGTCGACAGAGAAGATGGTCCTGGAGAAGCAGCACATGGACGACGCAGATGCCTTTTTCAGTGCGGCGGCTACGTTCAATGAGGACGAGAAGCGGCTTTTCTCTCGAATGGTCGGCTACGTGGCGAAGACTTGCTTAGGAGGCATCGAGTACAGCATGCCCCTTCGGTGCCTACAAGCGGTTGATGCACTAGAAGCTCCAGAATCTCGCGTTGCCCTGTGTCTTCATGGCTTTGGCGATGATCGTTGCATGGCCTTGTGGAGCCACTTCTGGTTGCCCATGACACAGGAAGGATTCCATGTTGTGGCTTTGGATCTCCCAGGCTTTGGCCGTGCAAGTGGAAAACCCGGCAGCACCAAAGACTGGTCTTCTCTGGACGGAGAGCTACTACTACGTCTCATGGAATGCCTCAGGATACCTTCCGGCTGTGCTTCGGTTTTTGCAGAGGGCATTGGCGCCTGTGCTTTTCTACGCGCGTATGCGCAAGACCCTACTCCATTTGCAGCGCATCATGTGCTCTTGAATGTTCAGATCGGAGAAGTCCCTAAGGGACTTCGGGAAAACCTCGAATCACGAGGAGCTGACATCATGCTTTGTGGCTGTGAGAAATTTTATCCAGCTCAACCTCCCTGGATGCTTTCTGGTCTGAATCAACTTTCGGCGTTGCTCCTGGATCCAAGCACTATGGGTTTGTTGGGCACGTTTGTTCTTTGGAAAGTGAAAGACGCAGATGGTCCAACTCCCATCCGGAGTATGAAGGATGGAACGTGGTGGACCGGCAGCTTGGAGAAAACTGCCTTGGCGCACGCTGGGCATGCCTTGGTTTTTCGAGCTTCACCGGATTGCTTTCAAGAGCTCTTTCAGTATGTAAGGGCCCCCCCCCGGAAAGTGGCTGTGAAGACATCCCCGCTGGGGCCGGAGATGACTTCGATCGAAATGGGCGAAATCAACGACACGTTTTCAGTTTTCATTCGGATCAGGCCGCTTTTGGAAAGAGAACTGAAAGTCAGGTCTGAGAATTGCTTGGCCGTCTCGGACACAGACTTTCCTCGCGACCCTCCCCCACAGCGGATCTTGGTGCAAAGCGGCGATTCCAGTTTGAAGGGCAGTTATGTGTTCAATCGTGTGTTCGAGCAGTCTATGAGCCAGGAAGCTGTGTACAATTCCACTGCGAAGCCTTTTGTGCAAGATTTCTTGGCAGGGACAAATGTCACAATTTTTGCGTATGGACAAACGGGCACCGGAAAAACCTACACAATCTTCGGCCCCCCTGAGGATCCTGGGATCGTTACCAGGAGCCTCTCAGACATCTTTGAGAAGTTGCCAGCAGACAAAGACTTGCATTATGAGTACGTGCAGCTTTATTTGGATGATTTTAAGGACCTGTTGGCAGATGCTGCAGGGCTCGGGAAACTCGTGGAGGGCAAGGCTGGAGTTGAGCTAGTTGGTCTTTCAAGCCAGAAAGCCACGTCGGCGAGTGAGATTCTCCAAGCTGTGGCCAAAGGAGCAACACGACGTGCTACAAGAGCACAGGATATGAATGAAGTCTCCAGCCGTAGCCATGCCATTTTGATGTTGCGACTGAAACATGCCAACAGTGTTGACATTTTCTCATCCATGTTCATTGTTGACTTGGCTGGCAGCGAGCGTGTAGCAAGGAGTGGAGTCACTGGTGATGGCTTTGCAGAGGCAACCAACGTGAATTTGTCTTTGACTGCCTTGGGACGAGTGGTAATGTCTCTGATTGAAGCCGACATCAATCAGACCAAGGGTTTCATTCCCTATAATGCTTCTCCTTTGACTATGCTGCTGAAAGCAGGGCTGGGTGGCGACAGCAAGACTGCCCTCATTGCATGCGTGACTCAAGCAGCAGACTCCCTCAGCGAGAGCGTCAGCACTCTTCGCTTCGCTATGCAGGCGTCGCATGTCAAGAACAAGGTGGAACAGAAGCAGGCGCAGGACCAAGCAGATCAGGAGAAAGCGAAGATTGCCGAAGCGGCAAATGAACTGCGCCTCTCTGGTGGCAAAGGAACTGTGGCTTTGACAGCGGGTGACATCGAAGTTTGGGGCACCTGGCAGTCAGCAGCTGAAGAAACCGTGATTCTTCTGGGCGGTTTGGGCAGCGAACTGGAAGAGCTGGAAGGCCTCATTGCCGCATTGAGGGACGTCAACCATCAGGTATTGGCGCCTAAACTGCTTGGAACTGCTGAGAAACATTTAGACTCTGATGTCGCGATTTTGTTGGAGCTCTGCGATTGGCTTGGCTTGGCCAAGCCTGTGTTCTACGGCCGAGACTGGGGGGCAGTGCGTGCGGTGCGGTACAAAATGGTCCATCCAAAGCGAGCGGGCAACTTGGTATTGGAAAACAGGTTGAACAAGATGGATGAAGCTCAGTACAAAGCCAAGGTCAAGAAAGATCCCAATTTTTCACTGCAAGAGTACATGGGGCCCTGGCTGTGGTTTTTCGACGGGACGTTTCCGAAGAGCTTCGATGGCTCGGGATTTGGCAAAAATGTGAAAGGCTTCAAAGGCAAAGTGCTTTTTCTTTGGCCTTATCACACCAAGGGCAGACACGATCCACCAAAGAAGGTTACGGCTTGCAGCAAGTTTGCAGATGCATACGCGAAAGCTGTGAAGACCAAGCCGGTAGATTCGTATCTGATGACAGATGCAGACGTCGCTGCTCGGATTGTAGGATTTGCTGAGTGAGAGAAGACGGAATCATGCAAAAGCAGCCAAAGAAAAGGTGGTTCAGAATCACGGAGCATGTTTCCTATACATCATCTGCATTTTTGTCACTGGTTGTCTGTTTTTCTCGGCGCTGCATTGCCGATTGGCTGTCGGTGCGGTGACTCCGAACCTTTGCTTCCAATGTTCACTCTTTTGCCATACGAAGCATGCGGGGGCTCCAGGGTCTGTGCCACTTTGGAGTCGTGAATTGAGATCAGTTTCCGACATGACAAGCTGAGGTGTCCGTGCTTTGCTGCCTCCTAGTTTCTACGTCCAGGGGGAACAGGGTTGGCTGATGACCTGAGAGCCTTGCGCAGTGCATATGCCGGTTCAAGTCAAGCAGCTGCCCCATGTACGGCGTGTACAAGCCACCGGCACAGATGGTCGCGGGGAAAATTGAAGTTCAAATTGTGGTCCGGGAGGGTATGTTGCACTAGTGAGTAGTGGCATCCTGCCACCACAGCTAACAAGGTAGTTTGTCCAGATGCACCAAGAACATGCTTCTAAGGCAGCAGTGATGTAATAGTGCCCCGACATGACAAGACATCTTTTGTTGGTTGAGGCGAGTTAAGATACCAAGCACCAGGCACTGAAGGCGAAATGTTGGCACCGAGGGGTCTACCAAAAAGCCCTCTTCTTTCCTGCCTCGCCAGCTTCTAAGAACCGGCAAGCTGAGCTGAAGGAACTGTTTTCACGTCGTTTCCCCCCCCCATTTGCTACGGAAACACCAGCGATGGCGCAATCAAGGACGCCAGCAGCTGACAATGTTGTCACAAAAAGATGTCGTAAACAATGCGTTTCAAGAAGTCATACAAAAACCATGTGAGTGACAAAGAGAGGTTTTTGCATGCGGTGTTCACATGTGTATGATGCGATGGTATTGCGGAGTGGTTCACTAGCTCGTTCGATTGTTTGCGCCTTCCCTGTAGCCATCCGACGTCGGGCTCACGTGCATGTCCAGTGCGGGTGCATGGATTGTATGATGCGCATGAGCATGAGTACTTGAGTATAGGTAACACAATCATCCGCGCTTTTCGGCATGGGTTCCAGCAGACAACTGCAAGTGAATGCCAGTAAGAGACAAAAAAACAATATAGCCTGCCGTTTTTAAAGGTGTTGCCTCGATGGTTAACTGTTTTGGGCCACATTGAGAGGCTGCATGGCTTGTGCATTTCTTACAGGACATTCGCTTTTGGAAGAAGTGGTGTCTTGTGTGCATTACCGCTTCCTGCTTTGCCTGGACGAAGCCGCGCTGAGCACTGTGGGATCATGTTGTCGATGGTTGCGGGATACATCGGCAGAAGAGAGGTTATGGCAACGGCTGGCAATATCCCAAAATCGGCTTGCTGCAGCACGGTTTTTGGGGGCCTTCAGCCCTGAAGCTCGCGAAGTTGCGACGGATGATGTCCGACCTGGCATGGCGGTCCGCCGATTCACGCCAGGTACATCAACGCCGGAGCCAGAATTGGTCAACTGGCGGGACATGTGTCGTCAACTGAACATGTCCATGGCCGAAACGCCATGGGAACAGGAATCGCACGAAGATGCTTGCAGCGCAGCTTTGTGGACCGAGCTGTCCGATGACGCACCATCACCATCCATGGCTTCACCCACCACAACTGCATCCAACAACGTCATGTTGGCATCGCAGTCGCCACTCTTGTTCTGGATAGGTGGTGATCGGATGATGGGACTTTCTGGCGGCTATTCGCCTGACGTAGTCGGCGGTGCTTCAATTCACCCTTTGCGGGAGGTATATTTGCTGGAATTACCTGATGTATCTGGTCGTGGAAATCGGCCGACGCGGCCCGACCTTTTAGTGCAAAAGTTGGATTGTGGGACAGCCCAAGGCAGGCTCCCCCATGGCCACCCATCTATGAATGGAGTAGCGGCTGATTTCGATCCACATCGACGGACAATTTTCTTCTTTGGAGGGGGAGCTCCCCATGCAGATGTCACCAATGTAACATCCGCGTTGCGATTGGACGGTTGGGACAGTGATGATTCCGAAAGGCCAAGGGCAGCTTGGCAACTTATCGCTTCGCCTGGATCAGTGGAATCCGGTCAAATTCCAAGCGCCCGCCAGGGCTTGAAAGGAACGGTTTTCAACGACGAGTTCGTCATATTTGGAGGTCGTTTCGCAGGTGGACGGTGTACAAACGAAGTTTGGTCGCTGGACCTTACATCCGACCCAGGCCCAGAAGTGGACCTTAGTGGACCTGACCTATATAAATTGCACCTCTGTTATTGAAGTAGTGCATAGTGGTTGTCAAGCCGGCAGGGGCCAACGGCTCAGCAATGTTGGCATGGAGGCTGGCATTCCAAGTGCATCCAAGTGTCGATGTTCCACTAAGAACCTCGCGAACCTTCTGGTTGACAGGCAGCTGGAATGCGACGGTCAGAGTCCTTCTCCTCGAGTTTGGCATGGAGCTTGTCAGCTGGTCCATGGTCAATGGTGGCTTGGTTGCAAAGAACAGCAAAGTTCCTCAGACATCAGACAGGTTTCGCCGTTGTTTTGTGCTCAGGTTCATCTATGGTGGAAGCACCTGGCAGTTTGAGGCTGCTGACTGCTGACTGTAGTGACTGTAGATTTTTTTTCGGCAATTACCATTGTCGCGAAAAGCCCCGCAGGAACCAGATCAGCCGCACGACTTCCGGACCCTTTTCGATCGGGCCTTATAGCGAAATGGTGTGCACACGAAACGTGAGATGCGAACGTGCTGAGATCTTGCACCTGGCAGAGAGGCCCGGCTTTCGGAGTTCTTTTGGCGAACCCGTTCTTCCTTTATAATGCAAATGATTCTTTCAGCCATTCGCTTGCAAGGCGCTGGTCTTCAGTGCGTGCTTCCGGTCCTGAACCGCCTTGGGCCGTTTCTGCCGCCCTGGTTCCGTGCAGATCCTAGCATCAACACGGCATCCTCCGATGACATTAGATCGCACCGAGTCCTGGAAGTTGACTGCAGGCTTGGCTGCTGCCAGCTCTTGTTATTGGGCGGGACCTTGCCACATATGCTTCACGCTGAGAGCTGCAGATCGAGTGTTCATGTTTTTCCACACGGACTGTGTCCCTGATGCTCGAAAATTTGGTTCGTTGTGAAACGCGAAAGCGGAAAGGCCAGGGGTGCCAGCTGTCTTCGGTTTTGGATGGTATTGGTGTTTTTGCTTCTCAAGTGTGAGAACCTTCTCAGTGTTTCTGGCATCTTGTCGATGCGTTTTCCCGGCACCTCGTAGCATTGCAACATCTCGCATCTCCAAGTCGTCGTGTCGTAGAATGTCGCAGATGCCCTGCAACTGTGTGTGGCAATCCGAGGCAATCTTCTAAGCCTGTCTATAACTCCAGTAATCAGCGGTGTTTTGTGGATGACGCGGTCTTGGGATTATCCTCGTTTTCCATTCTCTCGGTTTTGGATTCTTGCATCCTTCTCAATGTCCCCGGCTTGGCGGAATGCAGTCACCATCCTGGAGGAAACACTTTTCGTTCTGGGATTTTCATCTCTCGCAAGCGAGTGGCAATGTGTCGTCATCATAATCCTCGCAAGAGTCGTTGTTTTCCTCGTTTTGGACCTTGGCATCGTTGTGTGTAAAAACTTAAGATTAGCAGTCGCAGGGGTGGGTGGGTGGTGGGTGGGTGGGTGGGTGGTGGTGGGTTTGTTGTCGAACAGTCGTCGTTGCTGGACTTTTGCCTACCTTCGATGTCGATTCGTCGTGTATCCTGTCGGTGACCAGGTTGGGGAGCCAGGGCCTGAATGCCCACAGCTTGCGCCAGTGGCGCACTTGGTCCGCAACCTGGGTTGAGGAATGTTCTTGCTCCGGCCTGAAGACGTTCTAGCGAGCATTCAGCGCGTCTGAGGTACAACCGTCTAGATGAGCCCTATGCAAGGGACTCATGCGGTGCAAGGCTAGTTGCAATGACCACTGCGGTTTGTGGCGGGGCTGTTTGGAAGGAATAGGTGATGACATGTCGAGGTGCGAGTTCATGTCTGTGATCGGAAGTCGGGCTAATGCAAGCGGTGATGTGGCACGTAGACCCCCTCCAGAACAGCTGCACACCCTCCTATGGCTCGAACTGCCAGTGACTGCTAGTCAGTGCTGTTTCTTCCATTCCGAAACGTTTTGTTTGGGAATGGAGCAACAGGGAATCCCTCTTTTCAGTGGCGTGGGTTTGGCTGGTGTCTAACACGACGGCTAGGCCCGGTGCTCGCCTTTGCTTGTTGTTTGTTTCCTCGTAGCGAAGCAGAAGCATAAGGTCTTCGACCTCCGCGCAAAGACGTGGAGCCAACGTTATGCTGCTATTGCGGGAACTGCTTGCGCCCTGGTCCGTGTCTGATGTCTTGTCCGTTCTCAGCATGGGCGCAGCATTCCTTGGAGTGAACTTAGTCCCAAGACCGGGAACAGCATGTGGCAGAGGCACGTGATTTGAAGTGTGAGATGTCGTGGGCATCTCTCTCTCCCCTCTCTCTCTCTTCCTCTCTCTCTCTCTCTCTCTCTCTCTCTCCTTCTCTCTCTCGTGCATGACCAAGAAGTGTTGAAAGTGAATGGCCGTCATCCAGGTGTACCTGCGCAGCCATTTTTCTGCATGCTTCGTTCCACATCGCCGTGGCCAGCTTTGTTGCAGGGTTTTTGCTGACAGCTCAACACGGGATCAGCTTGCTTTGCAATGTGTGCCTAGGCTCTGTGATCGTGTTCGGTGGCTCTCGCTACTTCACAGGCTATGGGCGCACCACCACAGCCTTCTTGGTTAATGTCATGAGTTCATCTCGCAAGGCGAGTACTTCAACGACCTGCTAGAACTGCAGCTTCCGTCATGCAGACACAGGCCCCTGCTAAGTGTGTCACCCACGCATGCACATATCCACATGTCCACATGCCCAGGCAACGATCAGCAGTGCTAGGCGAAGGTCGGCGGCAGGCAGCGCAACGGGTTACAGTAGGCCTACTAAGTGCCTACTATCTCTTGACGAGTGCGGACGTGCTCCAGTTGATGGGCTTTCAGGAGTCGCGGCATCCTTTGTGTGGGCCGTTTCAGGCCGAGCACACGTAGTTTATCGGCCATCGCTTCTGTTTCGGGTGGCTTTTTGTCCAGGCGCCAGCCGCGCTTCCGCGGCACCTGCAAGTCGCCGACGGTCGTGAGGCGAAGCATTCTTCAGAATGCGATGGTCAGCACAGTGTGTGCGCAGAGTTTTGTATCTTCGGGGTTCTTCGAGGCCAGCTTGACACGTGGCTTCCTCGGGCGGCTTCGCGGAATGCTTCAAGATGGCATTATCAACCAGGCCGCATCATGATGTGAGCATGTTGGCTCCGAGTTGGCTGACCGCTTGCCAGGAGCAGTTTGACATGATGCGCTCCCCAACGTGAATGGCTGCGCAGAGTGTTTCACCTGTTCAGGCATGCCCAGGCCGCACCGGGCTCCGAGTCTCACAAAGTTCATCGATTTCACATCGCGCGATGTTTCCGAGCAGCGTGCCACGCCACCCGCATGGCATAAAGATACTGACGCTTGGAATTTTTCGATTGTGTGCAGAAGCTCTTTCAGCATAGAAGCCTAGAAAGCCTCGGATTCCGCAGAGTCCTGCGCAGTGTTTTCGGGTCCCAGCACTGCCTTGCAGCTTCAGCCCACGCACCGCCCTGGACCTGCGGTTCACGCCGCTTTCTTGCAACGAGGAAGCCCAAACTGCCCTACTGATGTGCCCTCGCTCGGAGGCCATGACCGACAAGAAGAAGCTGACTCAGGCCGAGCTGCTCGAACTTCTGAGCCCGCCTCCTTTCAACCAGAAGCCCATCTCTCAGAAGCTTCTATGGGAGATGTTTCTTAGCAGGTGTTAGGGCCGTTAGTGACCGTTAGACCGTTAGTACTATGTTGCACTGTGGAACCGAGGAAGTGTGTGCCACCGGATGCTGTCATCCAGACTTCCCCAGAGGAGCGTTGGTGGAGGCAGCCACAGGGGGGTTCTCTTGGACCATCGCCAGCTTCAAAAACGCAAAAGAGGTCGGATTCACCGCGCCTTCCTGGCGACGAGTTCCCAGATGTTCCTGTTCAGAAAGCGTCCGAAGCTTGTGGAGATGCTGGTGCATGCGCCGAATGACTTTCACTGGAGTAGTCAGGTCGGACCCCTCGCTGTCTGGGACTGCCGGATCCAAGGCCTGACAGAAAATTCAGTTGCGTACCATTTGCCCTGCCTCAACAAACTGTCATACTGTCAGGGTCACGGGCTACGCTCTGGACCCGTCTGCTTCCAAACGACTTCGCAGACAGGATGTGGCACTGCTGCGCATTTCAAGATGGAGGACATCGGATTAGAAGATATGAGAAGACGGAGTTCTTCTGCTCTGTCAAACTCACAGATTGGTTGTTCAGGAAGGTGTGCCTCCGGTGATTTCTGGCTTCAGCCACGGGCTTAGTATGGCTCAGTAATGCTTAGTATGATTTCAAGGGATGGAAGGGCCAAGGGCAGACTTGGCTGAGGTGGCCACTTCCCCGGCAAGCAGGGTGCCAATATCATTGGCGCCACCTTTGACAAGCTGCTGACCCAGCTGTGGTTGCAGGGAGTGCGTTTGCTGAGATGAGCCGCAGGCTTCTTCTGTTGCAGGTCCTACACGGAGTCGTTGTCGCACACCATCTCGCTCGGGAAGTGAGGCTCTTTGGGACGCACTGCTTGCCGTCCATTGGTCTTCCTTCACAGGGCCACCTGCATATGTTCACAGGGCACCCGCGCTACATTCTCACCATTTGTCACCAGAGTCTTCAGGGCAGAGTGGGACGGGTGGCCATGCATGGGGAAGACTTCTACATTGCGTTTCACCCCAAGGCCTCGGTGCGCTTAAGCATCAATCTAGAATCTAGAGCTGTCTATATGCTGCTATGCTGCTTTCGTATTCCTACATATGTGTTGGACTTTTGGACCTCGAAAGAGTTCATGTCTGGTGCCAAGCTGACGGGAGACTCCTCTTCTCAAGATGAGGGGCCGTCGAATTGAAAGAAAGCTAGAGAGGCCACTTCTCAGCTCTCTCGATCCTGCTGCGGCAGGTTGCCTCAAGTTTTCTGGGGCGCCTGTTGGGCGGGTCCTGGGAGCTTTTTGGATCCTTGGATCTGTATCTGACTGTTGTGTGATTTGTGTGCATGATCGGGTAAAGTCTGCCCGCAGTCCCAGCATCACACTGCAGCAACGCCTGCCACAAGGCAAGAAGCACCAAAATCAAAGCGTCCTTCCGTTGTAAGCTCTGTGGAAAGGGACGCAGTGGCCCTTGTCGATCCTTGCCACTTGCCACGCAGTGGTCACGTGTGGATGTGCGGCGCTCCGACTGGCTTCTGCATAAACGAAAGCAGTGTACATAGCGGTGACTAAGTAGCACTCCCTTTTGCAAAGGGGGGGTACCTTGGGCTGGTGCAAGATGCGCCGGCCACGTCAGATGTAGGGCCAGATCCCTCGCCATGACGCCATGACGCCTGCCAGGAGGAGTAGCTGAGTAGCAACTGCAGCTTGTAAGCTTTCAGCCGACGCACTCTTACTGCACATTCCTGAGACCTTGTGCAGGACGTCGGGTGATGGCGGATCTGCGAGCCCAAAGCGAAAGGTTCATGAGCCCCTCGAGTGCAAGACCGTTCCTGGCACGTTCGCGGCTGTGCCCGAGTCTTCCCTGCTGTTACTGTTGCCCAGGTCAAAAACCGAGTATGGACGAGATCCAGCGAAAGCAATGGACCACTTACGGCAGTTCCTCATATCTACCACAGGTGCGCTGGGTTTTCCTCGCGACAATTCTTGCTCAGAAAGCATTGCTAAGGTTCAGTCTTGCGTGCATGGGTTGAGTTCCTGGACCAGAACAACGACGCGGCCCCAGTGGATTTGGCATGGTTGGTGTTGACCTGACTGACGGCCGCAAGGATCAGAAGATCTCAATGACGGAGTTCAGCAAAGGCTCGGGTATGAGCGGTTACAGATGCGAAGAGTCCCCCTGTTGCTAGACTAGGTATGCGGAGTTTGGGATACATGGGTGATGTTTTCCGACTGTTCAACATCCTGGATGGTGCCATGCCCTGAGCAGTCGCGGTGTCGTGTAGCTGCGATTCGTTATGGGCAGCTGCATCACTCAGGACGAGTCCGAAGAATTAACACTCGCCAGTGCCTCATGCAGTGTGCATGTGACAGGGCGTGCGAAGTCTGTTGAGCATGTGTTGTATTTTCTTGCTGCCCATGCAGGACGAGATCGACATGAAACAAGCGACATTGTGGAGAAACTTCCGGATGTTTGCTGCAGCTTCTTTCAAAAGCGCAGAGGACTTTTGTGGGATTTTTTTTGCCCATAGCGTCTTGCTTGCGAAAGCAGATTTGAGATCTGCCATAGCCAGGAGTTGATTCAGCATCTCGGCTGCAAAGTGTGTTCTTGAAGCCTACTGCCATCTTGGTTTTGCAGAGGAAGTGTGCTGACTGGGCTGCCGACATCACACCAGAGATGGCGAGTGTCCACAAGGACAGGCCCAAGGCCGGCCCTCATTGTGCCCAAGTTGTGCCCAATGAGCGTGCTCCAGAGAGACACTTTCGACTCCAGGCGTACTATCTCACACGTGATGAGTTCTGCCTGGGGCTTTGTGGAAGATTGGGGGAGAGAAGGGGGAGAGAAGGAGAGAGAAGCAGAGGGAGGCGATGCAACCCAGAAGTACTGGGAACTAAGTGGTGCATTGATAATGCTCAATGCTGGCTCAGTCTTGTGCTTCACGCCGTCGACCGGGTTTCGGCCCCAAACCCAAGCCCGGAGAGAAGAATAAGAAGAAGACCAAGACACAGAGAGAGAGAGAGAGAGAGGTTGGGTAAGTCTGACCTTCGGACTTCGCGCGCCCCTTGGGGCAGCCTTCCCTTCGGGGGGGGCTAAGCATGCAGGAGAGAGGGAGAGAGAGGTTGGGTAAGTGCCCGCCCCTGGCCCCAGAAGGAAAGCAGACCATGACACCAAACACGAGCAGCACAGTGCGGGCTTCTTGCCCCAGGCACTGGCATTCGGAAATGTGGCTGGAACTACAGTGTTGCTGATCTCAACTGGGCCCTCTGCTTAACACTGGGCGAACAGTGCGTGTGAAGACACGACCTGAGTTGCAAGAGTTGGCACACGCTGGTACTTGATGTCTCATAGGTTTTGCTACCCAGTAGCCAGGTCTATGATGCCCTCGAAGACAAGGGCGACCACCTGCTGAGAGCCAGCAACCTGGGCATTAGGCTCAGGCATGCAACTTGCCATACCTCGCGGTAGTTGTAGCATGGTGTGTCGCAGTTGTTATGGTGATTTATGGTGGCTGTAGTGCAACATGCTTTCCGGATCCAGGTTGGCTAGCGACAGAACTCACAAGAAGGCAGAAGAAGCAAGAGGCCAAGATCAAGTCCAAGAAGTGGCAGGCCAGGAGTGCCAGGAGTGCCAGGAGCCAGTCTCCCAACAGTGTTGTCAGAATATGTCAGAATCATATCCTGGAGTTTTCACAAGCTGTTACAGGCACTCAGGATTCGTCAAGAGGCGTCGCCACAAGACAAACACCGTCATTTCAAAACTTTCAAGGCCGCTCTGTATGCTCAGCACGGCCACCAATTAGGGACAGGCCGAGTTGTAAGCAGGCCTTCCTTCGCAAGAAGCACGGCAATCTGATCCGTGGCTGGCGACAAGCTCTCTCTCAAACTGACTCCATGGTGCTGTGCCTCAGAGAAGTTGAAACATGGCTCGAACCTATTAACTAACATTGGCGAGCTACTTCAGAATGAGGTGCTTTCCAGGCTGCACTTTATGAAGGTGCCAAGTTGCCGCCCTGTAAGTTGCCTTGTTCATGAATTCTCAAACTCATGCTTTGTTAATTGAATGCGCGCTTTGGACAAGTGTTCTTTGCCTTGCAGGCTGCGGCTCGCCTTGGCTTTGCCAAAGAATCCAGAGATCTTTGGAAGTCGCTGGATAAGGACGACAGTGGCTCCGCCTCCATAGATGAGCTCGACCCAAGAAGTGCTGAAGGATTGGCCCACTTTAAGGCACCGTTGCATTGCTTTTTTTGCTCCACTCGTCGTCCGGCAAAGCTAATTTCATTGTTGCCCACTTTCGCCCTACTTGCCCCACCTACCCAGGAGGGAGCCAGGGCGTGGAGTGGAGCAGGGGTGCTCGAGAATACGGGGGGCTGGGCAAGTGGGGAAAAGTCAGAGGCAAAGTGGGGCCAAGCAGAATCAAGCGGGGCCAAGCGGGGCAAGCGAAACAAGGGACAGAAGGGACAGAAGGGAAACGAGGGAAGCAAGCAAAACAAGGGAAACAAGGGAAGCAAGGGAGGCAAAAGTGAAACAAGTGAAACAAGTGGAACAAGGCATAGTGGGGTAAGTGGGGCAGGAATCAGTGGCAGTCGGTGTTCCGATGTTTCTTGTCGGGACTGTGCAGGTGTGGGTCAGCTCTCAGTTTGGGGGCGTGCGCGAAGCCTTCAATGCCATGGACTCGGATCACACCCGCTTCATCACCCATGCAGAGTTCACAGCGGCTCTTCAACGATTCGGGTTTCAGCGTCCGACGAAGCAGCTGTTTAGCCATTTGGACAAAGACGGAAACAGCAAGATTGCCCACGGCTTAGCACTTCCTCGGTGCTTCCTCATCCTTTCATTATCTGTTCTGGTATTTCCGCGCCATGTATCCAGGTCATTGATGATGTCCTGTTTCTTGATGGCTGGAATCCTCTACCATTTCTGGTGGTACCTCCAAATTTCAAGGCCGGCCCTCACTAGAGGGTGTCGGTCTTGCGATGTCTTGTTCTTCAGCGTCAAATACATGGAGGCCATGGCTGAAATCAAGAAGTTGATCCTTGTGCGGACGGGCCAGTACATGAAAGCATGGCATCTCGGATGCTTGTGTTGACGGGGGGTGGGCAGCGGGCATGTCCCTCTCACTCAGGCGCCGACTCTTGGACAAGGATGCCACCAACCGCCAGAGCCCATGCTCACACGTCGTGCGCAAGACGGCTTGTTTCTGTTCTGTCTCGCCGACCTCAGCTGAGTTTGAAACAGCTCGCCCGAGGTTGCAACTGGTACGAGTTCAAAGACGCATGCCAGGTTCTGGGGTACACTGGTGACTTGAATTGGTCTGGAGTCAAGAGGGAATCTGGAAAGTAAGTATGGGGCATGACCTGAAAGAGTTCCTTGACGAAGCAGAGGTGATATCGCGGGAGCTTGGCGTGCATTTGACGATGACTTGCAGGATTCTTGGTCCACTCCCATTCTGTTGAAACCATTCCGCTGATACCAATCAATGATGTTCATGTGCAATCATTTGCCTCAGGTCGGGGTTCATCTCTCTGCGTCAGATTGATGAAGAGTCCGACATGGTGTTGTCCAGCTTCAGGCTGCCGGTCAGTTGAAACTGCAGCACATCTGAAGTCCCACACTGGCACAAGCTTGGGCAGAGCTTGGGCTTGGTAGAGATTTTTGGTGTCCGTGCGGCTGTGCGTTTCAGATTTCAAGAAGGCGGTGGTGTGTCTCCGAGTTCGGCTCCGTGAAGTCGGCGTTTGCCGTTTTCGATTCTGACTGCTCTGGCAGCCTGAGCTTTCAGGCTGCGGCTCATGCGGCTCATGCGGCTCCATGCGGCTCATGCATGGCTCACGAGCGTCGCGAGACTGTCGTGAGAGATTCTTGCATCAGGAGTTCCGAGCCGCCTGCCGAGTTTACGGCTATGATGGATCGGCGAGGCCTTCCAGAAATTTGTGGAATTGTCACCCGCAAAGATGATGGCGCTTTGCAGGACACTCTTCTCCGCTCTGGATGTGGACCAGCAGGGAACTCTAACCTTGTGTCTCGGCTGCATGTGACTGAGTGGATTCGAGGAGGGGGTAAGGGTAAGGGTTGGACCAGGGTTGGAACAAGGGCAGACTGCATTCTCGTGGCATGTCTGCCTTAATCGCCTTCTTGCGATGGTGCGTGCCTTGGCCTTTGTGCGGGTCATTTGTGTGCCGCACTGGTCCGGGAACGTTGCCCTGCGCCGGTTGAGAAATGTCAGCATACACCGTGCACGGTATGGCGGTGTATTTGTGCCAGATAGGTTCAGGGCTTACACATGTTTGGAGATTTTCTGCTTTCGGCTGAGGTATATATTCTTTGGACTCAAAAAGGAAAAGTGTGTCTGTGTGTGTGTGTGTGTGCATCGTTGCCAGCCAAGGAAAGAAATCTCCTTCTTGGATGACTGGGAAATTGAAGCGGTCCTTGGACTACTATCTTTGGCCATGTGTGTGCGTGTTTGCGCATGTATGTGCGCTGGAATTCAGGTACAGTAGGGAGGGTACAGGACTGTGCAGGTGTCACCCTAAGGCAGATGACGAGTTGAATGATGCTCGTCGAGCTGGTCGCTTGGCCCAGCACTGATCGGCACATCAGCTCCATGCAGATGGGGCCACGTGATAGCGCACATTAGCGCACTGTCTGTTTCAGTAGGTTTGCTGTGCTGTAGTTGTTCTGTTTTTGGGCAGGGCTGGCAGCTACGTCGAAGGTGCCGCAGCAGATGTGGATGTGCGAAGTAGGCCGCATTGTCTTAGAGAGGAGTGCACGGCTGTGGCAGGTCGGACCAGGTGGAGCTGGGCACAGCTCTTTCAGCGTGAAAGATCACCCAGCTATGACCTCACAAGGGCAAACTCGTGTGGCCATGGATGCATCAGCAAACATGGGCCCCAGGTTCGGGCACGTCGGGTGACCAGGCTGGAACTGCCAGTAATCAGTTAACTTCTGAAATCTCACGGATGCTGACAACGCATATCTGCTGAAAGGCGAAAGTGCACAAACCTCAGTGCGAAAGATGTCAGCCGTGATCGCTGTCACCTTCTCGTATGGCTGTCTTCCCGATGCATCCCGATGCTCCAAGATGAACTGCGTCAACGAGCAGCTCCTGAAATACCACGGTTGCGTCCGTCCAGAAAAGGTGCGGCGATAGCCCAGGTCAACAGGCGCTCCCATCCATACTGTTTCTTCATTGTTGAGGTGATGGGGAGTATAGCTGGTCTTCTATCGCCCTCGATTATTGGCAGTCCAAGAGCTCGAGCGCGCGCATCCCTCAGCGTGACTGCAATTTCAGGATGAGCCTAGCATCGTTTGCAGCAGTTTCCCAGCACAGGGACATGAAATCCACAGGGACATGTGTTTCAGCGGCGACAATGTCACTTGTTGCGCTTTCGCGCAAGGCGACCGTGGCCACCAGACAGATCTGTCTCCGTGAGCCCAAGAATGGATCTGGACCTCGGTTTGGGATCGCGGAGAGATCGGAGATGAGTGCTGCAGAGTGTCGCCGTTTAAAGACAATCTCGTCCTGAAGCGTTCCGGAACAAGGAACCATCGTCGCGCCGCCTAGCCTGTGCCCCCAAGCCCACGAGTTTCATGCTTTGCCGTCTGCAGCTTTCTTTTTCAGGGCAGGCAGGGAATAAATGCGGCAAACGACCAAGAAACCAAGCAACTGTTTACCGACCACCCCCTTGCGGTCAGACGGGGGGGGGGGGGACGATTTGCCACAAGAAGGGACGGGCGGTGCACAACGGCTAGAGGGGGAGGGGAGCAGTGATCCCAGTTGCCGTCTGCGATTGGCGCCTCCACATCAGTGCTTGTGATGCGTTGTTGGCGCTAACGATCATTCCGTGCAGAGGCGGCATCTCATAGGTGAATATAGGCCATGTGCTAGGACGGCCCTTCTCACTGTCTTCAACATCTGAACTCGATGGCCAGCTTGCCGCTGCAGGATCCGATCGGCAGAGCGGACATCAGCAGAGTGGACGCGAGCCAGGAGAGCATGGATTCTGAGTACATTCGAGTACTGGCTGAGTCCTGATTAGAGAGGGTTGTGAGGAGCAGGACTTCTCGTTGTCGGACATCTCCTCCAGTGCCTTCCTGGGCAAGTACCTCAATGCACTGGACGGCTTCTCATGTGCTCACGTGTTGTCGCAAAGGCTCGATGCTTGCCGATTCGGCAGTTGCCTCCTTGGTTGAGCAGGCCCGAAAAAGAACACACCCGAACACACCTCGGGGGGGTTGAGATCCCTAAATCTTTTCTCGCTTTCTGTTCAGGTAGGGCTGCCGAGACCTCCAGGCAGTCCTAGCACTCCTGAAGGCTCGGGGCTTTCGATTTTGGTGAGAGAAGGAAGGGGTTTTTAAAGTCTTTTTAAGTCGGTGAAGTGAAAGTGCTCTCAAGTGCCCCTCACCAGGATTGCCATTGCCTGGGCCAACATCCCGGGAACAGCGGAATGCGACATGAAGCATCTGAGTTTCTGGCATGCGTCTTGCTGGGCCGAGGTTCCCTCAACGACCACGCACACAGCCAAACCCACAGGTCACGAGAATTCTGTCGCGTCCCTCACTGAGCACCGAGAGTGACCAATGAATTTCAATGAGGCTGCTGCCGGTGCAAATGCGATTTACTCTGCAATTCGAGGCCTGGACGACGGTGCCAAGCCATCGCTGGACGATCTTCTGTCCAACCCCAGAGTGGGACCCTTGAAAAGCCCCAGCCCGAAGGCGATGGAGTTTCCAACTTCAAGCCGCAAGCCCTCAGATGCCCTCAGTGCTTCCCTTGGGGGGCTTGTCTGCAGGTTCCGGCGAGGATCGGATCCTCTTTTAAGAAGTCGAGGGCAGCTTGGTGGGAGTTTGAAACAAGGCATTCAACGGCCCTGACAAGCCTGATCAAGCTGTGCGTCGCGAATTTCTAAGGCCTACTACAGTTGAGACCTTGCCGTTGATACGCTGGGCTCCCTGAGCTTCGAAGCGAACCTGCTCAAAGCTGCTGAAACCTGCAGCTGCTTGGCATGCAAAAAAAGCGTCGCCACAGCAGGGGAGCTGGCAGCAATGTCAGAAGATGAGCAAAGCTCGCAGCTTCTGCACGACGGACAGCCGTCCAAAAGAATGATTGTCCATGCTGTTTCGTGACAGTGGGTTTTCATGTCTCACTGCCAAGCTCTGCATGCTCCGCATCCTCTGTGGTTCCAAGTTTAGTTTCACACCAGGAAAGCATAGCGAGAATTGAACACCCCCACATAGACAGACAAAAAATCGGTAGATACGGTTTGTGTTCGAGCACGGTGGAGCACACACCACCTGCGGCTTCCGACGCTTCCGAGAAGGGTCGGAGGCGTGCAGCTCGGGAGCATGGCCTGATGCCATGGAGCATGAAGGAGGTTGGACATGCTTCTTATGCCTGACATCCTACCCATGACCCCACCATTTTCGGATGCCAGGTACTCCAGCAGAGTCTCCAGCAGTTACAAAAGTGAAGGATTTCCTGAACACTACTTGTGGATCCATCTTGAAGGCATGGCCCAGGACTCAGCTTCTGAAACTTGCGCGACGTTTGCGCTCACAAGTGGCTTCGCAGCTCGTCCAGGCTAACTCAGTTCGATGTGGACCTGGACTACAGGGTTTCAAAGACGCATGGCTCTGATGAATTTGCTTCGGATTTCTGGCGTTCTGCAAAGAAGATCCAAGGATTGAGTTTGTGGATGGCATGCGGGCACTAGGGTACACTGCCGGAGAGCTCCACAAGTTGTTCGCCGAGATCGACGTTGTTCCTTCCTGAGATTCTGTCCAAGCTCCTAGCTGCCGCCCCATAGCATAGCACCTAGGACGGCTCCGGTGAGATTTTGCTGGCCTGGGCTCCCAGCATCAGCTGCATGACTTTTGTGAGTCCATATGGTTTGTTTTGTGCGCTCGGCGCTGGATCGAGGATGAGCTGGACCCAGAGCAGGCCATGTTGTGGAACACCTTCCGCTCATGGGCCGTCGCTCGGCTTGACCGTTTCGCACACATCTGATACCGCACTGGTGGCATGTGTTGCGTTGCATTGCGTTCGAACAGTACAGAGATGTACAGAGACCCTGAGAGGTTCAAAGCTTCGTGAGCATAGAGGACGGGGATGGACGGGGAGAACCGCTTCTGGGGAGCATCAAAACATCCTCTCTGCTTGTGGGCAGGACATGATTCTCAGTTTGACAGAAGAGGGGAACCCGTTGAACCTCGCGACGAAGGCGCCGCCATGGTTTGGAGAACAATGGTCAGTGCGGTACTCCAGCTGTGAATTGTTAGAAGTAGCTGTCCTAGTGGCAAGATGAGACAAGACGTGGATAGGTGAGTGAAGGCTTGCAATGTCAAGTTCTTCACCCGTGCTGTTGCAGGACATGGAGTGCGTCTCGCAGGAATCCTTCTGACACGGGCTTAGCTTCAGATGTCTGCCTAAGTTACCCAAGTGGCGGGCCAGTACGTGCCAAGAGGGCTCAACTGTCCCAAGGCAGGAGGCTCCCAGAGCTCGACTGGAAGGCGAATGGTTTTGGGGTTCAGGGCTCAAGGTTTTTTGGTGTTTTGAAGGTTTGGGAGTGGAGGGTTTGGGGGTCTCACAGCTGCTGTCCTGGCGTGACATGTGCAAACCGGTTGCAAAGTTAGGTTTCAGGCCCGCTCGGGCGATTTCCGCTTGGCTTAGGGTGGAAGGCTTAGGGACGGAAGTCAGCCAGGCCGGGGCCTGTCACCGTGTTTGAGGGTTAGGGTCTGGGGCTGTCTCCGACACTCCGCACATTCTTTCTGCGCGGAACATGGTGGGTTCTTGTGAGGCAGGGCATGAAGAGTTCCTTTTCTCAGTTCTCGACATGGACAACGACGGCCGCCTCAGGCCGCACTGCCTCCGTTCGGGGCCTACGGCCTAAACACAGAAGAACTACCGAGAGCATCGGAGAGCACCGGAGAGCGTTCTCCAGGTTAAGAGTTTAAGAGTCTGGTGGTCTGGTGGCGGCTGCTGCTGTGGTGGGCACTTCTTGTCCACCACCCCCCCTCCCCCCACATAAGGAGCAGAAGCAATCTTTCTCTCTTTGTCTTAGGCTGGTTGGGCATTGAGCTGAAGCGCCTTCAGCGGAAGCGTGCGGCAAAAGCTGGTACGGTCAAGGCAAGGCCTCGGATCAATATTCTGAGTGCAGGATAGTGCAGGTGTGAGGATCCGCAGAGTCGCGGAGAGTCCCCCGATTTTTCGGAAGAGCCCGATCTAGTATTCAAGCTTTGCCACGCCTGCCAGAAGAAGTCGTCGGGACTCCAGCAAAGCGTATTGGAGCAAGAGCCGCTGGATCGCAGCTTGTGAGCCTCTGGCCATCGCGATGGTCACAGCTCAGCTCTCTCGGACGTGATCCTGAGGTTGCATGAGTTCAAAGAAGATATCCGGAGAAGGCTGGGAGCTTCAGTATGAAGTCTGAAGTGATACTCGTATGGAGTCCTTCGCACGCAGACTCATGAACCCGCCAGGTTCGGGGGCGGCAACCTGACCCGGGCATGGCGTGTGGCGCTATCTGACACGAGCGTGCTGCCCAGGACGCGATTCCTCAAGGCAGGGCTGGGGCAAGCAATTCGAGCGCACTTTTCTTTCTTGGCGTTACTTTGATTCTTTGCGGTGCTACGTGCCCAGTATTGCCCGGTGTTTAACAGCGTGATGTCAGCCCGGAGCAGCCTTGCAACAGGGTTCCGCTCGTAAGCTGTAAGCTGCAGATGGCTGCAGGCTTGTGCCAAGATGGGCTACGCCAAGAAAGGCAAGGACCTCTGGAAGATGCTGGACAAGACGGGCAGTGGCTTCGCCTCCGTCGATGAGATTGATCCCAAAACTGCGCAGGTTTTGGCTCACTTTAAGAAGTTTGTGGATGAGCGCTTCAACGGCTATCATGCCGCATTTGAGAATCTGGATCTTGATGGCACGCGGAAGATCCGACTGCAACAGTTCCAACAAGGGCTCGAGAAGTTTCGGTTCCCCTTTCACAAGCAAGCGGCGACGCTTTTTGCTGCCTTAGACCTGGACGAGAATCATGTCATCGATGAGGACGACTTGCACTTCCTTGAAAAATGGAGCCCGTTGCCTTTCTTGACGGCGTCTCCGAACCCGAGGGCAAGAGAAGAAGTTCGAAAGCTCCTCATTCATCGCTATGGCCGTGCAGTGAAAGTATGGTCTGCGACCGAGCTTCGCAGCCTTTGTGATCTGCACAGCCGCTGTCTAGAGAGTCGAGTGGTTTCTTGCCAAATACGAGGCGGCACCTTTTGGATCGAGATGGCAGCAATCGTGCAGGGCCCAACAGTTGCAAGATGTTGCAAGCCACATCGCTTCCAGATCTGTCTTGCACATGGTTGGCTCAAGACTCTCGCTGCGAATTCTTCCCCACCCTCGCCCGGAACTCTTCTCCTCGCCCGGTCTACTCCTCGCTCTTCCCTCGAGTGCCCAACCCCAAAGTGTCCCTGGAGTGCCCAACTGAAGAATCTCCCTGGAGTGCCCAACCCCAGAGTCTAAGTGTTTGTTTGAGACTCCAAAGTTCCCCGGAGTGCCCAACTTCAGAGTCTTTCTCCTGGAGTGGAAAACCCCCAGAGTCTCCCTGAATTTGCCTAACTTCAAAGTGTCCTCTGAAATGCCCAGGAGTGCCCAAGCCCAGATTGTCCCCAAGTGCAGAGTCCAGAGTGTGCCGGAGTGCCCAGCCCCAGAGTCTCCCTGTTGTTCTGGAGCGCCCAACCCAGAATGTCCCCCAGAGTGCCCACCCCCAGAGTGTCCCTGGAGTGCCCCCCAGAGTATCTCTCCCAAGAGAGGGTGGGGATGTTTGAGGTAAATAAATTTCTGCGAGGGGGGGCGTTTGGCCTTTCTGAGGCTGCAATTGGCATGAGTTCCTCTTCGCTTGCAAGACCTGCGGCTACCATGGCACTTGCCTCAAAGCCTCTGGCGAGAGCAAACAGGGTTCACAGTCAGTTGCCCAGGCGACATTCCTGGAGCGTGGCGGGCATTGGATGTGGATCTTTCAGGGTGCCCATCGCTTTGAGTCAACAGAGGAGATTCTCCGCAGCACTCATCGGAGTCGGGTGGCAATTGTGCCGTGGGACCCAGGTACATCACCTTGAAAGAGTTGGATGCAGAAAGCCATGGGACACTCATGGAATTCAGGACGCGGCGCACGCTTCGTCGCATTGGCTTCATCCTCTCTCATGTACCAACTGTACAATTGTCACGAAATCTTGCAGAGCCAGGCTTGAGTTTGTCTCTGCTTTAGCGGGGAACCGGAGCAAATCTGGTGGAGTTGCCTTTTTTCCGGACAACATGGAGGAAAATTGGGAGGGGGGGGGGGCGGTCCTGATCTGTCAGAAGGCTTGGGTGGGTAGGGGGGGGGAGGGGGTTCACCATTCATCGAATCCGTCGAAGGGGGGGGGGGGGGGGTCGCCAGGTAGTGTTTGGTAGCGGTGTCTGGTGTCTGGTGGTGTGGTGGTGTGGTGGTGGTGTGGTGGTGGTGGTGTGGTGGTGGTGGTGATGGCGGCGGTGGCGGCGGCGGCGGTGGTGGTGGTGTGTGGTTGCTGTGTGGTTGCCGTGTGGTTGCTCTGTGTGTGTGTGTGTGGTTATTGTGCTGTGTGGTTGGAGGGTGGTGGAATGTGGTGGAGTTGGAGCATGGAATTTGGTGGTGGTGGCCCGTGGTGTGTCCAATCCATATTGTCTTCAATCCAGGCTATACCTTTCGTTGTCCTTGGCCCTGCCCCTAAAGTCTGGGTTCTCCAGAACCATTCTCTAAACTACGAACCTCTTTTGTCCTCGCCTTTGACAATTTGAAGGACTTGGGCCTTGGACGAATTTGGTTCGGCCAAGGCCGCCTTTTCAGTCTTCGATCGCGATGGGTCGAATACCTTAACCTTCCAGGACGCCTTCTGTCAAACCTAGTTTTTGTCGAGGTTTTTTTTTTCGTGCTCTTCAGCAGTTCCATGCAGTTCCAGGAATTCCGGGCAGCCTGCAAGATCTATGGGTACGAGGTAGTGTGCATCTGCCGGCTGCTCTCGTGGCTCCATGTCTCGCGGCATGCAGGGGCATGCCAAGCAGCTTTTCGCAGCTCTGGATGCCACTTTGGATGCAGCCTGGTGCTATCACAAGGTTGCTACGTGCCACGTGTGCTTGTCTGAGGTGAGAGGTGAGGGCTCTCTGTCCTTGAAGGAGGCGGAGCATGTCAAAGAAAAAGCCCTTAGTCATTCATCCTCACTGGGGGCGCCGTTGTCATTGCCTTGAAGGTTGCTTTCCTTGACGACTGGAGGGACGATGTGGACGAGATGAGGAAGGCTCCGAGCATCTCTAAACCCTCGCGGATGTCTCTTTGGGAGAGTTTCTGGTGGGCCATGTCTGAGGCCAGAAAGGCCATCGCGGGCTTTCTGCTGTCTCCGATCAGCCCACGAAGCTTGTCAGCATCTGCGTGAGCTTCACCTCCGCCCTTGTAGTGGAACTGTATGAAGGTGGATAGATAATAGATACATCAGGCAAAGATTACCCATCGAGAAGTCTATTCTGCTGTGTGTCATAGAATGCATTTGTAAACAGACTTAACTCTATCAACAAGCTTGTGGAATAGGTAAGGACTGCAAGTCGTACCTTTCTCCTGCACCCGCAGGTTCCGAGGAAGGGCGGAGAGGGGCTCTCGTCGCAGGATTTCAAAATGCCACTTGTCATATCTTGTCATGAGCCACCTGCGCCAGGGACATGTTCAAGGTCTGTCTTAGTGCCAACACTTGCGCAGATGGCTGGCGCTTGTTGGCATGGTACCTGAGGTTAAGGAAATGCAGAGGAAGCTGCTGGACATGGAGCGCGCCAAGCAAGTTGCGAAGCAGTGGCACGCAGCAGCGCCCCGCCTTGTTCTTCTGCATGTAAGATAGCGATGCCTTCAGCGTCCCTGCACTCCAGGTAGCAAAACCGATGGAACTTGTGGATCTTTGCAGGAGCCGGCGCAGAAAGGTAGTAGCGTCATCTCGCAGCGACGTCTGTAAAGGGCAGAAGTCTGCACAACACTGCAAACAGAGGACGAGAGGTGCAGGAGGGAGCACCAACTCAGGGCCTTGCTGAGCTTGGCTGAGCTTGGCTGTGCAGGAAGCATGCGAAGTCTGATGACGTTCTCGGCCGAGACTCTGCACGAAAGCATGAAGCCATCAATCAGTCACATGCAAAAAGGTATCGAGTCCGTCTCCATCTCCCCCGTCACCCAGGCTTGGGAAAAGCTGTTGACTCTTTGCTGGCTTCTTTGCGTTAGCATGCGCTCTTTGTGCAGGCGAAGAACCAGAGCATCAGGAGCTCCCCATCGCCTAGAGGGGCCAGACTTTTGCCGTCAATTCTTTGTGAAGCCGACGCGCTGAGTCACCAATGCGCATTCATGCGCATGCTCACCTGGCAGTTCATGCACTGTCTCCCTTCTCTGCGAACGATTGTAATCCTAATGTACCGAGGCAGTCAGAAGTCAAAAGCCAGGAGGCGTGAATCATCTCCACTGCTGATGCGTGATTAAAGCGCTCCTGGAGGTCAAATTGCCCGATCGCCGGGTGCTTTACTCTCGCAAGGCAGATCAACATGGCTGAAATCTGTGTCTTTTGCTTGGCCAAGCAGTTTTTCCAGTTTCAGCACAGCGTTGTTACTTCGGGCATTTTATTCTCTTTGTTGTAGGGGGAAGAAGGAACGAAAGGAGTGCTCTGAGGCGGGATGCTCGTGCCCTCCACCCTCGTTTCTGAAGAAGGGTGCAGGCTGATAAAGTGTCGTCGAGTATGAATGGGGCAAGTTGGACGCAATGGACCGGGGCATGTGAGAGTACCGCGACTTGCCAGTCTGAAGCCTGTCGGCCGGGCCTAGTGTCCTAGCAATCGCAAAGGTTTCGAGGTGCTCCGAGCCGTCGAAATGGGGCTGAGGCTACTGAGGGTTTCGAGTGTGAGCGAAGTAAGAAAGTTTCGGAGCGTGCGTCCTGCCATATCGGCAGGATGCAGTGCCGGTAGGTGGCGCAGATCAGTTTGAACCGAGTGGGGACCAGCTGTAGGGGCTTAGGAACAGGGGTTGCTGCGGTGAAATGGGTGCGCCCCATCGGTTGAAGCCGCGAATGCCCCCTGGCGGCGGGCGTCTCGGGGGTTACCCCATGCCCCCAAGAAACAAAGAGAGAGAGAGAGAGAGAGAGAGAAGAGAGATATCAAGTTGGGTCAAGACGAACCTGATGTGGATGGAGAAGCGGAGCCGTGTGTGCCTAGAACACGAGGAGGTGCACGTCAACATGGAAGCCGAGATGGAGCCCACAACACGGACCACGAAAGGGGGGCCCGTGACAACCTCAATGACTACACCGGCGAACAAACACGGGACCACGCTGGAGAGTATGCCACCGGGGAGCCGAAGAAGTGAACACAACAGAAGCACTGCAGACCAATGGGGAGGAGCTGCTCGTGGGGGGCCTCAGTGAGTGCATGGAGGAGCCGACCACCGAGTCTGCCACGGAACACACCATGGGTGGCCACCAACAGGAAGCAACGAACCAGGAGGAGAAAGACCCAAAGCGAGCAGCCCGCTTAACCGAAAGTGATTTTTGGGGGCGAGTGAACTGACTCGCAACCCAGAAGGGTTTTGGACCTCGGACTCAGCAGCGGGCCGTCAAAACCGGTGGTCTTCCCTTTTGGGGGGGGGGCACCTTCGCTGGGTAGAAGAAGAAGAAGAGATATATTTGGGACCCTCTTCTCACCACTGGATCGGAGCAGCGGGCCTGCGCGGCCGGGGTTCCTCTTCGGGGGGGACCTCGTCGCTGGGTAGAAGAAGAAGAAGATGTCGAGTTGGAAAGAGGGGATAACTAATCCAGCTCGGCAAAACAGAACTTGTCAGAAGGAGGCCGTTGGCAAACACCCCAAAACTAGGATAGGCGGCGGGACTTGGGGGAAGGTTCGGAAAGGTTGAAGTGTGGAATTGATTTGGGCAAGGGGAGTTCAGGAGCTTGCGGGCAACCTAGGACACGTGGGGGCCAAAAAGGGGGCCGGCCAGCAAAGGGGGCGGCCAGCGACCCAAACAAGTTTCACCAAACGCCCAAAACCACACGGAGGCAAGAAGGGCTGGAGACTACGCTGGGGGCAGATGGTGGGGCTTGAGCTGAGGGCTTGGGGGTCATAATGGGGGGCAGTCCAGACATGCCACACAGTAGTCAAGCATGCTGCGTATGCCCTCGAACCACACTGAGGGCTGGGATGGGCTGGAGAAGGTGTTCGGGAAGGTTGGAAAAGTTTGACCTGTGGGGAGAGTTCCGAGAGGGGTGAGCGTGGGACTAAGAGGAAAAAGGGGCCGAGAGCAGCTAATGGCGAGGCAGTGTGGAAAGTTTCACGTACAGCGCCAACCAAACGAGAGGCCGATACGGGATAAGTGGGACAGGCACGGGGCTCGAGGACCGATGACGGGCCGACAGCTCTGATATGGGTCGGGGAACTTTTACCTTTAGTACGGGGGGGTGGGGTAGAAATCGAGTCGCGCGTTCTGCTCTCAGACTGTTCCTGGAGGGGCCCCGAATACAGGGGCGGGCGCGGGCGCCCGGGGGCTGCCCCCATGCCCCCAGAAGAAAGAAGGAAAGAAAGAAAGAGTGAAAGAGATATCGAGTCCAGTTCATGATACGGGACCGAGGAGGTGTTGCAGATGGGCGGCGCTCGAGATGCAGGATCGGGGCGCGACTTGGCGCGGCAGAAAGAAAGAGAAAGAAAGGAAACAAAAGGAAATGGACAAAGAAAGAAAAAAAAGAAAGAAAGAAACATGAATAAGAAAAAACGGCAAAGAAAGAACGAGATACAAAGAAAGAAAGAAATTGCAAACGCTTGCGCGCGCCGCCTCGGCAGCCGGGCCGGCCCAGAGCATGCAGCATGTGGAGATGACGGCAATATTCCGCGGGCGAGACGGAGCCGTTGATTTAGGTGGGTTCCCAAGCTGGGGGTGTGGGGGGGGGGGGGGGGGGGGGGGGGGGGGGGGGGGGGGGGTGTGGATGTGGGGTGGGGTTAAGGGGAAGGAGACCTGATCCGGGTCTGCTTGCTTGCGGCAGGAAGCCGAGGCGAAAAACAAAAAGAAATAAATAAAGAAATAAGGACTCGAATATGTGCCCGCTGGAAGGAAGGAAGACTCGGAATCCTTGTCCTCTGTTCTAGCAGAGAGAATGCTTGCTGAGCAGGCTGCAGCGGTGCCTCTTCCGGCAATTGGAGCACCCCAGGTCTGGCAATAGCTTGGAGAGTTGACAGAGATATTTTTGGTGATGCCAGGAAACTGACCCGCCTTGCCAAGTGAAGGCCGCGCACTTCAGCCTGATAGGGCCTAATAGGGCCTAAAAGGGCCTAATAGGGCCTAATAGGGCCTAATAGGGCCTAATAGGGCCTAATAGGGCCTAATAGGGCCTAATAGGGCCTAATAGGGCCTTATATGCCCTTGAGGCTCTAGTGGGCAGTGGTTCGGCAGAATGTTCAGAGAACATTTTAACAAAACAGGCACTAGCGTTGCATGCGCAGAGCAGCTTGGAGTTCACACTATTTTGATGGATGGAGCCTGAACCGTCATGCCTCCTCACACCTGAACCGGGATGCCTCCTGATTCCTCTTGCGGTTGGAAGGTGAGAGAGCAGCTTCCGCTGCAGCAATTGTTGCTGAAGCCGACGCTAGACGAACTTCTGCCGACGGCTTCAAGCAGTTGATGTACATCATCGTTCATCCCGCTAAGTGACGGACTTGCTCCGTGCTGAGGCGAACAACGTCGTCCGTGACTTGGAAAGGTGCCTTTATTTGTGTCGTGATACAACAGGCAGCAAAGCAAGATTGTCAGGCAACTGTGCTGGTCGCTCAGCACTCTTTGCCTTTCCATTGCAATCGGCGACACGTTCCATGGTGAAAATGACCACAAGACAGCATGACAGTTGCAAGCTGCCTCGAAGGTCAAGCCCATCGACGAAGCCAAAACTCTGCGAGGATTGCTGCGTGATTTTGCCTGCGAGTATCGAGTTGTCCTATCAGCGCCCAGGAGTCTTGCCCGCAGTTGTCCAATGACACGCAACACGCAACCAAGTTGCACGAAGAACCCGAAGGCACCTGGCCAAGCCAGTGCCTTCTCCGTCGGCGATTTTGCAAAACTGCGAAATCGCCGTTTTACAGGTGTCCAGCGGAGAACACAGAAGATTGCTCGTGCCAAAGGTTGCTGTTTTGCCAGAAGTGCTGGCTTTTCTGGCCGTTTTTCAGGTGTCCCATGCCATGCCTTCCAAGACGCCTCTCCACTGCTTTTTATTGTCCAAGCTCATAGCTCCTGGTGCGCTCCGGGGCGCTGGTCCGTGGAGCGCCGATCAGGTGTGACAGTCGGGTCCTTCAAGTCGGCTTCCCACGGCTTCCGACGGGTACCCATGGGTTCCCAATGTTACCGAGTTTGATTCACGTCGCCTCCCCCTCTCTGTCTCTCTTTCTTTCTGTCTCTGTCTGTCTTTCTTTCTTCCCTTTTTCCTCCTCTCTTTCTTTCTTTTGCTTTTTGTTTCACCGCTTTGAGGGTGACGTGGCAGAATGCCATGCCCATGTGGGAAGGCGCCCCCTCGTCGGTCACATGGACAGCGGCTCAGGCTGGAGAAAGGCCCGGTGGCCCGAGACTTTCTTGCTTTTCGTTTCATAATCTTGGAAAGCCCATCTTGGAAAGCAGCGATGGCGGTTTAGGCTCTCTATATCGCGGGCGGCACAGTTGCGACAGCTGGCCTTCTATGGCAGCCCGGCTGCATAGACTACGGCCATCCCCAGGCTTTCAGCGCATGGACCGCAGCCGCAAAGTTTTGACAAGAGATTTCAGGTACTTGCTACATGAGGAGGAAGAAGAGGCGGGGCAGGAACACCTGAAACATTGCGAAAGGGGCATCGTGCGCCTGCGCACGCCTGCGTCGCACATGACATCGCTCGGCTCCACCTGCAGGCTGCAGACTCGGAGGATCTTCTTTTTTACCGTGCCTGGAGCCATACGAGTGCGCCGCCCTTCAATGCGCCAATCCCAACCTGCATAAGTCAGGTCACCGACCCACGGGGTGCCTCCATCGGCATTCGTGAAGAGCCAGAGTCTGAGGGCTTCGTGGCTGCTGTGGCTGCTGGCTGCAGCGGCCACCTGCCGAGGGCTTCAGACATCATGCACTTATATTTGTTGGCTCTAGGAAACGTGCAGGCAAGTTCTCAGGCAAGCAAACCAGCAGTCTTTTGCGCAAGGCCTGATGTGAAGTCAGCCCGAACAGGGAGGCAGCTTCTTCCCCACCAGGCGCACGCGCTTTGACTGCCGGTAGAATGCAGAGCTTGGCCTGTTCATGTCTGTTCCCAGGTCTTCCAGGTGTCAGAGGTGAGAAAGGCTTGGACGCGACATCTCTCGTTCAACGTATCGGACGTATCGACGATCTGGCCATCTATTCGGTTCCGATGACTGCAGCAGAATGGAGCAGGATCTTGTTGCTTTGGAGCAGGCAGAAGACGAGCAAACGTACTTGCGGCTTGCCGATGGCCGGGGATGGGTGTAAACCTCACGCTGTCCGAGCTGCTCTATGGTGTTCCGCAACAGGCATGTGAGTTATGCTGGGCTTGAGGCATTCACTCACAGCTCCAAAGACGGGCGGCTGCTGTGCGAACAGATCAGCCAGGAAGAGGCAGCAAGAGGTCAAAGAGCGTTCAAAACAGATATTACTCTGCATCCGCGTTTGCAGGCCGTCCAGGAACTGGATCAATCGCAGCCCAGCAGCCACCCACTCACTCCACATGTGTGCATTATTTTTCAGAGCTCCACGCTTCCGCAAATGCGAGAACTGGGAGAAGGCATGCAGATGATGGCGCAAATGCAGATGCTGATGGAGACCCAGCCTGTCGGGAACTTAGAATGTTGAAGTGGGCTTGAGTAGCCGAGTATCCTCGAATGTGGGGCACAAACCCGGGACGCAATGGACATGCAGGAGCTTCGCGAGCAAATCATGGCTTCGCCAGAAGTGCATGTCTGGCTTGTATTGATTTTCATGATTTTGGTTGAGGAGTTGTTGATGACTCCATGACAGGCAGGCGATGATGATGAACCCAGAAATGCTACAGTATGCCGTCCTGGGCCGAGTCGATCATTGCACGGGCGGGGGGGGGGGGGGGGGGGCAGGGCGGGCCAAAAATTCGAGACAGGCTCAACAACACTCAATGGCTTCAGAGGTGCGGCGTATTGCGGCGTCCACAAGTGATATACTGGGAATGAATACGATTTGATTTTGATTGTCGCTGTTTTAGACATGTACTGTCGGTTTCCGACAATGCAGGCATTAAAAGGGCAGCCGCAGCTTCAACAAGCCAGCTGGCCCATTGGTTTTGTTGCTCGATTTTTTTCCAACGGGTTATGCTTCTTGAGGCGTTGAATACTGCTGCGTGCTCAGCTTCCCGATGACGTAGACGGATGTGCGCAATTCTGTCTTTGAAAGTGCGCATTGCGCAAGCCGTGCGCAAGAGTGTAAGAGTGTTGACGGCAGGATCCTCAGGGTTTGGCAGAAGCACTCCAAGCGGCGCAAGTCTCAGCCTTGGCTGATTCTGGAGAGTTCGTGTTGTGTCGCCTTGAGGATAAATCCACGTTGCGATCGCAATTTTTTCGGATTTCCTCCGCTATGGAATCGGCTGTTGCAGGCCAGATGAGTAGCGGCTGAGGCTTTTTGCAGGGATCTCAGCTGAGAGTTGCAAGATTGCCTGGGGCACAGCAGGGGTTTTGTCAGCGATCCCTTTTTGTCGAGCGAGCTTATGTTCTGCTTTTTTTCATAGCAGGAGTGGCCAATGCACAGCATGTGGTGGCGGTTGAGTTTGTGTAGAGGTACCGCAACGACATGCAATTTTTGCATCGCCGAGGTCTTGCTGCCCGTTCTTGGCCGTGAGGCCGCTGACGTAGGTTAGTGTAGGTCAGGCATCACGATGGCAAGTGAAGCCCGTTGAAAAAGTTGTGAAGATGCTTCATCCATGCCGAAGTTGCATGTGGCTGTGCTTGCGCATGAATCTCAAAGTTCGTTCAATCCGTCACTGAGCTTCCCTGATGCATTCTTTCCTGTCAATCCTTAGACTGCCTTAGTTGCACAGCCTTAGCCGAGTTCGAGAACACTGTGCTCATGGCAGAGCCCGCGGCTAAGAAACAAAAGACCGAAGACGGCGCCGACGGCGCCGACGGCGCTGAGGCAACCGAGGAAAAAACAGCTCCGGAGCCCGAGGAAGAGCAAGAAAAGGATGCAGTCGAGTCGAAGGGTGCCAAACTGAAGGAGAAAGTCACATTCCTGACTCCAGACACTACTTTGAATGTCGTCGTGTCATCCAATAGCTCTTTGCTCCTGCCCTTGTCTGATGGTGGAGCGCGCCACCTTTTGGCAGGTGCGAGAACCAATGTTGGGCTGAAGAACGGCCGCTACATGTTCGAGGCCAAGATCGTCGAGCAGGTTGTTAGGGCTGAGGAAGGTGGCAAACCACATCCTAAGCATGTGCTGCGCATTGGCTTTTCTACAGCTGCGTCATCACCTCTCATGGGCATCGACGAGACTAGCATTTGCTTCGACATGGAGGGTGTTCTTATCCACAACAAGGAGAGAACATCTCTCGGCATTGGTGCCAGATATGGCAAGGGAAGCATTGTAGCCGTTGTGTTGAACTTGGACAAAGCGTCCCCAAATGTCAACACCCTGAGCCTCTTCAAGGATGGCAAGCGAGTTTCCAAACCGCAGGCGCTTCCGGCCTCGCTCCAAGGCAAGGCACTGTATCCCACGGTGACGTACCGAAATCTTGCAGTGGGCCTTAGCTTCGGCCCCCAACCTCAGGTTCCACTGCCCTTCACCTGCCACATGGTGCAGGGAGCAGTTGCCTCTCACACTACCGTGACCGCACCGAGTAAGGACCAAGAGTTCGAGGTGCTCTTTCCGGTGTGCTTGCCTGATCAAGGCGGCTTCGACTGGTTGGATTCCTTCAAGCAACAGAATCCCAAGTACACCGAGATCTCCGACCGCATGCTGCTGGACTGGGCTGAGAAGAGTGGCATCCCAGCCCCAAGAGGCATGGGAAGCAACGACAAACCAGAGCTCCGGTTCGGTCTCCCAGAGATGGATGACATGAGCATTCGGCGCATGATCCACGCCATCGCCCCTCTCCAGAAGCGCCACTACATCGTCATGGAGCTTCGTGCGAACCTCATAAAGGAGACAAGGGCCGACAGCCTGAGTGCCTTTTTTGACAGCTCTTTCAAGAAAGTGGCCCATGTCGTCGTGGGAGATCCGAAGAAGGAGTTCGTGAAGTTGAGCCAGGAACTCATGTTGGCTGAGAAGCAGGAGCAATCCGACAAGGACTTCAAGATGAAGAAAGAGGAGGCGGCCAGGAAGAAGGCAGCTGAAAAGAAGCAGAAAGAGATCGAGAAAGCCAAGAAGAAGGCCGAGAAAGAGCGCCAAAAGAAGATGGAAGAGATGAAGAAGGCTACTGAGAAGGCATCTTGGCCAGGGTGTTGGAGCGCCAGCTGTGCTTGCTGAGAGGTTTTTTTGCTAATTTTTGCTGCTCAACATGTTTGGCATGCTTAGAGTCTTAGAGTCCCATATGGTCGCGGGTTTCATGGGTTTTGCGCATCGCGTGCCCGCAGCGCGGAGGCAAGGAAGGAGGCCGAGCGGAAGAAAGCAGAAGCGGAAGGAAAGGAGGTCCCGGAAGAGGAGGAGGAGGAGGAGACCAAGGACGTGGACATGGAGGAGGACGAAGAAGAGGAGGAGGAGGAGGCTGAGGAGGTGGACGAGGAGCCACCAAAGGTGGAGCTCTCGCCAGAGGAGAAGAAGATGAAGTTCCGCAAGACGGCGTTGCCCGATGTTGCCATAAGTTTCTTGAACCGCTGCTTTACAAAGTTTACGGTTCCGGACCTGGAGGAGGGCTTTGACGAGGTCAATTACGAATGGAGCCAAGGTCCCAAGGCCACGGAGGTCGTGAGCAAATGGATCAAGGAGAGGAAGCTCACTAGCCGAGTAGAGGACCTTGCTCCTTCCATGTGGTTCAAGACGAAGTGGGCGGCCTGGCAAAAGGTTCTGCAGCAGTGGCAGGCCAAGGTGCCGGAATTCAAAGCCAAGCTGACCAAGAAAGCTCAGGCCAAGGCGGCCAAGGAGACCCAGAAGAAGATAGCAGAAGCCAAGGCAGCTGCAGAAAAAGCGAAGAAGGAGTCCGAGAAGCAAGAGGCAAAAGAGGAGGAAAAAGACGAAGAGGAGGTGAAAGAGGAGGAGAAGCCGGAGCCCATGGAGGTCGAGGAAGAGGAGGAAGAGGAGGAGGAGGAGGTCGACTTCGACGGCGTCGACATTTTTGGCGTAGATGAGGTCGACGACATCGGCGGCGGCATGCCGCTCTACAAGGAGTTCGGCCATGAAGATTGGGCTTTGATGTCCTTGTGCTTTGAGCTCCACTTGATGGCCCATGCCTTCAAGAAGGATTGCGACGATCCGGACAGGAAGGGAATCGTCCTGGAGCATCTGGCCTTCTACTATCAGAGATATTACCAGAAGCAGCTCTACCTCAAGAACTTCGGTGTTGAAAACGAAGCTCAGCTGGTGGACTTAGCCAAAGACTGTGTCTTCGTCAACAAGGACAAGGTTCTCGAGTCCTTGCTGGATGAAGAGATCGAGTATCCGCAGGTCTTTGTGAAGATTGCTGAGGAGGGACGCAGACACCGAGCTCTACTTGTGGACATGGGTGATGAGTCAGCCAAGCTGAAAATCACCCACAGCGTCTCTTCACATAAGGGTGGAAAGGACTCCGGGAAGGGAAACATGAAAGGTCCCAGCAAAGGCTATGGCAAGGGGGTCATGCCAGTTGGTCCGCTCGGGATGGGCATGGGGGGCATGGGCATGGGAGGCATGGGCGGCCCAATGGGCGGCCACATGGGTGGCCACATGGGTGGCCACATGGGTGGTCACATGGGCGGCGGCATGGGCGGCGGCATGGGAGGCGGCATGGGAGGCATGGGCGGTGGCATGGGAGGTGGCATGGGTGGCATGGGTGGCATGGGCGGAATGGGTATGTCTATGGGGAAAGGCAAAGACTTTGGCAAGGGTTACATGCCATACGGAAAGGGTGGCAAAGGATGGAAGGGCAAGTGAGTCAAGTCGCCGTGCAAGCCCATGGAGAGTGAGCCCACGCGAGTTGGGCAGCGGGCCCGTACCATGCATTTTGAGACATGAAGACGATGCTCTCTACTTATGTGATTGTAACTGATTAGTAGCTTATATAGCTTCACAACTCCTGTTGACTCGAAACAAGGCTGTAAAGTTGTAAAACAAGATCTGTTGCACCACACATGCCAATGAGGCTCATCTGAGCCCAAGTTCATGCACAGCATCTGCCTCCGCGAGTTCTGTTACTGCGTGCGATCTGTTTCTGATACGTCCTGATGTGCTTTGGAGGCAGGTTTGCTCCCCCGAAAGTATCAGCTGCGCTTTCGCGCTTGAAGTGTTTGACGCCAGGCACCCGCAGAGCGGAAAAAGGGCACCCGAATGTTTTTTAGTCTTTGTCTGTGCCGTGCCAGTGCTGAGTGCGCACTTTCTGTCCAAAATGCGATGTCCAGTTGCGTTGGATTGCAGCCTTAGGGTCATACAACGAGTCCACGAGGGGGGTGTGAGCCAGCCCCTGCAAACGGTACAGTTGGAAGAGGAGCCACATTAGTGAGCGCAGCAACAACGTTTAGCTCGTTTCGCACTTTGTGTAGCTTTCCTGCCAGGCCTTGCCTCACCAAGCTTGACAATGTGGGTTCAACTTTACTCGCTGAACGCAATTGCCCGCGGATGCCATGGACTCCACTCCCGCGAGAGCTGAAGGTGCCATGAATAACGCTTCGGTTCGGTCATGTCGAAGCTGGTGTTGTGCTCTGCAGCGAAGCCTTTGCGTGCAGGTGCACTGTTTGCGGCTGCTGCATGCCAGTGATGTGTTAGCTTGCAGCGGTTAGGATCCCAGGTTGCCACACCAGTTTGCCAAGTTTACGTATTCTCTTGTCTTGGAACATTCTGCGGCGGTTGCCACTCAGGATCTTGCCGCGTGGACTTTGCCGCTGTTGATGCTGAGGCCGGCAAACAGTCCTCTCCTGCAGAACGGAGTAGAGCCACCATCCCTGGCAGAATCTTCTGGAATCTTGTTCTGCGCTTGGCGGTGAGGAGCTGTGGGCACTCCTATTCCAGCGGGATTGGCGGTGGCTTTGTGCTGATGGACCGTGCAACTTCACGCCTTCCAGGAGCAACGTCCTGCGCACTGTTCATATGGTAAATGATGTGTTCATGCCACTGTTACATTGGTATTTTTATCCTGTCTCAATTCTTTAAATATTTCTGAAAGCTAGTCACATCAAGCTTAGAGGGACTGTGGCCGCTAGGGACAGCACATTGAGATTCTTGGAAGGCAAAGCCACCGAAGACTTGCAGAGAAGGCCGGACTTTGTACTGTATCGCAGCTGCACAGCTTTAGCAGCCAGTGCTCAGGCATCTTTGATGCCCCTTTCAATACAGTCGGGTTCCGACAAGGTTGGCAGCAGCCGAGCTGCCTTCGTGGTGATCCCCGGCATGTCTTGACTCCTTGAGACAGTGCAATGATGTGCCATGATGTGCCATGAGGCCGACTCGGGGTCAGAGCATGGGAGGTCCTTGGTGGTTGTGTCCGAAGAGATGATGGGGGACGCCATGCCGATGGAGTGGCCGCTGGAATGAATACAGCCTTTGTTCGCGACACCGAGTCGCACGTGAAAGTACGATGAGTTAGGTTCGGGGTTAAACGTTGCAGAACGCAGGCGAGTTCCCGTGTGCTCTATTCTTTTCCATTTCCGTACAAGAAAGCCCACCGGCGTTCAGTTCGGTTTTTGTCGGTGCACCTCCCGGAATCGTTCTGTTGGGACAAGCTCCGCACCTTTCCGAAGCCCTACCAAAAAAAGAACTGCTGCGCACTTTGACAGCTTTGGGCCAAGCCTCTGCAAGCCTCTGCTTTTCCGGCCAAGTGTTGGCCATATTTCGACTTCAGGGTGTTGCAAAGTCTCCTGCTTTGTCCACTTTCCTCAGCCACTTGAATCCACCTGTCCATGACCACCGGGTACAGGAAGCACATAGAAACGTAAAATGTCGCAATAGCTGTGCAACGCGAAGTGAATTCCTGCTCTCGACCTTCTTGCAGCTATCCAGACCGAGCTCAGCAAACTGGGTGTTGCAGATTGCTGCAGATTGTGCGTAGTGGGCCCAACACAACAGTCAGGGCACCTCATTCTCCAAGATCTTGCACCGTGTACAGTGCATGCAAGCGCATGCAGTGAATGCGGTGCAATTGGTGAGGGGAGAATTGGCAGAGCAGCATCGTCGGCAGATTCAGCGGGGATTGCTGAGGTTCTGTCGGTGCTGTCTGCAGATGACACGAAGGTGCAATAGCCTTTGTGAGCTTCTGCTAGCTTCTGCTGGTGCATGGTGCGCTTGAAGGTTTTCCGCAGCATATGCTTGGGCTTGCAAGAACTCTCTGAACACACGAAGTTGTCAACGGTCCCACATTGCTTAAACTTTCACTGGGTGCTCACTGGATGCTCAAGGCGCCAACCGATAGTCTCATGCAGTCTAGGACACGGAGCTGGTAAGTCTTCATGTGCGTGCCATGTTTTCGTTCTCCCGCCAGAGGGCGGAGAGCAGTGAGAGCACTGGCAGTGACTCGAGCGACGACGACGCTCTAGTGCTTCAAGGCGGGGCGGGAGACAGTTCGCAGAGTGTTGCCTGGCGTTCCCAAGTGTTGCTGTGAGCAGCAGAGCGCCGTTTCAGCGACATCCTTGCCAGACGTAGACGGCTCGGCGGGCCAGAATGCGCTGGCCATACCAGAGGCAACTGCCCACTTTGACATCAGCTGCTGGCCCAGCTCAGATGCCCCCCCTTGCCCAGCCCTACACTTGCATTCGCTTGCATGTTCGTTTTCTTTTGCCACTCCGAGGCGGAGCAGATGTCAAACCGGGCCACCCTCCCAAGTGGAGAGACCTCAGGAGGATGTTGCTTCCGGGAGAGACCTGGCTGATTCTGGAAGGCAGAATGGCAAGCAACTCGAATCCTGAAGCATCTTGCCTGCGTGCTCGTACCAGATCATTCCAAGCTGAGGATGTTGTGAACATTTTGGGTGGCAACGCCCTGCACTCAGACTGTACATGCTGTGAACTGAACATGCGGAAAGGGGCCGCCCAATTCAGCCGACAAGGTCTGGGGCCACTGTGGCCTTGTCACAAAGGCGGTCGAGGCCGAAGAGCTGTCATGGCCAAGTATTGAGGGCAGCTTCGAGCCTTAATTGCTGATGGTGCGCGGTTCTCTTCCCTGGAGGTCTACCAGTTTCCGGTTCTGTTTGCCAAAGTCGCTGCAGCGAATGGAAAGGCCGGCACGCGCTCCAGTTCCTTTAAAGGTTGTGACATGTGTGTCAATGCCGTGATTGGCGCGTTTCTTTTGTCCTCCATGTCCTTAAATGGAGGAGCAAGGGGGTCCAATCAGCGTGGTGGAGTTGGATTTCTGCGTGGATGTGTTCATGAAGCTTGGACCCGGAATTCAGGCCGACATGCCAGGTCGGCGTAGGTTCGGCGTAGCTTGGGCGTAGCTCGGGCGTAGCTTGGGCATAGCTTCGGTGGCAGCTTCCGCCGTAACTTCGGCGTAGCTTCGGCATTGCTTCGGTGTAGCTGCGGAACAAGAAGCAGCAGGTCATTGTAAAGTAGCCCCCCCCGCAACAGAACCATTTGGTCCGGATTGTTTTGGGGTCTCCTCAACGTTGCTTGGCTTGGTCATGAGCCTTGTGCGACTGAGATTTGAAGTGCTGCAGAGCGCATCGAACATGCCCACGAACCTCAGATGCAGCTTGAGAGTGCCTTTAGACCTCTTGGAATGCCTTTGTGAGAAGCGAGTTGAGAAGCGAGTTGTGAGCCTGTGAGCCTGTGAGCCTGTGAGCCTGTGAGCCTGTGAGCCTGTGAGCCTGTGAGCCTGTGAGCCTGTGAGCCTGTGAGCCTGTGAGCCTGTGAGCCTGTGAGCCTGTGAGCCTGTGAGCCTGTGTGTGTGTGTTTGTTGAATGCAGAAAATGTATTCGGGTATTCGGGGCTGTCATCTGAGGATCTTCCTCTCGCAGATCGGTGTAGTGGTCCACCCAAACACCAGGGATGTTTGCATGGTCCGGAGGGTACGTGGCGGGGTGCCTCGGCCTCGCAAGTTTCATCGGTGTACTTGTGCAGCCGAATGTAGCCTGCGTTGTGACCTGCTCTACAGATCTGTTGCACTTCGCAGCAGATAGAAGTACGCCATGCCAAGGTGCTGTTGCGAAACAGTCATTCTGGCGATCCCTTGATTGTGCAGAGCCTCGCTTGGTCAAAAGTGTACCATCATTTGCCTTCATATGTCTTCATGTGTCTTCACATGTCTTCATGCTGCCTGGAAGCCAAAGCGGCTCGCAATCAGATGCTTTGAGGATCTTGCTTTCGCCCTTCAACCAGGCGACGTTGGACAGGCCCGGCTGATGCAATTGTCGCACTGCGAAGGGGTTGGGGTGGATGAAAGTTGATGATTCGCATGCACAAATTGTCAGTTGAGCTTTGCACTGGCAAAGCGGGTCTAGGTGCTGGTTGTCCGTTGGGGGTGATTTGGACATGTCTATCCCGCAAGCTTGGCCTGAAGGTGCATTTTCTTTGTGTGTTTGTTGATTTGGTTTGGTTTGTCTTGTCCCAGCCTAGCGTTTGACGAACCGCCCGGCCTGTATGCCGACCAAGAGACCGGCCGAATCCACGGGCAAACAGTCTGACCGCCAGACTGAGCCACACAGGGAAGAAGGAACAAAGAAATACATTAGAAACAAAAACATGCAACACAGGCAAACAAGAGCCCGGTTTAGAGTTTAGGGTTGAGGGTCCGGCGCCGAGGTCGTTATTGGCCCAGTCTGTCTCGGAAGTCATGTCAGCACCTGAGACGCGCTGGAGCCCAACGACTGCGGTGCGAGCCTTCTTTCGCGACTTGGCATACACCGGGTCAATGTGTCAGCCATATGCGACCATTTACTTGATGGAAGTGTGAGGGCAGAGCTGCTGAGGCAATGCGCGATTGAAACCGTCCAGGCACCTGCGACATGAAGAAAACACCCAAGTCAACAGCCAACTTGAACACATTTGTGCAGCGATCACTCTTGCTTTCTTCCCCAGGCACTTCAACAGAATCCAGGGATTGTTCTATCATTGGGTTTGTGGAAGGCTTGGGGTTCGGAGTTGAGGTAAATTGAGCTTATGGCCCAAACCGCAACGGAACCCCAAGCTTTCCGAGCATAGAAACACATGTCGTGCCGGGTTTGGCCTCTGTTTTGCAAAATCAAAAAACACGAGCTGGCAGGTTTCCGACCTCCTTTTTCCTGTGTTTTTTCCACATTTATGCCCTCCGCGGTGCTTCCTTCCCTAGAAGAAAAAGCAACAGCAACGTATCTTTGCGAATTGCGTTTTTCCCATGTTGTTGCGGGTTCTCGGCCTTCGTGTGTTGCCACAGAAAACCCACACATTCTGGTTTCGAATTGTGTTGTTCCATGCGCTCCCGCCTTTGATGTGCGCTTTTGTAATCTAGGAAACTCAAGAATGTGCTGGTTGCAGGTGTGTTTTTGCTGTCGTGGCTGTTTGCCGTAGAGGCGGGCTCCCGGTGGGCCAGTGGGTGAGTGAGCCCCCCCCCGTCCGGCCGCGGCAGCAAAAACTAACAAAAACAAAGCACGCCCTTCGCCAGCCAAAAAGGTGCCCCCGCCGCGACATCAAAACAAAGGCCCCCCTGTCACGACAGCAAAACAAAGCACGCGCCCCCCGCCGGCACAGTAGGAGGCTTCTTCGAAACCCAGGATGCCAGCATTGTGTTTGCAACCGGGGTGGGCTGCGCCCCACCTTTTAAACTGAAGCTTCCTTCGAAAAAACTTCCTTCGAAACATACATGAGTGTTCTAAAAATCGCATCACGCGAGTATTGGGAGAATGCCTGAGTTCAGGAAGAACACACATGTGTTCGTTGCGAAAACTGCATGTTTGCCCAATCTTACGGCCTCCGACATGCATGTCCCACAGGAGAAGCCAACGTACCGGCAATGACTTAGTTTTTCGACATGTTATCAAGTCGTGGCCTCCGTCATGTGAAAACCTGAAGCGTGCAGTTGAAGACTGTTTTTTGTGCATCATGACCTCGTGCATTGCGAGTTGTGTTACGACCTCCGTAGGTCGTTTTACCACAAGAAAACCACAAACCAACAAAACGCACGAGTTTGCTTTGATCCCGCTTAACTTTATGACGGGTCAAGCCCCTGCCAGAAAAAAAAAGTATGACGGATGGGAGGGGAGGGGTACTGTAATGGTCGTAATGTTAGGAGGCAGATGCGATTCTGGCGTGCTTGGCTCTGGAGGTACGGCAGGCGAAGCCGTCGCATAAGACTCGCGACGGGCTTAAAATTTAGGGAGCTGTTGGGACTGTTTTTGCAGTTGCAGCCGCAGATTTGGCTACGATGTTCCGTGCGACTGCGTGCGAGGCTTCACAATTGCAGCATGGCTGGTTGGTCAGACCTGTCTGCTCAACGGTTCCTCCGCGCGTGTGGCAGAAGTACTTGCAGCTGACTTGAAATAGGGAGTCCGGGATTCTGCACCAATCTGAGCAGCCGACGTTTGCTTCAGTTAAGGCATAAGCGGAGCCGACTGCCCAAGAAGCATCTGCCAACTCAGAACGATGAGGGCGAAGAGGCAGATGGGGCGCGCGAGTTGCAACAATCCAGCGCCGTGAGGAGTGCTAATTGATGCTTGCAGCTTGCATCTTGCACAATTTTTACGTATCCCTTTGCACAGGTGGCTCGGGGGATGCGCTCCGGATCTCACCTTCTCTTTTGCGGTAGCCCCTTTGTTGGGAAGTGAGTTTTGAACCATTGTGAGAAAGTTTGTGCTGCGTGCCGTCTGAAAATGCCTTTGTTGCCAAGGAGACTGCATTCCAGAGGAGGACGATGCCATCTGCTGCTCCAGTTGCATCTCAGATGCAGCCCATCGAGGTTCCTTTTGGCAGGTTGCCAGCAGGCCTCAGTGAGCAGCTGAGGGAATCCACCGAAGGGGCGTTGCGGACCGCTCAAAGGCACAGTGTTTCCAGGGCTTCGAGGTCGTAATAGGTCGTAAACCAGCTTGAACTGCTAATGAAGATCACTCAGTGGAATGCAAATCCAAGCATCTGAATTGACTCGCTTCGCTTGACATCACCGACGTAGCCGCTCAAGATACAAAATAGGCCCAGGGCCAATGAGGCCAATTGGGGCCTCTTTTCATGGTACCACCTGCCCTCGGTGATTAGGGCCAATTAGGGCCAAGAAGGGCCAGGGGGTTCCTGAGTGTTTCGTAAGCCTTGAAAGCCCTTGAACGGAGAGCATCCCTGCCCAATGCAGGCCGTCAGTGCCAGTCCTGCCTCCGCACCCAGTGGGCGCTGCCGTCAGATGAACCTGATCCCCAGGTTGCCTTTGCAGAGGAGAGCAGCTCTTGAAAATGAATCAAGTTCCTATCTGGGGCCCTCTAGGACTCAAGGAGTGCAGATCCCTCAAGATGCAAACAGAAGCTACATGGCAAAGTCAGCAAATCACGTTTTAGCAAAAAGAAGTTGGCAAATGCTTGTCTTCCAAAACTGCGACGCCCTGCGCCCTGTCCTCTGCAGGATGTGTTGCGCATTGTGCCGGTGAAAGATGACCGCGTCCTGCCAGAAGAGCTGGTCACCAATCTGCTGGAGACAGGCCGTTTGGGGAGAATTCAAGACAACCAAGGCTGGTTCACATTGGTTTACCCTTGTGGCAGGCTTGTGGACGCAGGTCAACTTGGACGAGTCTTTGCCTTTCCACCGTCAGTCGGCCGGTAGCCCTGATGTGCGGCAGCTCCGCGTAGCGACAATTTAGTTCGCAAGCTGGGAAGCTGCGGGAAGCTGCGGGCAGGATGCCACGCCTTAAGAGCCCAAAAACATCGAAAAAACCAACCCCGAGCAAATAATATTGAACTTCTAGCTTTGTAGCAGCATCGCGGCATAGCAACCCAAAGGCATGCGGCGCTGTGGAGTCTCCTTCAGAATATTTCAGAATGAGATCATGTTCTGCAGTACCTGCAGTGCCGGAGCTGCTTCGTGACTGGACAGGACTTTGAATTCCATGTCCAGGACACACGGCTGGGGACCACCTCTTAAGCTCTTGGAAGGCATCATAGGGGGCCCCCCCTGGCGAAGGGCCTTTGGAGGCACTCATAGGGCACTCTTGAAACTTGGGGAGTGCTCTCGGAATGCCCCAAACCCCAAACCCCCCCAAAGTGCCCCGTGGTGGAACTCTGCGGAACACTGAAGACACTGCAAGAGCATCACCCCGAAGTGATCGAAGTGTTTAGGGATGCGGATGCACTGCGTGCCGTAGATGTGTCTGAAAGTTGCTGCGGTGTTCCTAGATCCACCACGCCGCGCCGACCGTCCAAACCGGTAGCTGTTGCAAGCAGTGGGGCCGTCTTACACTGAAAAAGTTGATTTTGAAGGAGACGCCCGTCATTCTGCGAAGGTGTCGTGCAGCTTGCAAGACTCACGGCTGTTGTGAGACCACTCTCGCCAGCGCAGCCTCATTAACAATTGGTATCTGCCGCAGCGCATTTGATAAGTCAAGCCAGCCGCAAGGATTGCTCAAGGGTGCTTGTGATCAGACTGTGATCAGCATGATTCGTGGCCTCGTCATCGCGTTCCTGTGCTCACAAGCTAGGGCCGGACCCCTGAGTGGTCTGCTGGCGAGCCTGACAGGTCATGACAATGCCACCTGCGCCGACACCCATCATGCCTGTGCCACGAGCTTTGGTGCCTTCTTCCCAGAGACCGCAGCGACACATGCAGCTGACCACTTCTTGCCCGATATCTCCAGCTCAGTGGCAGATGCAAGCGATGCGCACCACGACGGGCACTTGGAACAGATCGACTCATCTTCCTTGCTGACCGGTCGGCGTCCCAAGATGTTCGTGAGCTTCGAGAAGAAGTGATGTGGCCAACCTCGAAGAACTGAGCTGCTGGGCTGTGAGGGAAATCAAGCCACTTGGCCAGCACGCGCCTGCATGTAGAGAACCATCTTATGCCAGCGCCAATGCTGGTTTCGGCAGCTGTGACGGCCGCCTACAGATCGGCGAAGAGGTTTGCATCAGACGTATCAGACAAATCTGTAATGTAGATAGTCCCAGATGATTCCATCTGCAGTGTAGCCGGTTCTAAGGTGGCAGGCGTCTCTAGGCTGTTGAGACACGGTTCGGATGTGATCCATGGCTGCCGCAAAAACATAAACCTGTCACTTTGGGACATGGGAGCAATCACAGCTTGCACAGAGCCTTTGCCAACATGACCCATGACTAGCAGCGACGGGCAGACGGGAGAATTGCATATGTCGATCTGGATTTGGAGCTGTGATACGTGAAATGCATTCTTGCTGCAGCACATTCAGCTAAGAAGCCAAACTGCGTCGTGTGATTCGCCCGAGATGATTCGTGGCCTCGTCATCGCGTTCCTGTGCTCACAAGCTAGGGCCGGACCCCTGAGTGGTCTGCTGGCGAGCCTGACAGGTCATGACAATGCCACCTGCGCCGACACCCATCATGCCTGTGCCACGAGCTTTGGTGCCTTCTTCCCAGAGACCGCAGCGACACATGCAGCTGACCACTTCTTGCCCGATATCTCCAGCTCAGTGGCAGATGCAAGCGATGCGCACCACGACGGGCACTTGGAACAGATCGACTCATCTTCCTTGCTGACCGGTCGGCGTCCCAAGATGTTCGTGAGCTTCGAGAAGAAGTGATGTGGCCAACCTCGAAGAACTGAGCTGCTGGGCTGTGAGGGAAATCAAGCCACTTGGCCAGCACGCGCCTGCATGTAGAGAACCATCTTATGCCAGCGCCAATGCTGGTTTCGGCAGCTGTGACGGCCGCCTACAGATCGGCGAAGAGGTTTGCATCAGACGTATCAGACAAATCCGTAACGTAGATAGTCCCAGATGATTCCATCTGCAGTGTAGCCGGTTCTAAGGTGGCAGGCGTCTCTAGGCTGTTGAGACACGGTTCGGATGTGATCCATGGCTGCCGCAAAAACATAAACCTGTCACTTTGGGACATGGGAGCAATCACAGCTTGCACAGAGCCTTTGCCAACATGACCCATGACTAGCAGCGATGGGCAGACGGGAGAATTGCATATGTCGATCTGGATTTGGAGCTGTGATACGTGAAATGCATTCATGCTGCAGCACATTCAGCTAAGAAGCCAAACTGCGTCGTGTGATTCGCCCGAGATGATTCGTGGCCTCGTCATCGCGTTCCTGTGCTCACAAGCTAGGGCCGGACCCCTGAGTGGTCTGCTGGCGAGCCTGACAGGTCATGACAATGCCACCTGCGCCGACACCCATCATGCCTGTGCCACGAGCTTTGGTGCCTTCTTCCCAGAGACCGCAGCGACACATGCAGCTGACCACTTCTTGCCCGATATCTCCAGCTCAGTGGCAGATGCAAGCGATGCGCACCACGACGGGCACTTGGAACAGATCGACTCATCTTCCTTGCTGACCGGTCGGCGTCCCAAGATGTTCGTGAGCTTCGAGAAGAAGTGATGTGGCCAACCTCGAAGAACTGAGCTGCTGGGCTGTGAGGGAAATCAAGCCACTTGGCCAGCACGCGCCTGCATGTAGAGAACCATCTTATGCCAGCGCCAATGCTGGTTTCGGCAGCTGTGACGGCCGCCTACAGATCGGCGAAGAGGTTTGCATCAGACGTATCAGACAAATCCGTAACGTAGATAGTCCCAGATGATTCCATCTGCAGTGTAGCCGGTTCTAAGGTGGCAGGCGTCTCTAGGCTGTTGAGACACGGTTCGGATGTGATCCATGGCTGCCGCAAAAACATAAACCTGTCACTTTGGGACATGGGAGCAGTCACAGCTTGCACAGAGCCTTTGCCAACATGACCCATGACTAGCAGCGATGGGCAGACGGGAGAATTGCATATGTCGATCTGGATTTGGAGCTGTGATACGTGAAATGCATTCTTGCTGCAGCACATTCAGCTAAGAAGCCAAACTGCGTCGTGTGATTCGCCCGAGATGATTCGTGGCCTCGTCATCGCGTTCCTGTGCTCACAAGCTAGGGCCGGACCCCTGAGTGGTCTGCTGGCGAGCCTGACAGGTCATGACAATGCCACCTGCGCCGACACCCATCATGCCTGTGCCACGAGCTTTGGTGCCTTCTTCCCAGAGACCGCAGCGACACATGCAGCTGACCACTTCTTGCCCGATATCTCCAGCTCAGTGGCAGATGCAAGCGATGCGCACCACAACGGGCACTTGGAACAGATCGACTCATCTTCGTTGCTGACCGGTCGGCGTCCCAAGATGTTCGTGAGCTTCGAGAAGAAGTGATGTGGCCAACCTCGAAGAACTGAGCTGCTGGGCTGTGAGAGAATCAAGCCACTACTTGGGCAGCAAGTTCCTGACTTGTAGTTCCTTGCCCAATACTAGTAGTCTGGCCGGACGACGGTTCATGCCAGTCGGTCGTTTGTATCTACAGTGTAGCAATGTGTAGAATCTACAGGAGACCTTGCAGCATCAGAAAGTGACGGGAAATTAGTCCGTTCGTGCCAGCAAGCTCTCGTAAAGCTGCAAACTTCGCTTCTCTTATGCTCCTGCTCTCTTGTGCTCTTTTGCAGGCCCCACGCTGGCGGTCATACAGTGGGCTGCCGATGGCAAGCAGTAGCCTCAGTAGCCTCGGAACATGAGCATGTTAGGTGGAAAACGTGCGCAGTCTGAGCTGCCGGATTCCGGGTGCCTTGCAATCTGCAGCAGTGTGCAACGCCGCTGTTCACAGAATCTGTTTCGCTTCTCGGGTCTTTTCGCAGGCCGATGCGCGGCAGGCATTTGCTGCAAGGGCGGTGCCGAAGTGTCAGGCCAGGAGTGTTTTTTTTTATTTTCATTTTTTCTTTGTAGGTCTCTCTGTTGACATTGTGTCTCTGTTGCGTCTCTCGCATCGCATTTTCATCTTCAAAGGCCGGCTCCTGGTGGCCGGCGGCTTCGACTTCTCGGAGGAGCAAGCCTCGGCTTCCTGTGAGGAGCCGGAGAAGGGGGGAGGGAGAAGGGCGGGAGGGAGAAGGGCGGAGGAACCAGGAGAGGGGGAGGTGCGACATGCTACGAGCTTGTGGGGTGTGCATCTTTGCAGCCTGAGCACCAAAAAGCCACCGAGTTCGTCCGAACCTCTCAAGAGCCAGCCCGACTTCCTAAACCCTTAGAGCTTGCTTCGCCAGTCCATTGACATTGCCGACCTGCTGGCTGAACGCCCAGCTGTGCAGGCCAGAAGTCACATGATTGCTGATATTGTTTGGACAACAGTGGGAAACAGTTTAGGGCTTTAAGGGATTCAATGTCCATGTTGGTCCTCACAAGGCGTGCCCTTCCTTGCTGCATCCCAGAGCAGCAGCCTGAGCTGGCGAATTTGGTGCTTCCGCATGCTTCCACAACAGCACGAAATTTTGCAGTCGGCGTCGCCAAGGGTGTTTGAGATGTGTTTGAGGGTTCGACTGGGTGAGGCTTGCCCAGGTCTTGCTGCGGCATCCGAGGCACGTGGAGCGTGTTCTGTACCCACATTTGCCGTGCTTCCCTGGTTGCAGGCTGTGCTTGCAGTGGGTGGTGGAAGCAGCATGTTCACTGCAGCAGAGGCACAGCATCTGTGTTGACTGTGTGCGGGCTGAATAAACTGCTCCCGAAGGCTTTCCGCAGCGTGGAGGTGCTCTGCACGGCTGCGACGAAGGCCCCATGTTGCAACGGACCATAGCGGACCTGAGCAGTTGGCTGAGCTGTGCTTCCGCTTGTCTGCCCGCCCAGTGGCAGTATGGACCATCTTTGCAAAGGCCCGGGCTGAGAGAAGAGACGACATGAGACGACCTTAACATCTCGTTTTGTGTTGAGGCCCCGCTGTGCAGCCGGGGTTTGTGCGTCTTGGCACAAATATGCAAACATGCATTTTCTCAGAGTTCTTCTTTAGAAGCCTTCGTAGCATTGTGATGCTTGTGGTGGCCATCTGATGGAAGAAACAAAGATAATTTTCCCGAGCAAATGGAGTATAAACACGTGTGACTAGCAGTACCACCTGCCACAATACATACATTGCCTACGTGATCATTATTCATACAACAAATATTCTAGATGTGTATGTATGTCACTTCAAGTTTTAATCACATGTATGTAAATCACTAACCGTTTGAGCCCGATCGATATATGAGTAATACAACATTTATAAACTGTATATTCAAGCAAACAATGACTAAATGCATACTGCAGTGTGGCGCTACTGTTAATGGATACCTATCTTTGTGCAAACGGCAGAGTTATCATGGAGCCTCTTTGAGACCATCTGTGAGCCTCTCAATCTCTAAAGGTCACCTCCATGGGACACGCCTATGCGATCAGCGGCTATGCAGGCAACGACTGCTACGAGGCGAGTGCCTAAGCGTTGAAGGTGCTAATGGGTCTGTGGCATCCGACAGCATAGGAGTCCGTGGAGTGGGCGGACCTCGCGAGCTCGGAGGGGCTTCTCCGCGGCTGGTTTGCTGGCCCTGCGCTCTCGAAGGCTGCGACCGCTTACATCAAGATTGATTGCCATCGGGCGGGGCACAGGCGCGAGCAGGCTGCGCAGCTTGCTTTGGTCCAGACGGATGCGCTCCACACTCAGCTGGGACGCTCAGGGGCTCAAGGCGGCTCACAGATCTCACAGCACACAGAGGTCTGGGTCCTGGGTGGCGGCTGTGACGAGTCGGCAAGTCTGGCTCGCGCCTCGCGCTCCAGATACAGTGGGGTACAGAAACACATCAGAAGCACATCAACCGTAGTGCCATCCTGAAGGACACGGTGGAATGCTTGGACCCTCGAGAAGGTCGGTGGCGTCAGGCAGCAAAATCTGTTGCAGCACAGCGAGTGCTGCGATCACTCTCGATCGTTGAGCATTCAGTATAATGGGACCACAACCACGGCCATGGCTTGGATGTTATTGATGTTATTGTTCACGTTTCGGCAGAACTTGCAACATTGCAGGTTCCCTGCATGCCTGGGCGCCGGCGGTGCTTTGCAGCAAGCTTCGGTGTCGATCGCCGCTAGTCTGACGTTATTGGCTAGCGAAATGGTTCATCCCTGGTTTTGAAAGTTTGTTTCACGCGCAGGCAAGCTGTATATCTACGGCCTGCCTGGCCTGTTTAAGAGCTTTTGACAGCGAGAAAGATGCAACCCGCCGTGGCACCCACCCACCTGAGCACCCTTCTCTGACACCGAAGGCACTGTCAATTGGGTCAGCCGGTAAGAACCTGAACACTCCACGGTTTGCACCCCCGTGACAGAACGTGCCAGAACTTCCTCGGGGCCTTGGGGTTTTGGGGGTGGGGCGGAGTCGGTAGTTGGTGCGACCCTAAGTTCTGCTTGGCCCCTTTTTGTTTGTCGCCACAGGTAGTATGCCCCAGGATACAGCACGTTTCGAGAAGACTTCTGTAACTTTCACTTGTGCTGACAGTTGCGAGCGAATGTGCGTGCGGGGTTTCCGCTCGCGAGGAGCTGCGGTGTAAAAGTCACGGCTCTATTTTGTCTCTGCCAGGAGGATGGAACCGTGAGCGCTGGCATGAAGACAGCGCCGCTCGTCTGGACTTGCGCAGCCTCCGCCCCGGGCCCAGACTTTGAGACTCTAGCAATGTCCGCATCCCCGCGTGAGACGGGAGGGTTTAGAGGTGCTCAAAGGGGCTTTCCGCCAATTCTCTTGTTGGAAGGATGGGAGATGCTGCCATCGCCAGCAGGGCAGGCGGGTGGTGCGGCGTCTGGTATATATTGAAAGCAGATTTTGCACAGCGGTTTCATGTGCCGATTTCCCGACTTCCAGCTCTCTTTCCAGGTTGCCGAACCAAGCTGAAATCAGATCTTTCTCGGAACCCCCAATGAATTGGTTAGGAGTTCGCAGCTCCAGAACTACGCATCATTTCCATCTGCCACTGTCTGTCGCTGTCCGTCGCTCTCACTCAGACGGCTTGACATCAGTCTGTCACCCTCGTGGCCCTGAAGGCAAACAGCATCATTCCGTATCACTTCGTGAGTGGATGTACAGCGTTGTAGGCCTTGGCTGCGAGTTGGTAGAGGTGTAACGCGGTGGCAGTTCTGCAAGCGCATGCAGTCTGCAAATCGGGACTCTGCATCGGGCATCTATGTACCTGTGTAGAAGCTCAGAGCTGTCAAAGAATGTCTTTATCTTTCCCCAATCCTGGTGGACACTTCGGCAGCTCTGAGTCAGTTTAAGCCCGTGAGACATGCAGGCCGTGCTGGGATACTTCAGCCGCAACGCTGGGTCCAGTCGGCCTGTGCTCCACGTGAAAACTAGGGTTTCGCCGAAGGCGGTCCAATACTTATCACAGCCGTGACATCACAAGCGAAGAGAAAGCTGAGCGCGTGGCTTGCAATGTCATTGCCCACCATCTTCGGTTGCCACCATTGAGGGAGAGCGATGGCTCACCCGATGCAGCGATCAGCAAACCGACTTGCACAGCTCAGCGACGAAGTCTCCACCGCAGAGAGAAACGCATCAACCCTTCTAGTGATCGACTCGTGGACGATCCAGCCATGCAGTTGCCCCGCCATGTGTCGGGGTGCGGCCCAAAGATGGCCGCCAGACAGAGGACTGACATAGTCAGACATAGTCATGTCAGGGCCATGTAACTCAGCATTCCACGCTGAGCACGTCATGCAAACCAGGGCTTTCGCCTGTGCTTCTTGGAACTGATTTAGAAACAACAATGTATACATACATATATATGTATACAGAATATAATGATCTATTCAATACAACATAACGAAATATAATATGATATAATATGATATAATCTGATACAATGTGATATTATATGCTAAGCTAATAATATACATATGTATGTATGTATGTATGTATGTATGTATGTATGTATGTATGTATGTATGTATGTATGTATGTATGTATATATATATATATGTACATTTTCTTTCAGCCCCTTTGTTGTCTTGTGACCCCGCTTGTGCACATTGCGTCATGAGGAGTGTGAGATGCATGCTTGGTGGCGATGTGGCCTCCTGTTGTGGGCGCTGCTCTCCGTGCCTCGGCGTGGCAAAATTTGATCGGTGCTTTCGGAGCTTTGTAGTCTTGCTCGCTTCCAAGGGATGCAGCGGCCTGGAGTTCTCCCTCATTCTTGACCAGGACTTGCCTAGTGCACAGGGCAGGTTTCAAGGAATCATCAGGTCGTTTGTTGGGATCCTATCCCCTTTCGGAATGTGTCTGTTTGTCCACGTGGGTCCTGCCATTCAACCGGGCACGCTCCAATATCCGGCGCCGTTTGCAGGACGCGAAGGGGCACAAACAAAACGAAGCAAAGCTCTCAGATGCTCACAGATCTCAGATGCTTGTTAGATCCTCTGTGGGGGAGGTTTTTGATGGGCACAGGGAAGCCGGCCGAGAGGTGTAAGCCTTTCGTGATTGAGCCAGGCCGCCGTGCGCGCATTGCAAGCAGGCGATGCTGAGAGGGCCTTGCAGAAGCTGCAGAAGGCCAGCCATTGCATGTTTCGTGGCTTTGCATCGCTTTCAGTGGTGTTGCATTGCACATACTGCGCCCTGTGGGTCTCTTCGGGGGCTTGAGGCGCTGAGGCGCCACAGCAGCGCGGCGCTGCAGAACACAGTCGGCCGCTTGGTTCCAGTGACCCGAAGCACAGCGCCTTTCACAGTCACGGCGTGCTTTGAGAAGACCCTGCAGGTCGGTGTGGCGTTGATGTGCTGCCCTAAGCCTCAGCAGATTTTCAACACGGCGGTTCAGAATGCATGATTTGCGCAGCCAAGAAAGGTACCTGGCGAAGTCCCGTCAACCTTTCTCGAAGGCCGATCTGCTTCACGAATACATTTCGTGACTGGTCCTATTGGCGCGTCCAGGACAAGCTGCTACAAGCAGCTCTCCGTGCATTCAACCAAACGGTCTTGCTCGCTGGCGGTAGCTTAGGCGTGCAGCCTCCAGACGCATTAGCGGTAATTATGAGTGATAGGTAGTTGAGGCGCTTGGGTTCTAACGGTTCAGCTTTCAACTATTATTAGCTACATCTCGGAACTGTTGACCTCCGTTTTGGAATGTACTACTTACCTTTTGAGATTTCGCTTCAAAGCATGAGCAGCTTGAGCGCCCATTAGTAGCGCCCATTAGGTGCGTGGCTTGTGTGCTTGTGTCAGGCATGACAGGCGGCGCCAACAACGGTGGCAAGGGAAGGCCTCATGTGCTGGGAGAGTCGGTCCTCCACCACAGTGATCCATACTTCCAACTCAAAAAGACTGTCACGCCTTGTTGCAGGGCCAAGCCGCAAGCCACCGGGGGCAGCGACTTGGAGGTTGGCTTCGGCTGCCACCTATGCTGTTCCGCTTCCCTGAAGCGTCTAGTAGGATGCTTGATAGAGGGTTCCCTGGAAGAGTGAAGCTTTCCTGCAAAGTGGAAGGGCAATGAAGGGTGGGTGCAGGTGGCCCTGGCCAACCAGGCCCTGGCAACAAGGCCGTCCCTGTTGCTCCTGAGATGTGGGGGGTCCTTGGGTCCTGTGCCGGAAGTTTTGGAAGTCTCTTGTACTTTAGATTGTTAATGACGGCCATGGCTGTCGTGCCTTTGTATGATACTTCGAGTGGAAGAAGATGTCAGACTTCCATGGGGTCGTAACCAGTGGTAGCTTCAAGGTTACTGCCCGCATGCACGGAGGTATGTAGAGGCCAGTCGCCTGAATCGTCTTGGCATCCAGCTGGATCTGCAGAATCGCTGGGAAGAGGCCTTCAATATCCTTCAATTTCAATACTTGAACATTTTTGAAACACAGCCGACTTTGTGTTAAAAGAGCTTCGATGTCAGGGATAGTTGTCGCCAGAAAGCCAGGCGGCCGCCGTCCTACGAGAAGCGCAAAAGGTGCACTCACTTCTTCCAGGGTGCATGGGAAGGTTACTTCAGAATGGGAGGACGTCACCTGATCCAGGTCGCTCCAAGCTACGATCCTTTGATCACAAGCAACCTTGGCACCGTGGGCGCCCAAAGAAGCTGAAGGACCTGAGCAGGGCCCCTTCCATGTGCACGTGCTGCTTCCTTTTTTAAGGTGATCTACAAGAACGCGACCCACAGGTCCTCTGGCTGGCTGGAGGCACGTCTACGTGGTTGGGCTTCGCCAAGGGCTCGCATCGCGGTACGCTTTGGCTTCGTAGAAGTAACATGGAGTTACTATGAGTTGCTGTTCAAGGACAAGACATTTGCAGACGAAAGACGTGTTGCGCCGTCTGGAAGAGGAGAGAGGTGGAGAGAGAGAGGCAGGCGGAGCCCCTCTACGAGCGAGCGCGGGAGCTTGTGCAGCGAGCGCACAAGGATCTGCCAGGCGCCCATGATGGCTAGGTGCAGTTTAGGGTTCAGGAGATTGAGGCTCGGTGTGTTTTGGGGTGTTGAGCGACATTCATGACCGGCTTGTGGGGTGCATTGAACTTTTCGGTTCGAAGTTCATGTGATGTTGTGCACCGCTCTCTCGAGCCTCCCTTTCCCGCGAGCCCACCGCTGAAGGGGATCCCTCTGTCCGACATGCAAATTGGGGGTCCGACATGCCAAGGTAGGTTTTCGAGATGCAAACTTTCCTGGAATCCGACATGCCAGAGGAGGTTTTCGAGATGCAAGTGGTAAATTCTGGGTCCAACCGGCACAGGTGGGTTTTCGAGATGCAAACTCCCGATTTCGCGTAAAATTAGTAAATTAGTAAAATAATAAAATAGTAAAATAGTAAAATAGTAAAATCGTAAAATAGTGAAATAGTAAAATCTGGGTCGAACCGGCACAGGTGGGTTTTCGAGATGCAAACTGCTGAGGCCGTGGAGCAAATCCTATTAAAAGTAAAGAGAGAAGGAGGAATTGTTTCTGGATTTCGCGCGAAATCAGTAAAGTGGCAATTCTGGGTCCAACCGGCACAGGTGGGTTTTCGAGATGCAAACTCCCGATTTCGCGTAAAATTAGTAAATGAGAAAAATTATAAAATAGTAAAATCTGGGTCGAACCGGCGCAGGTGTGTTTTCGAGATGCAAACTGCTGAGGCCGTGGAGGAAATCCTATTAAAAGTAAAGAGAGAAGGAGGAGTTTTTTTTTCTGGATTTTGCGTGCAATCAGTAAAGTGGTAAATTCTGGGTCCAACCGGCACAGGTGGGTTTTCGAGATGCAAACTCCCGATTTCGCATTAGTAAAATAGCAAAATAGAAAAAAAAGTAAAATAGTAAAATAGTAAAATCTGGGTCGAACCGGCACAGGTGGGTTTTCGAGATGCAAACTGCTGAGGCCAAGGAGGAAATCCGATTAAAAGTAAAGAGAGGAGGAGGAGTTTTTTTCTGGATTTCGCGCGAAATCAGTAAAGTGGTAAATTCTGGGTCCAACCGGCACAGGTGGGTTTTCGAGATGCAAACTCCCGATTTCGCGTAAAATTAGTTAAATAGTAAAATAGTAAATAGTAAAATAGTAAAATAGTAAAATCTGGGTCGAACCGGCGCAGGTGTGTTTTCGAGATGCAAACTGCTGAGGCCGTGGAGGAAATCCTATCAAAAGTAAAGAGAGAAGGAGGATTTTTTTTTCTGGATTTCGCGCGAAATCAGTAAAGTGGTAAAATCTGGGTCCAACCGGCACAGGTGGGTTTTCGAGATGCAAACTCCCGATTTCGCGTAAAATTAGTAAATTAGTAAAATAGTAAAATAGTAAAATAGTAAAATCTGGGTCGAACCGGCACAGGTGGGTTTTCGAGATGCAAACTGCTGAGGCCGTGGAAGAAATCCTATTAAAAGTAAAGAGAGAAGGAAGAGTTTTTTCTAATCAGTAAAGTGGTAAAATCTGGGTCCAACCGGCACAGGTGGGTTTTCGAGATGCAAACTCCCGATTTAGCGTTAAATTTAGTAAAATAGTAAATAGTAAAATAGTAAAATAGTAAAATAGTAAAATAGTAAAATAGTAAAATAGTAAAATAGTAAAATAGTAAAATAGTAAAATCTGGGTCGGACCGGCACAGGTGGGTTTTCGAGATGCAAACTGCTGAGCCCATGGAGGAAATCCTATTAAAAGTAAAGAGAGAGGGAGGAATTTTCTCTGGATAATAGAATCCTGGTCCGACATGCAAGGTTGGGTTTTCGAGATGCAAGCTCCCGATGTCCCGTAAAATGAGTAACATAGTAAAATAGTAAAATAGTTAAAGAGTAAATTTTAAAATAGTAAAATAGTAAAATATTAAAATAGTAAAATAGTAAAATAGCAAAATAGTAAAATCTGGGTCGGACCGGCACAGGTGGGTTTTCGAGATGCAAACTGCTGAGCCCGTGGAGGAAATCCTAGTAAAACTAAAGAGACAGGGAGGAATTTTCTCTGGATAATAGGATCTTGGTCCGACATGCAAGGTTGGGTTTTCGAGATGCAAACTCCCGATTTCCCGTAAAATTAGTAAAATTAGTAAAATTAGTAAAATAGGAAAAAAAGTAAAATAGTGAAATAGTAAAATAGTAAAATAGTCAAATCTGGGTCGGACCGGCACAGGTGGGTTTTCGAGATGCAAACTGCTGAGGCCGTGGAGGAAATCCTATTAAAAGTAAAGAGAGAGGGATGAATATTCTCTGGATTTCGCGCGAAATCAGGAAAGCGGTAATTTCTGGGTCCAACCAGCACAGGTGGGTTTTCGAGATGCAAACTCCCGATTTCCCGTAAAATTAGTAAAATAGTAAAATAGTCAAATAGAAAATAGTATAGTAAAATAGTAAAATAGTAAAATAGTAAAATAGTAAAATAGTAAAATAGTAAAATAGTAAAATAGTAAAATAGTAAAATAGTAAAATAGTAAAATAGTAAAATAGTAAAATAGTAAAATAGTAAAATAGTAAAATAGTAAAATCTGGGTCGGACCGGCACAGGTGGGTTTTCGAGATGCAAACTGCTGAGCCCGTGGAGGAAATCCTATTAAAAGTAAAGAGAGAGGGAGGAATTTTCTCTGGATTTCGCGCGAAATCAGGAAATCGGTAATTTCTGGGTCCAACCGGCACAGGTGGGTTTTCGAGATGCAAACTCCCGATTTCTCGTAAAAATAGTAAAATAGTAAAATAGTAAAATAGTAAAATAGTAAAATAGTAAAATAGTAAAATAGTAAAATAGTAAAATAGTAAAATAGTAAAATAGTAAAATAGTAAAATAGTAAAATAGTAAAATAGTGAAATAGTAAAATCTGGGTCGGACCGGCACAGGTGGGTTTTCGAGATGCAGGCTGCTGAGCCTGTGGAGGAAATCCTATTAACAGTAAATAGACAGGGGGAATTTTCTCTGGATTTCGCGCGAAATCAGTAAAGCGGTAATTTCTGGGTCCAACCGGCACAGGTGGGTTTTCGAGATGCAAACTCCCGATTTCCCGTAAAATTAGTAAAATAGCAAAATAGTAAAATAGTAAAATAGTAAAATAGTAAAATAGTAAAATAGTAAAATAGTAAAATAGTAAAATAGTAAAATAGTAAAATAGTAAAACCTGGGTCGGACCGGCACAGGTGGGTTTTCGAGATGCAAACTGCTGAGCCCGTGGAGGAAATCCTATTAAAAGTAAAGAGAGAGGGAGGAATTTTCTCTGGATTTCGCGCGAAATCAGGAAATCGGTAATTTCTGGGTCCAACCGGCACAGGTGGGTTTTCGAGATGCAAACTCCCGATTTCTCGTAAAAATAGTAAAATAGTAAAATAGTAAATAGTAAAATAGTAAAATAGTAAAATAGTAAAATAGTAAAATAGTAAAATAGTAAAATAGTAAAATAGTAAAATAGTAAAATAGTAAAATAGTAAAATAGTAAAATAGTAAAATAGTAAAATAGTAAAATAGTAAAATAGTAAAATAGTAAAATAGTAAAATAGTAAAATAGTAAAATAGTAAAATAGTAAAATAGTAAAATAGTAAAATAGTAAAATAGTAAAATAGTAAAATAGTAATCTGGGTCGGACCGGCACAGGTGGGTTTTCGAGATGCTTACTGCTGAGCCCGTGGAGGAAATCCTATTAAAAGTAAAGAGACAGGGAGGAGTTTTCTCTGGATAATAGAATCCTGGTCCGACATGCAAGGTTGGGTTTTCGAGATGCAAACTCCCGATGTCCCGTAAAATTAGTAAAATAGTAAAATAGTAAAATCTGGGTCGGACCGGCACAGGTGGGTTTTCGAGATGCAAACTGCTGGGCCCGTGGAGGAAACCCTATTAAAAGCAAAGAGAGAGGGAGGAATTTTCTCTGGATAATAGAATCCTGGTCCGACATGCAAGGTTGGGTTTTCGAGATGCAAACTCCCGATTTCCCGTAAAATTAGTAAAATAGTAAAATAGTAAAATAGTAAAATAGTAAAATAGTAAAATAGTAAAATAGTAAAATAGTAAAATAGTAAAATAGTAAAATCTGGGTCGGACCAGCACAGGTGGGTTTTCGAGATGCAAACTGCTGAGCCCGTGGAGGAAATCCTATTAAAAGTAAAGAGACAGGGAGGAATGTTTTCTGGATAATAGAATCCTGGTCCGACATGCAAGGTTGGGTTTTCGAGATGCAAACTCCCGATTTCCCGTAAAATTAGTAAAATAGTAAAATAGTAAAATCTGGGTCGGACCGGCACAGGTGGGTTTTCGAGATGCAAACTGCTGAGCCCGTGGAGGAAATCCGATTAAAAGTAAAGAGACAGGGAGGAATTTTCTCTGGATAATAGAATCCTGGTCCGACATGCAAGGTTGGGTTTTCGAGATGCAAACTCCCGATTTCCCGTAAAATTAGTAAAATAGTAAAATAGTAAAATAGTAAAATAGTAAAACAGTAAAATAGTAAAATAGTAAAATAGTAAAATAGTAAAATAGTAAAACAGTAAAATAGTAAAATAGTAAAATCTGGGTCGGACCGGCACAGGTGGGTTTTCGAGATGCAAACTGCTGAGCCCGTGGAGGAAATCCAATTAAAAGTAAAGACACAGGGAGGAATTTTCTCTGGATAATAGAATCCTGGTCCGACATGCAAGGTTGGGTTTTCGAGATGCAAACTCCCGATTTCCCGTAAAATTAGTAAAATAGTAAAATAAAATAGTAAAATAGTAAAATAGTAAAATAGTAAAATCTGGGTCGGACCGGCACAGGTGGGTTTTCGAGATGCAAACTGCTGAGCCCGTGGAGGAAATCCTATTAAAAGTAAAGAGACAGGGAGGAATTTTCTCTGGATAATAGAATCCTGGTCCGACATGCCAGGTTGGGTTTTCGAGATGCAAACTCCCGATTTCCCGTAAAATTAGTAAAATAGTAAAATAGTAAAATCTGGGTCGGACCGGCACAGGTGGGTTTTCGAGATGCAAACTGCTGAGCCCGTGGAGGAACTCCTATTAAAAGTAAAGAGACAGGGAGGAATTTTCTCTGGATAATAGAATCTTGGTCCGACATGCAAGGTTGGGTTTTCGAGATGCAAACGGCTTGGTGCCATGCATCTCGGGCGCGCGCTTTGCATCTCGAAAACCCAACCTTGCATGTCGGACGCCGCAGTCCCCTTTTCGGGTTTAGGGTTTAGGGTTTAGGGTTTAGGGTCGCCATTGAACCCTTCTTAGAGCTTCATGGGTACTTAATTACTAATGAGTAGAGCTTTAAGTGCCAAGAAAAGGGTTACAACCATAGTTCCCCCCCACTTACTTATAGCCCTACGTATACGTATCCATGAGCCTCCAAGCAAACTGCAACAACAATGACTCACTTTTGATGAGGGGTTAGTTTCAATTTAAAGAAAGCCCGAAGCCACGGGCCGCCCCCAAAGGGTGCTTTAGTGCAAGGCCCCTGCTGGAGTTTAGGGTTTCGGATTTAGGGTTTAGGGTTTCGGGTTTGGGGTTTGGGGTTTCGGATTTAGGGTTTAGGGTTTCGGGTTTGGGGTTTGGGGTTTCGGGTTTAGGGTTTGAGGTTTAGGGTTTTGGAGAGCAGCGCCCCGCTTCAATGGTTGGAAGCCAGATGCTTGCAATCAGGGCAAGTTCTTCCTGGGATGCTCTAACTTCCGAGCCAACAAGTGCAAGGGGGGTGCAAGGTAGGGGGAGTTCAGGGGGGTTTGGGGGATGTTGGGGGGGGGGGGGGGGGTCAGGGGTTTAGGTGGGGGTTAGGTGTAGGGGGGCATGTTTAGGTGGCTGTTCCGGCAAAGAGGCGCCGAAGTCGCTTTGAGCGCTTTCGGGTTCAGGGGTCTACCCTAAACCCTAAACCCTAAACCCTAAACCCTAAACCCTAAACCCTAAACCCTAAACCCTAAACCCTAAACCTCAAACCCCAAACCCCAAACCCCAAACCCCAAACCCTAAACCTTATGTGGTTAGGGGTGGTGCTATAAGGCATGGGAAGGTAAACCCCAAAGCATCTTCTGAAGCACAGCTGCCGGCTTCGGTGGCCTTCTCAAGCTTCATGGGTTTAGGGTCTAGGGTCAAGGGTCTAGAGTCTCAGGAAAACCCTCAAACCTATGAATAGAGCTTTGGTGGAGGTTACCTGAACCAGAAACACCCTAACCTCCCCCCCAAAACTTCGGAATCCTTGGCCCCTAGCCCTTCAAGCCCAAAAAGCCTCGAAACACCTAAACCCTTAGCCCTAAACCCCAAAAACCCTACACCCGAACACCCTATTTAGGGTTTAGGGTTTAGGCTTTAGGGTTTAGGGTTTAGGGTTTTCAAGCCCTAAAACCCTTAGAACCCCGGAACCCGACAAGGCCGCGCGCTGCCCTCACGGGATGGAAGGCTCAAATATGATTCCCAACCACAAGCCTTTCAAGGGCCTAGGGCTTAGGGTTGAGGGCTGAGGGCTTTGGGCTTGGGGCTTACGGCTTAGGGCTTCGGGCTTAGGGCTTCGGGTTTTTGAGTTTTGAAGGGCTTATAGGGCTTAGCGGTATAGGGTTTTTGGGCTAGGAATCACGCTTGAACCCGAAACCTTCTCTGGATTAGGGCTTTGGAACGCTAGGAGTCCTTCAAGGGGACACCGAATGTGGGGAATATAGGGGTCAGAATAATTGCTAATTTAGTTCCCTTAGGGTCCCTTTATAACTGTACTAAAATGGCCCCCCCAAACCCTATTCTAACTGCGAAGGCCCCTATATTACAAATTGTGGAAATCTAACTTCAGGAAGCTCCCCACCTTGGGCCACTTCTTGGAATTCTTCCCTGGACTCAAAACCCCCGCAAAAAACCTAAACCCAAAACCCCAAACCCCAAACCCTAAACCCCAAACCCCAAACCCCAAACCCTAAACCCTAAACCCTAAACCCTAAATAAACCCAAAGGGGACCATAAATCAGGTGAACTGGTCCTTCGCCTGCGGTGTGAGCACCTTAGGCCCTAAACACAAAGCCCTAGACCCTAAACCTAAACCCCAAACCCTAAGCAGACAAGACCCCAAACCCTAAACCCCAAACTTTGTCATAGTGGGGTAGCATTTTCCATTTTCAAGGGTACTTAGACTCAATAAGGAGTAGAAATGTGGATTTTACATACTATCCCAACCATGAACTACCCTAAACCCTGAACCCTAAACCCAAAACCCTAAACCCTAAACCCTAAACCCTAAACCCCGCCCACCTGAGCCAGGCCGCTTCGTGACCCTCCGCGGCCCATCCGCGCTCGGGACCCTGCCGGAGGCCTGTAGAGGAGTTTGGGGTCGGGGAAAATTGGGTTTAGGGTTTAGGGGTTAGGGTTTAGGGTTTAGGGTTTAGGGTTTAGGGTTTAGGGTTTAGGGTGGCCACCCCCCCTAGACCCGTGGAGTTTAGGCTAAAGGGCTTGGGGGTAAATCTAGGCGTGTTGCCTTGGACCCTTCAGGTTGTACCCATGGGTTTGGGGACCCTTTTTAAAGATCCTTTAGGTAGTAGCAGGGCCGTATTCGGAGTATATGGAGGGGAACCTTTAGGGCTTAAGGGGTACGAGTCTGAATCCTTTTCTAAGGGGGCCCCTTGATATTGTCCCTTACCTTTCTGAAGCATGGGCCTGTGGGTTTTAGAGGGTATATAAGGGGTGCATAAGGGGTCCCCTTGTAAGGGCCTAGCTCTTATAGGGTATACCAAAAAAGCCTAAGTATCTTAGACATCTAACAGGCGATAGGGGTTCAGGGTAAAGGGTTTACTAAGGGACCATGAAACTACCCTAAGATTTCGGGTTTAGGGCCCGAGAGAGATCCGAAGATGCAGCAAACGTGGGCCTACTGTATTCGTTTTTTGAGCTGAAGCCTTGTCTGTCTAGCGAGATTCGGCCTGTAGGGTTTAGGGTTTAGGGTTTAGGGTTTAGGGTTTAGGGTTTAGGGTTTAGGGTTTAGGGTTTAGGGTTTAGGGTTTAGGGTTTAGGGTTTAATGTTTAGGGACTACGTAGGGCCTACGGTTTATGGGGTTTAGGGGGGGGGGGGGGTTCCGGGTTTTGGGGTTCAGGGTTAGGGGTTTAGGTTCAGGGCAGCTCCAAGACCCTGGACTTGCGCCCCTAAACCCTAAACCCTAAACCCTAAACCCTAAACCCTAAACCCTAAACCCTAAACCCTAAACCCTAAACCCTAAACCCTAAACCCCGAACCCCGAACCCCGAACCCCGAACCCCGAACCCCGAACCCCGAACCCCGAACCCCGACCCGAAACCCGAAACCCTAAACCTAAACCCTAAACCCTACACCCAAAACCCCAAATCCTAAACCCTAAACCCTACCTTCAAACCGCCGCAGGCACTTTGAGGCATCTTCCTGCACTAACCAAGGTCGCACGAAGCATCTCTCTACACTGTGGTTCGAAGATTCCAACTGCTATGTTCGGCCTTCGGTTTAGGGTTTTTGGTTTAGTAGGGTTTAGGGTTTAGGGTTTAGGGTTAAGGCTACCGCTGTCAGGGTAGCGACGTGCTAGCTGGCCTCCACACTGTGCTTGTTTAAGGGGTAAAAAGCCATGGAGCTCTGGTTGCGCTGTCTCCCTCTCCTCGCATTGGCTGCCGCCGATGACTTTGGTAATCTGGGCTGCAGTTCTAGCGGTTAAGGTTTAGGGTTTGGGGTTCAGGGCCTTAGGGCTTAGGGCTTAGGGTTTAGGGTTAGGGTTTAATGTCCAAATCCTAATCCCTAAACCTTTTAGAGGTTAGTCCAAAACAATTTCGCCCTTTTCCTAGGTTACTGGCGAGCCTATCTTTTTTAAGCCCTAAATCTTCACTCTCCATTTTAGCGTCTCGGGTTAAGGGTTTAGGTATTATAGGGCTCAGGGCAACAGAGTGTTCTATGAGTTGCAAGGGTTGGGCTGCTGTTAAAGTCATTGTCGTGCTCACACTTGTTGCCGATGAAGGGTTTAGGAGTTCGGGCTTAGGTTGCGGGATGCGTTGGGTGTGCTAGCGCTAAACCCTGAACCCTTTCCATACGGCGAAGGTTTCGGGTGCGAGCGTTGAATAGGGAATTGGGTACCTCTAAATCCCAACCCCTCAACCCCTAAACCCTCAACCCTAGACCTCCAGACCCTAAACTAAACCCTAAACCCTAAACCCCAAACCCTAAACCCTAAACCCTGACACGTGAACCCTAAACCCTAAACCCTGACCCCTGAACCCTAAACCCTAAACCCGAAACCCTATACCCTAAACCCTAAACCCCAAACCCTAAACCTTAAACCCTAAGCCCCAAACCCCAAACCCCAAACCCTAAACCCTAAACCCTAAACCCTAAACCCGTCCTGAGATTCACCAACTCGGGGGCCTTGAGTCCGCAGTTCGAAGGATGGACGCACGCCAAGCTGGAAGCAAACGTCACATTGCAGGCAGAGTCAACTCGGGGACCTGGTGGGGGGGAGGGGGGGAGGGGGGGGGGGGGGGGGGGGAGGGGGGAGGGGGGCGGGGGAGGGGGGGGGGTCTACGGCTTTTTGGGGTTTAGGGTTAAGGGTTGAGGGTTGAGGGTTGAAGGCTTAATTTGGGGGGTTTTGTTCGCCGGGAGGGTTGAGGGTGCTTTTTGGGGGGGTTTGGGATTTAGGGTAGGGTTCAGGTGCTCAGGGTCAACCCGAGGCCCTAAACCGCGTCATAGCCTGTGAGAGTCGCAACTTCTGTCGAAGGTGAACATAGGTCCTGACGCAAAGTGCTGTCCCGTTTTTGAGCACCCGGACGACAAGAGTGACAGACAAGGTGGATCAACCGGAATCGGAATGGGGTGCTTGCTGGGGCCGTGTTATGGCTCTTGTCATCCACGTAGCGTTGCGAACTCGTGGTTTCCTTTCAGCCTTGGCGCAACAACCGATTACTATAACGGTCGGAATGATGACTGTTAGAGTTCCCTTAGGGTCCCATGATAGTTATGCTATAATAACCCCCCCCCCCCCGCCACACCCTCGTCCAAGTCTTAAGGCGCCTATATTATGCTTTGGGAGACCCAAGCCTATGCATGCATGCCTGCATTGCATACACGAATCAGCTTGCTGGCATGGGCGTGGATCCGCTTGTTCTGATCTATACGCCGCTTGTTGCTGCGTGGGTCTTGGGAGGCTGCAGTCCTCGACCCTCTGGGGCTTTTAGGGTAGAAGCAGGGTTCGGGTTTAGGGTTTAGGGTTTAGGGCTTAGGGCTTAGGGCTTAGGGCTTAGGGCTTAGGGCTTAGGGCTTAGGGCTTAGGGCTTAGGGCTTAGGGCTTAGGGCTTAGGGCTTAGGGTATAGGCAGAGTTGAAGGTTTAGGGTTTAAGGTCTAGGGTTCAGGGCTTAGGGTTTTGTAAGGAGGGTTTAAGGTTTAGGTTTTAAGGTCGAGGGCTTAGGATTTTGGGGTATAGGTTTTGAGGTTTAGGGTTGAAGGTTTAGGGTGTAAAGAGATTGGCACAGTGGCATCTAGAGAACTTCGCGTTCTGCGTAGGCCAGAGTGTTTTCCTCTTGTTCACAAGGCTGTAAACGCAGAGTTGAACTCCTTGCATGCTTTTTGTTTTTTCGTTGTGTGGGCCTCCTGTAACCGACGTTTGGCCGCTGGCTTGTTGCATGTGTTGGGTTTCGGCCTCACCCCATCGACGCCAGTAATGATGATGTCGGACTAGTCGTCTGACTGCGAGCTGCAAAGATTGTTATCATGGGTTCCCCTACTACACCCCTCCATACACCCCGCCCCCCCTTGGTTCACAATTAAGGCTATTTGGGGATTGAGGTATTTCAAGGGGGGGAACCTAGGGGTGGAAGCCCATGGCCACCCATAGCCCGTGTGAGGAGTCGTCGCTCACATGTGATCTTTGCCTTGCGTGCGTGAAAGAATGCAAGGGCCGGCGCTTGCAACCGAAAGTTCCGCCATGCAGTAATGGGCTCTGGCTTGGGTTCTTAACAGCACAAGCTGCGAAATCAGCATGCTTGTGCGGCATGCTTGGCAGAAGCATGTCACTGTCAAGGCCAAGTGACACGTTGGGCGGTTCATATTGTTTGGGCTGTTGAAAAGATGGCAATGATGACATAAACATATGTCGGACTAGATCTGACAGCAAGCTGCAGAGATCTTTGATTATGTGACTCTGACGTCATACCAGTAGCTTGAATGCGACGTGTGCATGAAAACTGCCGTCGCACTGCATGGCTTTTTGACTTGGATCCGAGATGGATCCGTCGGATGCTTCCAAAAGAACATTGATGTGTCTGGCGGTTCCTGTTTATGGTTTGCTGGTCTGCTCGCTCCCAGATCAAGAAGGATGGCAATGAATAGCAATGATGACCCCAACAAAAGTCGGACTAGTCTGACAACAAGCTGCAGAGACTGCTATTTGCACGACTCTGACCATTCGGTTCGAGCGTCACAGCTTCAATGCAATCTCTTCAGGAAGTGCGCGCGGTTTACGGCTTACGTGTGTGAAATGCAAGCAACATGCCCGGTGTTTGCGCCAATGAAAAGGCCGTCGCACTGCCTGGGGGTTCTGACTTGGGTTCTTAGCAGCACAAGCTGCGAAGTCAGCATGCTTGTGCGGAATTCTTGGCAGAAACACGTCACTGTCAAGGCCCAGTGATTCGGTCTGTGGGCTGTGGTGTTGGTTGTTCAGATTGTTTGGGCGGTCGAAAAGATGGCAATGATGATAGAAACATATGTCGGACTAGATCTGACAGCAAGCTGCAGAGATCTTTGATTATGTGACTCTGACGCCGTAGCTTGAATGCGACATGTGCATGATGTGCGGTGTCGTCTGTGTATTCGGGTTCAATGGTACGGGCCCAGTGTTTACCCGAATGAAACTGCCGTCGCACTCGCATTGCATTGGTTTCTGACTTGGGTCCGAGATACACCCGTCGGACACTTCCAACAGAACATTGATGTGTCTGGCGGTTCCTGCGTGTGATTTGCTGGTCTGTGCGCGCCCAGATCAAGAAGGATGGCAATGATGACCCCAACAAAAGTCGGACTAGTCTGACAACAAGCTGGTGAGATGGTTTATTGCACGGCTCTGACCATTCGTGCCGCGCGTCACAGCTTCAATGCAACCTCTTCAGGAAGTGCGCGCGGCTCACGGCTTACGTGTGTGAAATTCAAGCAACACGCCCGGTGTTTGCTCCAATGAAAAGGCCGTCGCACTTCCTAGGGGTTCAGACTTGGGTTCTTAGCAGCACAAGCTGCGAAATCAGCATGCTTGTGCGGAATACTTGGCAGAAACATGTCACTGTCAAGGCCCAGTGATTCGGTCTGTGGGCTGTGGCGTTGGTTGTTCAGGTTGTTTGGGCGGTTGAAAAGATGGCAATGATGATAGAAGCATATGTCGGACTAGATCTGAAAGCAAGCTGCAGAGATCTTTGAGTACGTGACTCTGACGCCGTAGCTTGCATGCGACGTGTGCATGAAGGGCGGTGTCGTCTGTGTATTCGGGTTCAATGGAACGGTGTTTACCCGAATGAAACTGCCGTCGCACCGCATTGGTTTCTGACTTGGGTCCGAGATACACCCGTCGGACACTTCCAACAGAACATTGATGTGTCTGGCGGTTCCTGCGTGTGGTTTGCTGGTCTGCGCGCGCTCAGATCAAGAAGGATGGCAATGATGACCCCAACAAAAGTCGGACTAGTCTGACAACAAGCTGGTGAGATGGTTTATAGCACGACTCTGACCATTCGTGTCGCGCGTCACAGCTTCAATGCAACCTCTTCAGGAAGTGCGCGCGGCTCACGGCTTACGTGTGTGAAATGCAACAACACGCCCGGTGTTTGCTCCAATGAAAAGGCCGTCGCTCTTCCTGGGGGTTCAGACTTGGGTTCTTAGCAGCACAAGCTGCGAAATCAGCATGCTTGTGCGGAATACTTGGCAGAAACATGTCACTGTCAAGGCCCAGTGATTCGGTCTGTGGGCTGTGGCGTTGGTTGTTCAGGTTGTTTGGGCGGTTGAAAAGATGGCAATGATGATAGAAACATATGTCGGACTAGATCTGACAGCAAGCTGCAGAGATCTTTGATTATGTGACTCTGACGTCATACCAGTAGCTTGAATGCGACGTGTGCATGAAAACTGCCGTCGCACTGCATGGCTTTTTGACTTGGATCCGAGATGGATCCGTCGGATGCTTCCAAAAGAACATTGATGTGTCTGGCGGTTCCTGTTTAATTATGGTTTGCTGGTCTGCGCGCGCCCAGATCAAGAAGGATGGCAATGATGATCCCATCAAAAGTCGGACTAGTCTGACAACAAGCTGGTGAAATGGTTCATTGTACGACTCTGACCACCTGTGTTCGAGCGTCACAGCTTGAACGCGAGATAGTTGCAGGAAGTGAAGTTCGCGCGGTTTATGGCTTACGTGTGCGAAATGCAAGCAACGTGTCCGGTGTTTGTACCCATGAAAATGCCGTCGCACTGCAAGGGGTGCTGGCTTTGATTCTGCAAAGAAGGCAAGCTGAGAAATCAGCATCGTTGTGGGACATGCTTGGCAGATGTCGATTTTGAGGCCGAGTGCCCTCACTTGTCCGATGGCGCGTTGGCGGGTCATGTTGGTGGTTTGTTGGTTTGTGCAAGATGGCAATGATGATCCAAACAAAAGTCGGACTAGTCTGACAGCATGCTGCAGACTTTGATCATGTGACTCTGACCTTCATGGAGTGTGATAGCTTGAATGCGATCTTTGCCGGAAGCACGGTATCGTCTGTGTATTAATATGAACGTCCCACGTGTTTACACGAATGAAACTGCCGTCGCGCTGCATTGGTTTTTGATGGGTCCGAGATACGCCCATCGGACACTTCCCAAAGAACATTGGTGTTGCCCGTTGACGCGCTGGCAGTTCATGTTTGTGGTTTGCATGTCCTTGCGAACAAGAAGGATGGCAATGATGATCCCATCAAAAGTCGGACTAGTCTGACAACAAGCTGGTGAGATGGTTCATTGTACGACTCTGACCACCTGTGTTCGAGCGTCACAGCTTGAACGCGAGATAGTTGCAGGAAGTGAAGTGCGCGCGGTTTATGGCTTACGCGTGTGAAATGCAAGCAACGTGTCCGGTATTTGTACCCATGAACATGCCGTCGCACTGCAAGGGGTGCTGGTTTTTTCTGCAAAGAAGGCAAGCTGCGAAATCAGCATCGTTGTGGGACATGCTTGGCAGATGTCGCTTTTGAGGCCGAGTGCCCTCACTTGTCCGATGGCGCGTTGGCGGTTCATGTTGGTGGTTTGTTGGTTTGTGCAAGCTGGCAATGATGATCCAAACAAAAGTCGGACTAGTCTGACAGCATGCTGCAGACTTTGATCATGTGACTCTGACCTTCATGGAGTGTGATAGCTTGAATGCGATCTTTGCCGGAAGCATGGAATTGCTTGAGATTCAAAGCAGGGCACCCGACATTGATATTGCCGTTGCACTGCGGTTTTCAACTGGCTATCTCCAATTTTCCTACTATCCTGATTAATTATAATCCCCCAAATCCTATCCATACTGCCCCGGGTACTTGATGTCTGGCTCCGTGGGGTGCGGAATCATCTGGGTTTAGGGTTTAGGGTTTAGGGTTTAGGGTTTAGGGTTTAGGGTTTAGGGTTTAGGGTTTAGGGTTAGGGTTTAGGGTTTAGGGTTTGAAGGCCAGGGCCACGCTCTTGCTGATGCAGGTGGCAAGAGAGACTCCTACCGTCGCAGCAAAGTCTGGGGATTTCGGGTTGTGACGCTTAGCGGCTTAGCCCCAAACCCCTAAACCGCTAAGCCCGAAACCCCTAAGTCCTAAACCCCTAAACCTCTAAGTAAGCCCTTCCCTAAACCCTAAACCCTGATCCACCAGGGTGTCAGCACATAAGGCTTCGGGAAGGAATGTTGGCCGGAGCCTATAGGGCCAATTTCTTCGATTCGCTTCAGGGTCAGAAGCCTTGGGATTGTCAGGTTTAGGGTTTAGGGTTTAGGTTTAGTGCTGGCCCAGGGTGTAGAGTTCAGAAGAAAATTCGGAACCCCATAAACTCTAAACCCTAAACCCTAAACCCTAAACCCTAAACCCTAAACCCTAAACTCAACATGGTGCAGAGGACCTCAACCCACCTCCAGTCCAGTCGACTCATGGTTTCTGCGAGGAAACCCAAAACCCAAAACCTAGGCCCTAAACCCGAAACTTAAACCCTAAACCCTAGACCCTAAACCCTAAACTTTAAGGCTTAGGGTTTGTAGAGTCAGAGTTGCAAGGGTGAGGTTTCAAAGCCCTCAAGGCCCCTGACCCATGAATCCGCAAGCTCGAAGCCCAGCTCCTCATAACCCCAAACTCTACACCCGAAGCCCTAAACCCTAAACCCTAAGCCCTAAACCCCAAACCCCAAACCCTAAACCCTAAACCCTAAACCCTAAACCCTAAACCCTAAACCCTAAACCCTAAACCCTAAACCCTAAACCCTAAACCCTAAACCCTAAACCCTAAACCCTAAACCCTAAACCCTAAACCCTAAACCCTAAACCCTAAACCTAACCCTAAACCCTAAACCCTAAACCCTAAACCCTAAACCCTACCCTGTTTGGCTCTCGGTCCTCTCACGGCGACATCGGTAGGCCAATCATGCTTGGCACTTGGGCGGCTTCTGCTTCGGACAGGCAAGCTTGGGTTCAGGGTTTAGGGTTTAGGGCTTAGGGTTTTGGGTTTTGGGTTTTGGGTTTAGGGTTTCGGGTTTAGGGTTTAGGGTTTGGGGTTCAGGGTTCAGGGTTTAGGGTTCAGGCACCCTAAACCCCTAAACCCTGCAAGCCCTATCTCAAGTCTAAGAGGATCCTATGAAAAAGGCGGAGTGGCCAAAGCTCCAAGCCCGACTCTGCTGCTGCTGCTGCTGCTTCTTCTTCTGCTGCCTGCCTCTCATTTTGCACGCGTACATGGCGTGCGCGCTGTGCAAGCGTGGGCACATGGGAGGCTTGCACATACATGGATTCTCTGCGTATACATCTTTATATATATATATACACACATATTAGGCTTTGTTTTGTCATTCTGGAGAGTCTATATTGTTGGGTGTCCTTTCGGGGAGCTATCAATCAAGACCTTACAGCGCTCCATACGTAAAGGCACATCTGCAAGTATAGCTAGATAGATAGATAGATAGATAGACGATAGAGAAGTAGATAGAGCGAGATGATGATATGCATAGATATACATAAAAACTAACACTTATTTTGCATTAATATATACACGCATCAAATCTTACACCGAAGACCTCGTGAGCTCACGGCGAGTTCGATTGGACTCCCAAACCCTACAAGCCCTAACCCATGCCTTAGACCCCAAACCTGAAACCCTAAACCCTTGAACTCCAAGGATACCCAGAGTTCCAGAGACTGATATGGATGCCATGCGCGCAGAACTCGAAAGCCTTTACAGGAGCTTACGACCCCGATGCCTCTTTCGCGACCGTAGATCGCGGGTTTGGGGTTTAGGGTTTCCTAAGGCCTGTATCCTTGCTTGGAGGCTCGTGGGTAGTCCTCAGTAGGGATATCAGTGGGTTGGCCATAGCTAGAGCTAGTTGGTTTTTGGGGGGGTTTGGCACGGAAGACTTCTACTCCAACTCTAAAGGGTCCATGAACTTTCTTCTTGGGCGGTAACAGGGTTCCCATAGCGTAGCTTCAGAGGCCCAATAATATTCGTCTAAAGAATATAGGTGCATGGACCCTAGGATAAGACCGCCTCAAGGCCCTAAACTCTGAAAGGGAGAAGGTTCAGGGGTTCAGGGGTTCAGGGGTTCAGGGGTTCAGGGGTTCAGGGGTTCAGGGGTTCAGGGGTTCAGGGGTTTAGGGGTTTAGGGGTTTAGGGGTTTAAGGTTTAGGGGTTTAGGGGTTTAGGGGTTTAGGGTTTAGGGTTTAGGGTTTAGGGTTTAGGGTTTAGGGTTTAGGGTTAAGGGTTTAGGGTTTAGGGTTTAGGGTTTAGGGTTTAGGGCCCTAAGCCGAACCTCCTACCCCGAGCCTGGCAGAGGCGGACCAAGCTGAGACTTCCAAGGCGGGGGTGTCGGGGTAGGGTTTGGGGTTTGGGGTTTAGGGTTTAGGGTTTAGGGTTTAGGGTTTAGGGTTTAGGGTTTAGGGTTTAGGGTTTAGGGTTTAGGGTTTAGGGTTTAGGGTTTAGGGTTTAGGGTTTAGGTTTGATTTGGGTTTTGGGTTTTGGGGTCTAGGGTTTAGTGTTTAGGGTTTAGGGTTTAGGGTTTAGGGTTTAGGGTTTAGGGTTTCAAGTCGAGAGGTGTAGGGCTTTGGGGCTTTGGGGCTTTAGGGCTTTAGGGCTCTGGGGTTTAGGGCTTCAGGGCTTAGGGCCATAGGGCCCCCGCCCCCCACCCCCCCCCCCCCCCACCCCCAATCCCCCAATGGCGAAGAACGAGCGCACATTTGGTTCCAAAAGCATCATCCGCTCGCTCTCCCCGCGCTTGCAAATCCCACTCTACAGCCTCTTGCTCTGCCTTAAGCAGATGCTCGACTCTCGTATGTAGTAGATAGCTACGAAGTGTGGGGTGTAGGGTTTAGGGTTCAGGGTTTGGGGTTCGAAAGCCTAAGCCCTCAGTCAGCATGGCAGAAGTGCGCAATTCAACCTTCAACCCTGGCTTTGCTACTCCTGCCACAGGAACTCTGAACTGCTACTCCTGCCTCTGAATATCTGAATAACCCCTCAAATTGGGGGCTTAGGATTCAGGGTCGTGGTTTTATTCAGAGGCAGGAGTCCCCAAATCATGTCAGCTCGAAACCCTGAACCCTGAAGCCTAAACTGTCGGTGTTGTCATCCTTGCAGCTTGCATGTTTTGATTCCTCCGCCCGAATTGGGGTGCAAGGCTTTGGTGTAGGGATGAGGGCTCCGGGTTTGGGGTGTTTTGGTTCAGACTTGGGTCTGAGGGTTAGATTTACAGGGTTTCGGCTTTAGGGTTTGGGAGTTAGGGATTTGGGCTTTTTGCTTTGGTTTTGGGGCTCATATTGAAGTTGTGAGCCCCCTCATGAGGAAGGGAAAGGTGCGACGACACGTCCTACCCGGGGTTTAGGGTTTAGGGTTTAGGGTTTAGGGTTTAGGGTTTAGGGTTTAGGGTTTAGGGTTTAGGGTTTAGGGTTTAGGGTTTAGGGTCAGCATGTCAGCCCGCCAAGTTCAGGCCCTTTGACGCGTCTGGAGTTCTAAAGTCGGTCCTTCACATCATTTAGGGTTTAGGGTTTAGGGTTTAGGGTTTAGGGTTTAGGGTTTAGGGTTTAGGGTTTAGGGTTTAGGGTTTAGGGTTTAGGGTTTAGGGTTTAGGGCCGCAAGCCCGCGCCCCCCCAAGAAATTACACAGCATGCAAGCACTATCAATACACTTCCACTTCGCCTTTGGTTGAACTTTAAACTTTTCGGGTTTCCTTATGTAGTAGGAATATTTGAGTTTAACCTTGTTTTTTTTGCCCTGGGTTATTGGAGAAGTAAGAATAACATAGCAGCTGTAGAACCTTGAAAGCCTTTAACACAAAAAGCAATGTTCGACAAATAAGCCAGACCCTCCATTCAAACCCTGAAGATCCTGGCAACTCCCCAAGCAGCCAAAGCAAAAAAGCCACACCCTCAACACACTTCGGTAGCCCTTTTGCCCTTTTTGTTGGATTCCAGGTTCCCTTACACCGTAACCAAGCCCCCAAAAGGGGTAACCTTGTCATAATATGGTTGCTGGGCTACGTAGACTCTACACAGCGGCAGGTGGCGGAGATTTGGATCCACGTCAAATGGGGAGGCAACAAGTGAGCGACTGTAGGTTTAGGGTTTAGGGTTTAGGGTTTAGGGTTTAGGGTTTATGGTTCAGGGTTTAGGGTTTAGGGTGCCATGTTTGTGTTTAGTTTGAGGGTAGTTTCATGGGCCCTTCATATGGTCCCTTACCCTCGTGAAAGGGTCCTGATGTGTGGGCCCTTCGTTTGTATAGGGTATATCAGGGGTATCTGAAAGGTCCCCTTTTAAGGGCCCATACCAAGGGCCCACAAAACTACCCTTAGATTCGGGCTGTGGGGATCTAACGCTTAGGGGGAGCAGCCGCAGGAAGGCGGGCAGCATACATAAAGGCTTCTGTGCAGGATGTAGAACACGGCACTCAGCTCTTCATGGGAAGCACGAGAAGGGACAGAACATGGGAACTCTAACCTTGACCGTCGACCCTAAACCCTAGAACCTACACCCCTAAACCCGAAACCCGAAACCCTAAACCCTAAACCCTAAAGCCTCAAAGCTTGGGGAATCTGGGGTTGAGGGACAAGCGTGTAAAGTTTCAGGTTGAGGGTTTAGGGTTTAGGGCTGAGGGTTCAGATTCATTCTCTGGCACCCTAAAAGCTTAATTAGAAGCCCTAAGCTCTTCCTAAAGGCTTGCGGAGTCGAAGGTTTGGGGTCTTGGGGGATTAGGGTTTAGGGTTTAGGGGTTAGGGTTTCGGGTTTAGGGTTTAGGGTTTGGGGTTTTGGGTTTTGGTTTTTGCGTTTTGGTTTTTGGGTTTTGGGTTTTGGGTTTGGGGTTTAGGGGTTTTGGTCTGCAGGGTTTCGGGTCTCCAGGGTTTGGTTCTAGCACTAAAGCACAGCACTTCCCAAAGCCCGGCAGACTGAGAGGATCCATGTACCCAAATCGTAGCTGATGTGGGTTGCCTAAACCCTACACCCTAAACCCTACACCCCAAACGTTTAAGACTGACGATGTCGGGAGTCTGGACCCAACAAGGAACCAACTACCGTAGCTGTTTTGGATAAAAGGTATTCCCTGCAAAGGTACCTGGAATCGTAAATCTTAAGCCCTAAGTGTTGGCGTTTAGGGTTTAGGGTTTGGGGTTTGGGGTTTAGGGTTTAGGGCTCTAAGCTTTGGGAGGCTCAGTGGAACTCAACAACACGGGCCCCGTGATGCTGGTCGCTTTCGACGCCCGGGAGTCCCGCTGGGGTGCAGTGAAGGACGGCTCAGGGGCTGAGGGTTCAACCCTAAACCCTAAACCCGGCCGGATTTAGGTTTAGGGTTGAGGGTTTAGGGTTCAGGGTCCTGAACCCCAAAACCCGTAAGCCCCTAAACCCTAAACCCGTAAGCCCCTAGACCCGTAAGCCCCGAAACCCGAAACTCGCAAGCCCCGAAACCCTAAACCCAAAACCTAAATCCCATAGACCCAACACAGACTACTCGAAGCCTTACAGGCCGTTCGTTGGGAATTGGGGGTCCACTATGAGGTTCATGGTACTTCAAAAAGCCCAGCAATAACTGTACTTACAACCCAATTATAACCATATTGGGGCACTAAAGGGTAATAAGCACCATGAAACTCTCAAGCAGGGGCCTGGGCACGACAAGATGCGAGCTCGCAGCTGCCGCATAATGAGGGTTCAGGGTTAGGGTTTAGGGTTTAGGGTTTAGGGTTTAGGGTGTAGGGTTTAGGGTTTAGGGTTTAGGGTTCAGTTATACAGGCCTTAGGGACTGGAGGTGATGGTAGTAGCTATGTTTAGGAAGTAGTGTTTGAGGGCGGGAGGGGCTCGCTTAATTGTAGCAATCATACACCCCATGCTCTATAAGAGTAACAATAACCTGAGGGACCCGAATCATGACAGTTCTGATATTTCAATTCTAATCATAGTAAAGCCTGTGTGTGGGAAAGGTGAGGAGAGGGGGCTCTATTCTAGACATAATTTAGCATTAGGCATATTCCTTCTAGCTTGAGGGTACCCGTACACCCTAAACTCTAAACCTAGTAGTAAACCCAAAGCCCCAAAACCCTAAGCCCTAAACTTCAGATCACGCCCCAACGTCACGTCTAAGGCTCTGCCAGTAGTCAAGATCCGAGGTCGGATCCCTAGACCCTAAACCCTAAACCCTAAAGCCTAATGTTTGAAGAGAACCGTTGGAGCTCCTGCACTTGGGGTGAGGCACAAAAGCCTGGGAGCTTAGGGCTAGGGTCTAGGGTCTAGGTTCTAGGGTCTAGGTTTTAGGGTTTAGGGTTTAGGGTTATCCTTGTCGCCAGGACAACTGGGACAAAAGCACCTGCGACTTGGCAGACAAGGCTCCAGGCGGCGCGTTTGTTGGTTTCGGGCCTCGGGTTCCGCTTCGGCTGGGCTTTGCTGGGGGCCTTCTGCTCCGGTACTTTTGGTTGTTTAGGGTTTGGGGTTTAGGGTTTAGGGTTCAGGCTTCAGGCTTCAGGCTTCAGGGTTCAGGGTTCAGGGTCAGGGTTCAGGGTTTCTGCTTCGGACAGGCAAGCTTGGGTTCAGGGTTCAGGGTTCGGGTTTACGGTTTAGGGTTTAGGGTTTGGGGTTT
>CAJNDS010000233.1:32148-67148 GCA_905221605.1 Symbiodinium natans | reverse complement strand
TCCTCCCTATTCTGGGAAGAGGGGGGTTGGGAGGGGGCCCCTGCACTGAAGAGGGCGCAACATTAAGCGTTTAGGGGTGTGGCTCAAACTTATGTTGTTTTAAAGGTGTGGGTTCCGTTAAGGTGCAATCGACACCATGCCGATGGTGACCTGCTCTCCTATACCCTAAACCCTAACCTCAACACCTCCCAAAAGCCCTAAACCCTAAACCCTAAACCGTTGCCTAAACCCTAAACCCTAAACCCTAAACCCTAAACCCTAAACCTAAGCCCCAACTAACGCCCGCAATCCCACAAGACGGGATACGCCTGACTGGAGGCCGACAATTCAAGTATTGGTTCCGAGTCCACGTCCACCAGGACCTGTGGGTGTCTGCTCCATTCTGAGTCTCCTTGTTCTCATTGATGTTCATGCATGATGAATCGTTTCCTATGTTTTTGGCAGGTGTTTCCTGTAGACAGGCAGGTTTCTTCAGCTATCGCACAAGCCGGCGACAAGGGAAGCTAAGAATAGAACAATGCTCATGTGATGGCAGGAGGTGGGGGTCTTGGGCTTAGGCCCACTCCCCAAGCCAGGTTGTACTGTAGTTGTTGGGTTCGGGGGCTAAGGTTTAGATCTCAGGGTTTAGGGTTTAGGGTTTAGGGTTTGGGGCTTAGGGGTTTCGGGTCTAGGGATGGGGGGGGGGGGGGGTGAGAACCGTGCGCATCATTGTCAACAGTTCTTGCAGCCACTCACCTTCTGCAATTTTCAGAATATTTTGGATAAGACCCCCTGAACCTCCTCTTTGATCTCATCTTCTTAACAGTTGGAGAACCAGGTGCCGTACATTTTCCCTTCGAATCCCTTGAAAGGAGTAAATCAGGTACCGAATCCCTTAATTCGCCACTGACCAAGAAGTTCCTTCTCTAAACCCTGAAGACTACACCCACAAACAACTCTCAACTGTAGATCGGGATCGAGAGAGGGAGACTCTGAACTGTTGAAAAACACAAGCCCGCCCAACCCTGACCCTAAGCCCGAAGCCCTAAACCTAAGACTCTAGAAAACTTTAAAACCTCACAAACCAGCCCTAATAAAAAAGCGAAAGGGAGAGGATACCGCCCAAAAGCAACTTTTCAGGGCTTAACCCTAAACTCTAAACCCTAAACCCTAAACCCTAAGCCCTAAACCCTAAACCCTTACAGGGAGGGTTTCCTTGACTTCTAGGGTTCGCAGGACTGACATCGCTGAAGTTTTGCGCTTAGGGTTTAGGGTTTAGACCTATCCCCAAACCCTAAACCCTAAACCCCAAACCCCAAACCCCAAACCCAAAACCCCAAACCCCAAACCCCAAACCCTAAAACCTAAACCCTAAACCCTAAACCCTAAACCCTAAACCCTAAACCCTAAACCCTAAACCCTAAACCCTAAACCCTAAACCCTAAACCCCAGACCTGCCTCCAGACATCAGCGATGCGAGACTGGCATTTTGCTCTGCTTACTTGCGGAAAGGTGGAGCAGGACACCTGGGCCTTGCATGGGAACTTTTGGGTGAAGGGCTAGGGTTTAGGGTTTAGGGTTTAGCGTTTAGGGTTTAGGGTTTAGGGTTTAGGGTTTAGGGTTTAGGGTTTAGGGTTTAGGGTACTAGCTTCCGTATATTCTACATGGGTGCATGGACCCTTAGGGCTGCTTGTGGGGTATTGAGGGTGCTATAGGGGTACATTTTTTCCAGGGGTACAGGGCAGGCAGTTCGGGCACCCAGGTATTTATGATCCCAAAACCCTACGAACCCTCTGCCTGAGCTTACAAGCCCGCGCTTACCTCGACAACACACTGAGACTCCAAACCCAGCATCTTCAAGCCCTTAGCCCTACAGTCTGGGGCCCAGACTCCCAGACCTTCAGGGTTTTGGGTTTAGGGTTCAGGGCTTCACGGTACTCAAAACCACTGCTTGTTCGCCTGGACCTCTCAATCTTCGAGCCAGGCTGCCATGAACCTAAGCGCATGCCTCCATGAACCCATGCGCATGACGCGAGTTCAGTTGGGAGTCGTTCCAAACATTAGGATCGCTTTTGGGTGGGGGGTGGGGGGGAGGGAAGAGACATCCCAGTATAACACGCAAGCTCATACACAAAGGCAGCTGGGAGGCAATCTGGGCGACGTTTACGGGAGCTTGAATTGAAGGCAGGATGCGCGTAACATTGAACCAGCCAAAATACCCATTCGAGGGTCGTGTATTCCTACGAATCCTTAAGCCATCACGTACCTATATCACTAGCCCCGGACCCTAAACCCCAAACCCTAAACCCATACTCCCATGACTCCTTACCCTAAACCCTTCTAATAAAGGCGGGGTCTCAGCAAGGAGACCCTCCTCTGTTGGCTCTTCGAGCCAGCATTCACCCCCCTCACCCCATGGGGTGAGGCCCTCACCCATGGGGTGAGGGGTATGTAGAAATCGTAAAAGCATTCTCAGCTGGTAAACTCCCCCAGTCCTAGGCCGAGACGAAGCCTCGATCCCAGGTTGGGGCTGGAGAAGCATAGACGATTAACCCTAAACCCTAAACCCTAAACCCTAAACCCCTGATATCTCTTGGGGGGGTTGCAAGCAGCTGAGACCAGGCGCCCCTGCAGCTTGAGCTGGAAGCTGCCGATGGCGCACTGTCCATGTTCCAGGCCTTGGGTTTAGGGTTTAGGGTTTAGGGTTTAGGGTTTAGGGTTTAGGGTTTAGGGTTTAGGGTTTAGGGTTTAGGGTTTAGGGTTTAGGGTTTAGGGATTAGGGTTTAGGGTTTAGGGTTTAGGGTTTAGGGTTTAGCGTTGAGGGTTGAGGGTTGAGGGTTGAGGGTTTAGGGTTTAGGGTTTAGGGTTTAGGGTTTAGGGTTTAGGGTTTAGGCTAAGTTTAGGGTTTAGGGTTTAGGGTGGGGTTTAGGGTTTATGGTTTAGGGTTTAGGAACCCTACAAGCCTTGCAAACCTTCAATCCCTCAGTCCAAAGTCCCAAGAACACGTTCCTTTTCTGGTCACGGGGGGCCGGTTTTTGTCAGGTTTAGGGTTGTCGGGTTGAGGCCACTGGCTGCAATCAGGGCCTGACCCAAACTCAACAAATACCTCACCCTAAACCCTAAATCCCTGAACCCTTGAGCCCCCTAAACAACCCTTGAACCCCAAACCCTAAATCCCTGAACCCTTGAACCCCCAGAACAACCCTTGAACCCCCTAACACCCTCGACCTCAAGCGCCGCAACCCTAAACCCTAAACCCTAAACCTTGAACCCAAAACCCCAATATTAAACCCTAAACCTTGAACCCTAAACCCTGAACCCTGAACCCCAAACCCCAAACCCCAAACCCCAAACCCCAAACCCCAAACCCCAAACCCCAAACCCCAAACCCTGAACCCTAATCCTCCAGCCAGAGAGGCCAATGCCAACTTCCACTCCAGTAGCTGCCCTTCGATGCCTGGCGACTGGTGGCAGGCGACGCGCGAAGGGCGCGGGATCCCCCACCCCCAAGACCGAAGCTTCCTGCAGCCGAGGGTGTAAGCACCTAATCTTACTGGCTCAAAACCCAACTTTTCAACTTTTGGGCTTCTTATACGGCAGTCTATTCTGAAAGTTTCAACTCTTATTCCCTTGGGTTTTGGGCCAGTAAGTAATAGCTCCCAGGCCCTGAGGCTCTAAGGGTTCCGGGTTGCAGCAGCCTAGGAGGGGTTTGGAGGGTTTATATAGAAGATTTTGTTTGCAGGATCTGGAGGGGTTAGAGGGATTGCGGCGGCAAGTGTTTTTTCTTGAAGGGGTTGCAAAGTGTCAAATGCATGGTGCAGACTCCCCTAAACACTAAACCCGAAATCCTAAACCCTCAACCCTAACCCTAAACCCTAAACCCTAAACCCTAAACCCCAAACCCTAAACCCTAAACCCTAAACCCTAAACCCTAAACCCTAAACCCCCTAAAGTTGTGAAAGGTTGTCTTGCACGTGTGCAAAGCTGAGGGGCTCAGTAGGTGACCTTTAGCCGACTTATGGTCATGCCTTAGACGACAAGCCCTCAGCCTTATAAACCCTTAAACCCTCAAACCCTCAAACCCTTAAACCCTTAAACCCTTAAACCCTTCAACCCTTAAACCCTTAAATCCTTAAATCCTTAAACCCTTAAACCCTAAACCCTGGTGGAAGGCGGCTCAGGAGGACGTGGGCTTCTGGCTGGTCCTTGCCGCTTTGTCCGGCCTTGGTGGAGTCTAGGTTCTGGGTCTGCCGGGGTTGGGGATTCAGGGTTGAGGGTATTCGGGATTAGGGATTAGGGTGTATATAGGGGTTTAGGGTTTAGGGTTTGGGGTTTGGGGTTTGGGGTTGCTCGGTAATTTTGCATGGTCGCCGTGCTGTGGTCGCTTGGTGTTTTTTCCTCAGCAGCAACAGAGCCAGCCAGCCCCTCTAACCCTAGAACCTACATATCTCTTTTTTGTTTTGTTCTTTTTTTGTTGGGGGGGGGGGGGGGGGGGGGGAGGGGGTGGAGGGGAGTTGGTTTTTGTGGGGCGGGGGAGGGGGGGGGGGGGGGAGGGGGTGGAGGGGAGTTTGGTTTTTGTTGGGGCGGGGGGAGGGGGGGGGGGAGGGGAGTTTGGTTTTTGTTGGGGCGGGGGGGAGGGGGCGAGTTTTGCTCTAAACGCTTTCAAACAAGGGGTGCAGGTTGGGATGTTCCCCCTTTGGACGAACAGTCTTTCATCGGGATTCGTGTAAGGGGTACGAAAATCCCTAATTATAAATGTTGGGATAAGGAGGAGCATCCCACGGTGTGACGGCTGAGGTTTAAGGCTTTTCTTTTCTAGGTTGGAACCACCGCACAGTGTCTCTTTGCAGTCTAGGGACTCAATCGTGAGACTTGGAGAGAAACCTCTTACTGCTGGGGATGTTTTAGGGCTTAATTAGGGTTTCAAGGCCCCTGAACCCCCAGAAGGTTTGGGGTTTAGGGTTTAGGGGTTCAGGGGTTTAGGGATTTAGGGATTTAGGCTTCCCCCATACTCCCAAGGAGCTTGGGGTTAAGTCAACAGAACAAGGGGCACAATCTTCCTCACGACATCTCTCTGTTGTTTCCTGACCCTAAACCCTAAACCCTGCTTGGAGGTTCAGGGTACTTATTCACCCGAAAATAGCTGTACTTCTAACCCAAGTATCCCCATATTAGGGCACTTTTAAGGGGCTAATAAGTGGGTGAGTATGTAGACTTCTAATTGGTTCATGAGTACCCTGAACCTCCGAGTGAGCCCTTCATCCCCAAAGACCTGCAAGAAGTCCCTTCTTCCCTAAACCCTAAACCCTAAACCCTAAACCCTGAACCGAGGTGGGCGCCTTAGGCTGTGGTGGCGCCATCACGGCCTGTGTCCAGCCACTGAGGAACCGATGCGCCTGGACAGGGAAAGAGCCTCAAAGCTCTGTCTTAGTAGCTGAATGAGTACACTTTACACTTTTTGGGACACTATTATCCCCTATAGAACTGAAAGTGTACACTTCTCTGGGGCTTATCAACTCAGCAACTAAGTTGTTGGGTTTACCATAGGGCCATATGCCTAAACCAAAAGAAGCACCCAATGTCCAGATTTTGCTTTCTGCTTGCTGGGATACATTGGCCTTGCTTGGCTTGGGGGGCTTGGATTTCTGGGCGGCTTATTAGTCCTAAACCCTAAACCTGAACCCTAAACCCTAACTCCTAGACCCTAAACCCTAAACCGCGTCGTGGTGGTCTTCAACACCACTGAATGAGGAGCATGGGCCCAGTTCACATGATGCCGATAGATGGCAGCGCAATCCAACATAAAATCCGTAAACCCTAAACCCCTACAACCCAAAACCCTTAAACCCTAAACCCTAAACCCTTCAGAGTTTGCGGTTGTTCTGCAAGACTGAGAACCCCCTCCCCCCGTCCCTTTAAGCCCTAAAGCCCAATGCCTGAACCCGCGCTACACACTAACAATCCGAAACCCTGCACCATTGCCCTGAATGTTCTTGAATCCCAGAGGCCCCCTCCTTTCAATGCGAATAAGGATCCGAATGAGATCCAAAAAAGATCAGGGTTTGGGGTTTGGGGTTTAGGGTTTAGGGTTTAGGGTACCCTAAACCCTAAACCCTAAACCCTAAACCCTAAACCCTAAACCCTAAACCCTAAACCCTAAACCCTGGCTTTGGAGGAAATTAGGGTGAACCCGGAGTTGCTGGGAAGGCGCCCGCAGGCAGTTCGACCAGATGGCCGCAGCGCAGGGCACAGAGCCTGGGCGGCTTTGGGCTTCTTAGGGACTGGGTAGGTAACCTTGAAACTTTTTTTTGTTATATAGAATCCTACTATACTATATATATGTATATATATATATACATAAGGTTGGCCGTTTTTTGGGCTGTGGGGGTTTCTTAGGGACTACCCAGAGGCTCCAATACCCCTTAATGAAGGAAGATTCCCTAGAGTATAAGAGGGTTCCTTCTATGGTTTAAGGAATATTCCTTAATTAAGGGGTATTGGGGCCTCTGGGTAGGTAGGTAACCTTGAACTCTTTCTTTCGTTATATAGAATCCTACTATATACAAAAGGTTAACCTTTTTTGGGCTAGGGTATTCAGCCCCGAAGGTTTAGGCTTCGGTTTATGAGAATTCGAGTCTGGGGCTCAGGGTTTAGAGCTTGGGTGTTTCGAGCTTCGGTCTGTAGAAAGTCGGGCTGTCGAGACTAGTGTTTGGGGGGTCTTTCAGGTTCTTGGGGTTGGAGTTCAGGACGTCAGGAAACGGTGCATAGCTGACATAAACCCATCGTGAAGCCTGCACAGTCCTATCAAATACTTGTAATGTCCCTGAGGTTCCTTGTTTAGCCAGACCCTTTCCTTTGGCAATGCTTTCGGGCAGAGACTCTACGAATCCCTAAACCCTAAGCCCGAAACCTTAAATCCCTAAACCCGAAGCCCGAAACCCTAAAGCCTAAACCCTAAACCCTAAACCTGAAACCTTAAAACCCCAAACCCGAAACCTTAAAACTCTAAACCCTAAAAACCCCAACCCCACGAGTCCCAGGAGCCCGTGATCGGCAAGCCGTGCATCGCGGCAGTGCTGGTGCTTTCAGGGTTTAGGGTTTAGGGTTTAGGGTTTAGGGTTTAGGGTTTAGGGTTTAGGGTTTTATGGCTTGGGCTTGGCCATGGAGGGCTGTGTCAGGGATCTAGGCTTCGACAACCCGGTTTTAGGGTTTAGGGCTTATTTGGGCTTCGGGCTTAGGAGCGTTTAAGGTTCTGGTGTTTGGGGTTTCTTGGGGGGTTTAGTTTACGTTATTGGGTTTAGGGCACCCTATAGCTTGGATAAGGGTAGCTTAGGGGACTGTAGGCATTTCTAATGGGCTGTTTAAGCTGCAGGGACACCCACAACATCCCGCAACCCTAATCAAATGTTACGTAGGTCTGGGGCCTTCAATCCTCTAGGGCTCTGGCTCTGGCTTACCCGAAACCGCCTAAGCCCCCAAACCCTAAACGCGTGTTTCTTTTTTTGGCTTTTGCTAGGGGGCGGGGAGGGTGGTTCGTCCGTCGACCCTCGGCCCGGTCCCTATGTCCACGGGCCCACCGACCCGGTCGGTCAGTGAGTTGAGGGTCAAGTCAGCAAAAGTGTCCATCGCAGCTCCAACACCCCTACTCTCGTTGAGTTACCCCTTCGCCCCCACCCCCCCCCTTTTCGCCTTGGGGACGGGTGGGGGGGAGGGGGGGGGGGGGGAGGGGGGGGGAGGGGGGAGGGGGGGGGGGAGGGGGGGGGGAGGGGGGGGGGGGGGGGAGGGGGGAGGGGGGGGGGGGGGAGGGGGGAGGGGGGGGGGGGGGGGCACGCAGCCCGCAAATATCCTCATAGGTACACCTCTCACAAGCTTGCACATTTTTGGAACGATGAGCCCCCACCCCTCCTTGCAAACACAAGGTTCGCATGACGGGGCTGCACCCTCAATTTCATAGTGCTGCTATATCTTTTTCTTATCTCACTGTTATACTGATATATCGCTGTGTTTCTATATGGCTATAAATCATTTTTTGTAGCATCATGTTAGTATCTTGTTTGATCGAGGGCGGGGGGGGCAGTCCCCCGCATTTGCCAAAATAGTGCTGGCATGACGGGTTTCTCTATTTTGGAATACAAAAGCCACTATATTCTCCAATGTTTGCATAGGACAACCTCTATTTCCTCAAGCTTGCAAGTGAGGTTGGGTCCCGCCCCCTTCATTTGTAAACACCATGCTCACGTGACAGGTTTGGAAAAGATTCGTACTTTTGTTTGCTGCAAGTTCGCACCATACAAGTCCGCGTCACGGGCTGATGTTCCTTTCAAAGCAGGGTGAAAGAAAAATGAGGGGCGTCTGGGAGCCTAACCCCCCCTCCACTTACAAACACAATGCGCATGACAGGGTTTGGAAAGGGTTGCTATGTTTTGCAAAGTATACATGTATACATATACACGTATATATACGCACACACACACACACACATATATATATATATATACATTTATTTATTTATTTATATTGATATATTTTGTTAATTGTATTGATACATACAGAAACACATATACACACATTTCGCAGCCTCAAAAACAAAGCATACTCGACAAAAACCGAACAAAATGCGTCATAAAACAGAATCCCTCTACAGGACACCTCAAAACCATTAAGCAAAAAGATCAGACAAACAGAAAACACCAAAAGCAAGAAAGCTTCGCCCGAAACCTGATTGAGCCACACACGCTGCCTAGCCAAGCCTGAACCCGAAACCCTAAACGCCTTAAACCCTAAACCCTAAATCCTAAACCCTAAACCCTAAACCCCAAACCCTAAACCCTAAACCTTAAACCCTAAACCCTAAACCCTAAACCCTAAACCCTAGCCAAGGCATGCTTTTGGGCCGCACCAACGCCGGGGTGGTCCAGGGACAGCCGCACGAGGCCTGCCCCAGAGAAACATTAAACCCCTAAACCCTAAACCCTAAACCCCTAACCCTAAACCCTAAACCCTAATACCCTAAACCCTTAACTACTCGGTTTTGGGTTGGGATGGTTTAAGCCTTTTTTATGGCTTCCCCTACCAGGTTTGGGGTTTAGGGTTTAGGGTTTCGGGTTCAGGGCTTAGGGTTTCGGGTTTACTGTTTAGGGTTTCGGGTGCTGCTTGCTGCAGTATCGGGTTAGCATTACGCCGGTGTGTCTGTCAGGCCAAAGTGCCGAGATAAGGGTCTATGTGTTCAGTTCTTGGAGCATTTTGTTTTACATCTTGGCTTTATGGGTTTGCCCGGGCTGGGGGTCCCCTATCGTAGATGGGCTTATCAGGGGACCCATCCCAAAGTTAATCCACTGCTCAGCATTGACCCGAAACAGCCCTACGGAGCCTAAAAACCCTAAACCCGAAACCCTAAACTAGGATGCCTTGTAGTACCCTTATTCCCTTTTTGGGGGGGTTTAGGTTCCCTTATAAACCCCTTTAAGCAAAAAAGGGCACCCTTTTTAAGTCTTGGTTACTGGGCAGCCTAGTAAACCGCCTCAAAGTGTCATGCCCGAGAACTAGGACCCAGTGTAGGCCCTCATTCCTTCTTTTGGGGGGGTCTAGAAGGTTCCCTTCTCCTCCCCTTTTGAGGGTACGCTTGGGCCGAGAGAACGTTCTCAGAAGGGAGAAGGGGTCTGTGGCTTTTGATGTTGAGGCTCCTGGTCTGCAAAAAACGAGCTTGAGCGAAACCCGAAGCCTCGAAACCTCAAGCCCCAAAAATCCCAAACCGTAAACCCTAAACCCGACGCCCTTCAAAGCCCCCAAACCTTAAGCCCGACCTCAAAGGCTCCCCAAAAACCCGAAACCCGAAACCCTAAACCCTAAACCCTAAACCCTAAACCCGGAGAACTGGTGAGGCGCCCCAGAAGGACGGCGCCAAGGGTGGGGGCCCTGGGGAGGAGAGCGTGCGCCTTGGCATCATGGTTTTCCTCAAGGAGTTGTTAGGCTTTAGCGTATAGTTCTATGTTCTATGGCCACCATCGTTTTTATTGTGATTTTTTTTTTTTTTTTTTTTTGGGGGGGGGGGGGGTCAGGGGTTTTGGGTTTCAGGGGCGATAGTACTAGTAACTAGTACTATGTGTTGATATGCCAGACGCAATTCCCTAAGCCCTACAGCCTAACCCTAAACCCTAAACCCGAAACCCTAAACCCTGTATATGCAGATGCGAATTAGGGTATGCAGCCGGGATCTGACACAACATGTGGAAGCGAAGTAGCTAGTTCGACTTGGCAGTCCAGCCAGTGGTACCCTTTACCCTTTTTTTGGTTCTGGGTTTCCTTATTAAGTAACCAATCCAAAAAAGGGTGCCCTTATCATAATATGGTTACTGGAAAGATCCCCGGGCGGGACATCGCTTTCGGTTTGGAGGGTGTGGCTCTCGGCTAGGGGTCTGGAGTTTAGAGCTAAACCCTGAACCCTCAACCCTAAACCCTAAACCCAATGGCCCTCGTGCCTCCGCAGCCGAGGTAAAGTTCCTCTGCGCGCTCTGCCCGAGTCGGCATCGCCGACTTGAACGTCACCTGGGCGTTCTCTTGCTTTTCATATTTCAATCGGGGCCTTTGAGCTCAAATCCTTTGAACCCCCTTACTTCAATGCAGGACGGTGGCATCTTGGACTGCCCACTTAATAAGGGCATCCACTCTTGCCATCCGATGCCAAAAGAGCATCCGAGCAGAGCTGGGACGGAGAACCTGGGCGAGGTGGTACCTTTCAGAGGCTTTGGCGTTTAATTACAACTACTTGCTTAAGAACTTTTCAAAGAGTAAATAGCAATAATCCTATATTGCCCTTCGGTCGGCATTGGGTTGGCCTCAACCGCTAAGAACCCGACACTGTAAACAGTTACAAGTCGACTATTTGCGTAAGAACCCCAACCAATTCAAGATGACAATCCCCATACGAGCCTTATGGGGAAGAATATGTTGATCTCTCAACCCTAAACCCCAAACCCTAAACCCTAAGCCCTAAACAACTAGTCGAGAAACAGCCTCTTATCCTCCACACCTGGGAGGAAGGGGGATTGGGGGCTAAACGAAGTTTAGGGTTTTGGGTTTTGGGTTTAGGGTTTAGGGTTTAGGGTCCCAAGACTGTAAACCCCGAAATAGTCCTCCAGGTGGACCGTTACAGCCCAAGAGCGTAGGGTAGGGTCTAGGGTTTAGGGTTAGGGTTTTAGGGTTTAGGGTTTAGGGTTTAGGGTTTAGGGCTTAGGGCTTAGGGCTTAGGGTTTAAGGCTGAGGGCTTAGGGCTTAGGCTTAGGGCCTAGGGCTCAGGGCTGAGGGCTTAGGGCTTAGGGGGTGAACTTGGTTGTTCCGTTGCTGGCTTGGGTGTTGGGTTTAGGGGGTTTGGAGGGTCAGGGCTGGAGGAGTCAGGGAGATCTTACACTTCCGACCCTGAGCCCTTGAGATCCTAAGTCCCAAGCTACATGCATGCCGGGCTCACTCGTTGCTGGAGGTTTGGGTCTAGCCTGAAGACCCTGAACCCCAAACCCTAGAGTCTAAGGCGAATCTGGATGCCGAAAGGTTAGCCCTTCATCAAGCCACCTTAAAACCTACTTGTTGTAGGGTTTGGGGTTTAGGGTGTAGGGTTCCTAAACCCTAAACCCAAAACTCTTTAGGGTTACGCCTTGCAGGGTTCTGAGGTTGCCAACCTGGTTTTCAAGGCAAAGAGAAGGCATGGGCGGCCTTACAACTATGTTAGCCCAAAATGGAAGCCTTCAAGGGGCCACCCCCCCCGGGCGGCGCCCCACTGCTCTGCAGAATTCGGAATTAGGGTTTAGGGTTTAGGGTTTTGTTGAAGCAGCCCTTTCTCACTGCCTCATGGACGCCGCGTAACGTTCGACTCAACCACCTTCGGCCTATACCCTATTATACCCTATACCCCAAACCTAAAGCTCTCAAGGCTTTAGGCTTTAGGGTTTTAGGGTGTTAGGGTTTAGCGTCTGCACCTAGAAATCGTAACCTGGAACCCGAGCATGAATAACGATGAGGGTTTAGGGTTCAGGGTTCAGGGCCAAGGGTAACTTTGTGGTGCTTTACTGCAACCTTAGAACCTTCTTGGGTCTATTGGGTTTCTGAATAAGGCAGCTCAAACTTTAGTTTATAGCCACCCTTCTGAGTGCAGCCAAGGGTTTAGGGTTTAGGGTTGAGGGTTTAGGGTTTAGGAACCCTACACCCTAAACCCCAAACCCTTTGTAGGGTTCGCAGAACCGGTTGCACTGGAGTCATTTAAGGTTGAGCTTTGCTTAGTCCAAGGCTAAGAGATGCTGTTCTACGATTGTGGGTTTAGGGTTTAGGGTTTAGGGTTTAGGGTTTAGGGTTTAGGGATAGCCCAGTTCAAGCTCAGACACATGTGCTCGTGCACTGGGCGCACCAACCCTTAAACTCCAAACCCGAGGCCCTTAAAGCCCTAAGCCTCCAACTCTATTAGCCTAGGATGCCCAGTAGTACCCTTATTCCCTTTTTGGGGGGGTTTAGGTTCCCTTATAAACCCCTTTAAGCGAAAAAGGGCACCCTTTTTGAGCCTTTGTTACTGGGCAGCCAAACCCTAAACCTTGGGATGTTCCCCCTTATACTAACAGTCCTTACTTGGGTGTTGCGTACCCCCTGTTATAATCCCTCTGAAGGACTGTTAGTATAAGGGGGAACATCCGGAAGCCCTCAAGCCTAAAGCCTAAACCCTAAGAACCCTAAACCCTAAAAACCCTAACCTTAAACCCTAAGAACCCTAAACCCTAAAAACCCTAACCTTAAACCCTAAACCCTAAACCCTAAACCCTAAACCCCAAACCCTAAACCCCAAACCCCAAAACCCCAAAAACCCTACATGGCATTGCTGTCCGGCGGTCGCTTGAGAGTTATGAGAAAGGTGGCATCGTCGCGCATAGAACGACGTTTTTTCAAGACCTGCCAGCCACTGCAGCGTCTAGCCCTGCGGCCTTTAGGGTTTAGGGTTTAGGGTTCATACAGGGTTTAGGGTTTGGGGTTTAACCCTAAACCCGACATTCCCGAAAACCCGAAATCGCGAACTCCCTCCCCTAAAACAGGCGCTTGACAGCCTACCGAGCCCTTAAAGGGTGTCAAGGCCAGAGGCCCTGCGCTTCGGGTTGGAGGACTTGGGATATAGCTCTATGGAACCCATGGGCAATGTCTTTATGGAAACATTCATACGTTTTTATGGACCAAATCCACCCCAGTTGAGGTTTTTGAGGCTTAACTATGAGGGCTTCGTGCCAGAAAGCCTGCAGGCAGACCCCCTTCAGGAAACATCTGGAGGCCTCTTCCTGAAATGCAAACCCTAGCCCTGAGTTGCGAACCTCAGTTTAGGGTTTAGGGTTTAGGGTTTAGGGTTTAGGGTTTAGGGTTTAGGGTTTAGGGTGCGTCCGCAGTGCTGACAGAGAGTGGGTTCTCCTGGCCGCTGGCTGCCCCAAGAGTGTACAGCATGCCTTGGTGACGGCTCAGCTTTCTGCCAGACGGGGCCATGGACATGGGCATTTGCCCAGAAGATGTCATCCTCAGGAGCAAAAGGTTTGAGGGTTTTTAGGGTTTAGGGTTTAGGGTTTAGGGTTTAGGGTCTAAACTCTTTGGGCAAAGGGGCTGGCCTACTAGGACCGGGAGTAGGCCCTTTTTTCCTTTTTTTAGGGTTGGGGTTCCCTTATACTCCCCTTAAAACCAACAGGGTACCCTTTTATTCCTAGGTTACTCCCGGGTCTAGCTTGATTTGCCTGGGTATGTTGGGTAGTTCAAGGTACCGCAACGATTTGGGCTCCTCGAGTCCTTGGGGGTTCAGCTGTTTTCCTGTTTAGGGGGTCTCTCCTACTTCCTGTGTGCGTTTTGGGTGTACAGGCAGGGTTCAGGGCTGAGGGTTTTGGGCTGGAGGAATCAGCCCTAAACCCGCACACAAGCCCAAAGCCCCAGACCCCAAACCATAAACCCTGAACCAGGAACCCTAAACCTAAACCCTAAACCCCAAACCACACTCTCATGCTTGAAAGGCTTTCAGCGCACAGCGCATCCTAGAAACAGAGTGCGGGTGCTCTGTACGCCGACAAGCATAAAAGACCATGGCTCTCCACTGCTTCACGTTGCCCATAGGGCGATTTTATACTTGGTAGCCCAGTGGTACCCTTTACCCTTTTATTGCTCGGGGTTCCCTTATAAAGTAACCAACCAAAAAAAGGGTTTAGGGTTTAGGGTTTATAATATGGTTACCGGGCTACCAAGTATATAAGTGGAACTGGGCTGTTCGGTTTTCCGGCGCTGTTGCTGGCCATCCAGCCCCTTGATCCTCGTACTGTAAGCTTGCAAGGGAAGAGAATCGCTCTTGCCAACCGAAATCCCGAAATCGCTATTACAAGCCAGCAATCCTTCAGCCATACCCAAAGCTTCAACACAAACAGCACGCAAATATGGCGCCCTAAACCCGAAGCGCCCCAAACGCCCAACACCTGAACCTAAAAACCCTCAAACCCTAACACGCTAAACCCTAAGCCCTGACCCTAAACCCTAAACCCTAAACCCATCTAAACCCTAAACCCTAAACCCTAGACCCTAAACCCTAAACCCTAAACCCTAAACCCTAAACCCTAAACCCTAAGCCCTAAGCCCTAAGCCCTAAACCCTAAACCCCAAACCCCAAACCCTACTCAAGCCCAAAGGCGCCAAAGCCTGGTAAAGCAGGTGTTGGCCACCGGCACAGCTGCCGGCGCCTTCAGGTTCGCAGCCGGCATCGACCTCGGAATCTCCTTCTGGGGCTTTGGGGTTTAGGGTTTAGGGCTTAGGGCTCAGGGCTTAGGGCTTAGGGCTTACGGCTTGGGCTTCAGGGGCTTTGTGTTTCAGAGTTTTGGGGCTAATCGGGATCTGCACGGTTTTGGGGTCTTTTGGGGCCTTGGGCTTCAGGGCTTTATGGCTTTGGGCTTTCTGGTTGCTCATGGCTTCAGCCAATCTGAAACTGTTTGATGTGGCTTGTTTGTTGGGTTTATTCCCTGTAACACCCCCATGAAATACCTTTCCAGCCCTGTCATCCCAATCTTCCTGAACAATACACTCCACTTTCAAGGCAGTCCTATAGGATGCTTATCATCTAAGCAGCAACTCATCAACTGCAACCGTCCTTTTCAAAAGGTGGCGAAAAAATGCGGGGGGGGGGGGGGGGGGGGGGGGATTCCGAAATTAGGGGTACCTTATTGTGGTTCCTATTGCTTGTATTAAGGGATCCTACTTTTTGGGTTTTTCGTCAACTCCTCCGATGAACCCAGACTTTTGTTGCTGTTGGGGGGCTTCTTTTTTGTTGGTGGAGGCACTCTTTCGTTTATGGTTTAGGGTTCGGGTTCAGGGTTTGGGGTTTGGGGTTTGGGGTTTGGGTTTAGGGCTTAGGGTTCAGGGTTTAGGGTTAGGGTTTAGGGTTTAGGGTTCAGAGTTTTAGGGTTGCAGTAGCTGCGAATCGTGGGGCCCGAAAACCCCTAAAGCCCGAAACCGAAAATTCCTTGAACCACCTCCAGGGTGTAAGTATTCGCCCGAAACCCTAAACCCTAAACCCTAAGCCCAAAGCCTTAAACCCTCAACCCTGAAACCTAAATCCTAAACCCTGAACTGTGACCTCTGAACCCTGAACCCTAAACCTTACACCCTAAACTGCAGCTCAACTTAACCATCAACCTTGCCATCCAAAACCCTGGACCCCATAAACCTAAACCACAACATCCCCGAGCTACGCAACCCTGAACCCTAAACTGAAAGCCTAAACCCTAAACCCTAAACCCCAAACCCTAAACCCTGAACCCTCTTCAATTTTGCTGATCCTAAGCCCTAAAACCCCAAACCCTAAACCCTGAATAGGCCGGATGTGCTGCCATCGTGGCTGCCGGGCCCCAGACTTGGCCCTCTTCGAGGGCTACGACGGCCGTTGCGAGGCGCGTGTTGAGGGTTTAGGGGTTAGGGGTTTAGGGTTTAGGGTTTAGGGTAGGGGGGGGGGGGGGGGGTTCTCAGGGTTTAGGGTTTAGGAGTTTTGGGTTTAGGGACCACATCCGAAGGCATGCAGTGTGCATCTTTACGCACGACCAAAAAGATGACACAATGCGCAGGCTCTTAGGCGCGCCCGCTTCGGAGCTCTGGGAGTTCGTGTTAGGGTTTGTGAGATCAGCTGAAAAACCTCAGGTTCTTCGCTGTTCGAGTGATGAGTGTAAACCCTGAACCCCCTTAAACTACTTAAACCCTAAATCCCTTAAACCCTAAACCCTAAACCACTTAAACCACTTAAACTACTTAAACCACTTAAACCACTTAAACCACTTAAACCACTTAAACCACTTAAACCCTAAACCCTGGGATTCTCAACATGAGGGTTTTGGGGTGGCGAACTAAGGGGACCCTGCTGTTTCGAGAAATGGCCCCATATCATTACCTTCGCTCACGTGCCCTAAGCCCCAAAACCCTAAACCCTAAACCCTAAACCCTAAACCCTAGACCCTAGACCCTAGTGTTGTTTGTTTTGTTGCCAGATTTCCAAACCTTCGATTCCGCTTTGTCATGGCAAGACTTCGTCAGAGAGCCCGCCGAGCCAACAAACGGTGGCACACGATTCCGACATGTTAAAATAGGGGGACCCCAAAATAGACCCCCCAAATAGTAGGTTGTTAGGGTTTAGGGTTTAGGGTTTAGGGTTTAGGGTTTAGGGTTTAGGGTTTAGGGTTTAGGGCTTAGGGTGATTCCCTTATACTACGGACCCCAATCAGGTACCCCTAATTTCGGGAACCCCCAAATGTCTTCAAATCACTCACAATGGGCCTGGCTGACTTGTCGATCACTTTTCAGCGTTGCCGGAATGCTTGTACATGTGATGAACTATCACAAGCTCTTCTCGCGCAATTTCAGGCCCGATGTCGCCGCGACCCGCGCTGCTCATTCTTCACGAGCACCCCGGTCTGTATTCCTGTTAGACTCGGTTTGGGGTTTAAGAACTTAAGAACATCTCAAGGACTCAAGAACCCTAAAGCCTACTTGGCACGTTACCTCAAAGCCTTCTAAGATGTTGTAGAGTCTTGACCTACGAAAGCGTCGTTTGCATTGCTTCAGGTGGATGTTTTGCATCCTTGGACCCGAAACCCTAAACCCGAAACCCTAAACCCTAAACCCGAAACCCTAGACCCGAAACCCTAAACCCTATTCTGGGGGGTTGGGGGTTTACAAGGTCTTCTACGGGCCTGGGCGGGTTCGGGCTCCGGGTATGGCAGATGCCCAGACATGCTCTAGGCCTCACAACCACTAGGACCCAGAGTAGGCTCCTATGTTTTGTTTTTAGGGTTTAGGGTTTAGGGTTTAGGGTTTAGGGTTTAGGGTTTAGGGTTTAGGGTTTAGGGTTTAGGGTTTAGGGTTTAGGGCTAGGACCCAGAGTAGGCTCTTTTTCCCTGTTTGGCAGGGTTTAGGTTCCCTTATACATCCCCGTTAAACCAAAAACGGTGCCCTCTTTATTCCTAGGTTACTCTTTCTTGGGTCTAGTTGAAGTCTTCTTTTGGGATTTGCGTTGGCCCGAAAAGAAGGCCAGACCCCGAGGCATGATGTGACGCGCTTGTTAAGGTGGGTCTTGGGCTTTGGGAAACCCTGAACCCTAAACCCTAAACCCTAAACCCTAAACCCTAAACCCTAAACCCTAAACCGCAGATGGGTCTAGCTAGAACTGTCCTCGTAAGCTGCTGCCTCAGGCTACAGCTCACTGTGGTGTCGCTGCCCGCGGTTATTGGGACAGGTCGTCAGATGCCAAGTAGGGTTTAGGGGTTCAGGGTTTAGGGTGTAGGGTTTAGGGTTTAAATTTAGGGTTCAGGGTTTAGGGTCTAGGGTCTAGGGTCTGTATATAGGCTGTTGGGATATGCCACGTCCCCGTATTGGCAAGAGGATGCTAAGCCCCAAGTCAGCCCACAAGCTGTTTCTTTTCAGAGGATCACAATTGCCATGCTTCATAGGGTTTAGGGTTTAGGCTTTAGGGTTTAAGGTTTAGGGATTAGGGTATCTTCGGGAATTTGGGGTATGTGGGGCCTACTTGGAAGCCCGTTTGACCTCGCGAGTAGGGTCAGTAAGGTGGGTTTTTGGCTTTGACCCCCCTAAGCTGTAAACCCGAAGCCCTAAACCCCAAACTAAGTTGCCTGAATTCACTAAAGACCCTAAATGCCCGAAACCCCTGAAACCAAAATCTCTGAAGAAGAGTTCCCCGAACCCCTAAACCCTAAACCCTCAACCCTCAACCCCCCAACCCCCAACCCTAAACCCTAGACCCTCAACCCTAAACCCTAAACCCTAGTCTGGAAGCACTTCGCCCTGAAACGCTGAATCACCCGCCCTCGCCAGGTGCGCTACGCACGCGGACTGCGATGAGGAGCCCCTCATGTTGGGTTTTGTAGGTTTAGGGTTTGAGCCCCTCATGCTGGGTTTTGTAGGTTTAGGGTTTGAACCCTAAACCCTGAACCCTAGGATGATGATTGTAGTTGTGTTATGTGGCTGGAAGTCGCAAACCCGAAACCTTTTTCTGGGACCATGGCCTTTAGCCTACATGAAGTTGGGGGTTCTTGAGGGAGGGGGCTTCAAGGGGTGTATGTCATCCAGGGTTCTCTACTCCCTAGGCTTCCCTAAGGTTCCTTAGGTACCTAGAGCCTAGATGAAAAGCAAAGGAGTATGATTTCAAAGGAATCTGGTCCTTTGGTCCCCCCTTCATGGCACAAGGCTACAGAGTGAATGCCTCGAGTTGAGGGTTTGGGATTGGTTTAGGGTTTAGGGTTTAGGGTCTAGGGTCCAGAGTCTAGGGTCTAGGGTCTAGGGTCAGCATCGTCTTCTGTTGCAACTTGCTCGTTACCGGTGTACCCCTGCAAGACAACACTGCGCCAAGACTTGAATCCAACACCACGAGTCCTCCCTGAAGAACCCAAATCCTAATCCTAGCTTTGTAGAGTATCTGCCCATGCGGGGGTTTCCGAAAAGAGGGGTACCCTCTTTAGGGGGTCCCTTTAAGGGGATTCTTTTCTATTTGGGGTACAAGAGGGGAGCCCCTATTTTGGGAAATGCCCATGTAGGTTGTCTTAGGCAACCTGCAAAAGTAGCATGTGGGTTCTTCAGGTAAGCCCTACGAATCCTAAACCCTAAACCCTAAACCCTAAACACTAAACCCTAAACCCTAAACCCTAAACCCTAAACCCTAAACCCTAAACCCTAAACCCTAAACTCTCAGTCTGCAGGAAATCCCCAGTGCAGCGACTGTTGGAGGCTTAGCTTCGCTCGATTCCCCAGTGCCCGGTAAAGCCCGTAAACCCCGAAGCCCCGAAGCCCCCCTGAACCCCAAACTGAGCTCTTAAAGGGGTTCAGGGTTTAGGGTTCAGGGTTTAGGGTTTGGGGTTGAGGGTTGAGGGTTGAGGGTTGAGGGTTTAGGGTTTAGGGTTAAGGGTTTAGGGTGCTTCAGGTTTAGGTGCTTGGGGTTTGGGGTGCTTCGGGTTTGTGAAAGGGGACCTTGACCCCCCCAAAAAAAAATAAAAAAGGGGACACCACTGGGCTACCAAGTCTTCCTTCAGTCGATATGAAAACCAACCGTATCATGGGTGGTACCCCCTTCTATACTACTAGGGCCCCCCCCCCATAATTACGGTCACTTAGGGATTCTTAAGGTTCCTGAAGGGGGGAACCTACAGGGGTAGTATAGAGGGGGGGTAGTAGGGAAGCCCATGACCATAACTTTGTGCAAGATTTTGGTGGCCGAAAGGGCCTCCCGGAGTTCGGGGTTTTTGGGTGCTTGGTGGGTTTAGGTTTACAGGGTTCTGGGGTTCTGGCTCTGAGAAAGCTCCCTAAACCCTAACCCCTATGCCCCTTGCAAAGTGTTTCCTGAGCTACCAAGAAGAGGGCGGGGTGGTATCATTCATGCGGTTTAGGGTTTCTAAGACAGTCCAAGAGCCTCCAAGCGGACGCCCCAAAGCCCCCCCCCCGACTGCTCCAGTGGCCGTTAAAGAATCAGGGGCCTTGAGGTTTCGGGGCGGTGGGGCTTGAGGGCTTTGGGGTTTGGAATTTGTCGTCTGTTCCTAAGGCCCATATCCAAATTACCTAGGGGTACATTTTTCCATTTCATTTTTGGGTTGGGTTCTGTGATAATTACCCCCAATTGAACCAAACAGGTTCTCTTGTCCTTCTGCGTACCAGCTCGGGATAGCTCTAAAGCTTCCAGCTATTGCTTACATAGTTGTAGAAAACTGGTGATAAATAGTCTGCGGGGTGGTTGGGGGAATCCTAGGTACTTCCAAATGTCCTTAGGATCCTCCAGCCCTGGCCCTAAGCCCAAAGGCCGAAAGCCCGAAACCCTAAACCTAGCTCTTGCTACGGAACAAGCCCCAAAAACCGATTTAAAGAAACCCTAAACCCTAAGCCCTAAATCCTAAGCCCTAAACCCCTAAACCCCTAAACCCCCAAACCCCTAAACCCTAAACCCTAAACCCCTAAACCCAGGTCCTGCGGGTTGGTGATGCCTTCGCCAGCGATTTCTTCGGCGAGGCTCCTCAGACCGCCAACTTCAGCATCGGGCTTCAGTTTAGGGTTTAGGGCTTAGGGCTTAGGGTTTAGGGTTTAGGGTTAGGGTTTACGGTTTAGGGTTTAGGGTGTAGGGTGTAGGCTTTACGCGTGTATACTCACTCACGCACAGGAGCCTAGCCAATTGCTGCTCAAGAGCGTTCAGGGGGTTATTTATAATGCGAACTACCTCAAAAGGAAGCACTGGCGAAGTGAAAACGACAACCCGAGGCTGCCAATCTCTCATGAAATGGAAGAGATTCGCTTTGGCCATACGCCCCATACAGCTGCCCGACAGTGGCAATCCAAAGAAGTCCTGAAAAGTATACCTGTAAGGTCTAGGGCTTCAGGTCTAGTAGCCTTTTCCTGGACATGAGGCCGCCACGTTTGGCCTCACATCGCTCCCCTACACGCCGCTCATGTTGATGGCCGCCCGCCAGTCCAGCGAGGACTTTGTTGAAATGATAAGATGGTCAGTTCTCCAAAGTTTGGTCCCTTTTTCGGGTACAGTGCCCTAAGTAAGAGGGGCCGCCTTATAATTAGGACACCCCAACAGGGACCATAGTTTGGAGAGGTGACCATACAGAAGGAAGTTAGAGTGCACACAAGAGCTTGCAGCTGGTATTAGTAATGTGAGATGTTCAGAGATTAAGAACCCAAATCAAGATTGCAAGTTCGCCAGCGTCAGTGCGCGTTTTGACTGCTTGGTTTCCGGATACCCAAATGATGGACTGCAACTCGACCAAAACTCGATACTTCACCCTTTGGAGGTTGCTGAAGAGGCGCGTATCCTATAGCAGGGGGCGGGGGGGGGGGGGCAGCTAGGAGTTCGGGGTAATGTGGTGCGGAGTTGTTTTGGAGGGGACCCCCCAAACCCTCAACCCTGGCGTCCGGAGAGGTACGAAACCGTCCATCCATCCGACGCAGGAACTTCATTTCAATTTCGATTTGTTGGGAGGCCGAAACCCTGACCCAAGCCTCTCTGACCAGCCCTAACACAGCCTTACCTGAAACATAAACCGTAAGATCCAGAATAGGGACTTGGTGTAGGTACATGAAAAACCCTAAGCCCTAAGCCCTAAACCCTAAACCCTAAACCCTAAACCCTGGTGAGTTGGGGTGGTGATCACATGACCCCTCGGAGTCCAAGCAGAAAGATCGCCCCTACTCTGGGTCTAAGAACTTCATGTCTCACACCGATGTTGAGCGAGTGAACCTAAACCCTAAACCACCTTGGGGTCCGGACCCTAAACGGTTTATGGTCCATATACCTTACTAGAGACTCCTGAGATTGCATAGTTTAGGGTTTAGGGTTTAGGGTATAGGGTTTAGGGTTTAGGGTATATGAACCTCTACTCTGGGGTTAATTGGTCTAGGGGTCAGGGGGATCCCAAAGCCCCAAGCGCTGAACCCTAAACCGTACTAAACCCGACTAAACCCGACTAAACCCGACTAAACCCTACTAAACCCTACTAAACCCTACTAAACCAATGTTGCACCCGGTTTAGTATCGGCCCCCGCTTTAAAGACAAACTGGCCGAATTATTCAGGACCCCCTGACTGTTTGGGAGTCCCTCTTTAAAGACAAATCGTCCGGGCGCCGTAAGAAAATTCCACGTGCTGCCCCAGATAGCCGGGCATCACTGCCCCTTGAACTTATCTAAGCTCCTCCGTATTAAAATCATATGACCCCCCGGGGCCGTGTAATCAGGATCCCATCCGCGCCTCGACTGTCCGGGGGGGGCGGGGGGCCCCACACTAAACCGGGTGCAACATTAAACCCTACTAAACCCTACTAAACCCTACTAAACCTTGCTAAACCCTACTGAACCCTGCTAAACCCTACTAAACCCTACTAAACCCTAACCCCTCAACCCTAAACCCTAAACCCAGCCAGGACTGGGGTGGCGAGGCAGGCAGGGCAATTGATGGCCTGTCTGAGTCGCACTTCCTGCGTGGCAGCTGCAGTCGGGAGGCTCGGTGTCTTTAGGGTTTTGGGGGTGTTGTGGTTTTAGGGTTTTGGGTTCTTTGGGTTTGGGGGTTTTAGGGTTTTAGCGGTTTTGGGTTTAGGGTTTAAATCGTCGGAGGGTTTTGGGGATTTGGGCTCAGAGTACACTCTAGACCCTTGGAGGCTCAAAGACCAACATAGAATTCCCTTTCAGTTCAGAGGACGGTCGAAAAGTTGCAGAAGGCCATTGGGGGACGGTAGACTTGTACAGGACGGCACGAGGGACTGGGGGCGATGGAGGAACCCTAAACCCTAAACCCTAAACCCTAAACCCTAAACCCTAAACCCTAAACCCTAAACCCTAAACCCTAAACCCTAAACCCTAAACCCTAAACCCTAAACCCTACTACAAACCAGACCGATGCTGCTTGGTGGGCCAATTCAGGTCGTCACACAGGTGCAAGAGGCCATCACAGACCCGTTAAGGCCATGATTGTTATTATGAAGGGTTTGAGGGTTTACGGTTTAGGGTTTACGGTTTAGGGTTCAGGGTTTAGGGTTTTGGGGTTTAGGGTTTTGGGGTTTTGGGGTTTTGGGGTTTGGGGTTTTGGGGTTTTGGGGTTTTGGGGTTTTGGGGTTTTGGGGTTTTGGGGTTTTGGGGTTTTGGGGTTTTGGGGTTTTGGGGTTTTGGGGTTTTGGGGGTTTGGGGTGTTGGGGTTTTGGGGTTTTGGGGTTTTGGGGTTTTGGGGTTTTGGGGTTTTGGGGTTTTGGGGTTTAGGGTGTAGGGTTAGGGTTTAGGGTTTGGGGTTTAGGGGTTTAGGGTTTTGGGGGTGTAGGGGTTTTGGGGTTCAGGGGTTTAGGGGTTTAGGGTGTATTCTTATTATTGTTACATAAATATTCTTCACCTTGCGGTTGGGCTTCAGGGTTTCGGGTTTAGGCCCCCCCCCCCCCCCCCCCACCCCCCAACAAAAAAGAACCTCCGAAGGCTGAAATCACCAATCAGACCTTGAACTGTTTCAGCATCTCCCCAAAATCAGTTGGGAATGTGAAAATTTGGGATTTGCACCTAAACCCTATATAGCCTCTATCCTAAACCCATAAAACACGAAGGAGCCGAATCCCTAGAAAGGCCAGCCGCAGCCCTGCTCAGGGTTCAATAGGGTTTAGGGTTTCGGGTTTGGGGTTTAGGGTTTAACCTAAAACCTTGCCTTAAAACCCCTAGAGCTGAAAACGTAGCCACCACATCACTGAGGTCACACAGCTGGGGGCGACGAGGACAAACCCTTCAAAGCTTAAAACCTAAATTCCAAGCCCCGAGACTCTAAAGCCTTAACCCCCTTAACCCCTGTTGACCCCTTAACCCCCAAAAACCCCCAAACCCCAAAACCCCAAACCGCGAAACCCCTAAACCACTAAACGCCAAACAATAAACCCTCAACCCCTAAACCCCGAAACCCCTAAACCCCTAAACAAAACCTCAACCCCAAGCCCCTACAAACCTTGGATTCCTCATCCCTAAGGTCTGTGTGATTAGGGTTTTAGGGTTAGGGTCTAGGGCTTAGGGCAGATATTTTTTCGGCAGATAAACATAAACATGTCGCATGTTTATGTTTCTTGAATTCTTTCCATGGTCCCTTCTAAGCAACTATCTCAAGCCCCTAGTCCATACCATCGATCCAGGAAGATCCTCGTGGCGCTTGGTGGGTGGCTGAAAGTGCCACTGGCGATCGCATTTGCCCAGGGTTTGTGGGACTTGGGGTTCAAGGTTGAGATGTTGCCCCTTGTACTAACAGCTCTTAGTAGGGATTCTAGTAGCCCTATTCTAGTCCCTATCAAGGACTGCTAGTACAAGGGGGAACATCCCAAGGTTAAGGCTTATGGGGAGGAACACACTCTGACCCCATCCGAAGGGCCGAAACACAAAGTTGTTGCTTCGGTTTTGGATTCAGGAACAGACCTTAGGTAGGGTTTAGGGTTTAGGGTTTAGGGCTTAGGGTTTAGGGCTTAGGGCTTGGGGTTTAGGGTTTAGGGTTTAGGGTTTAGGGCTTAGGACTTAGGGCTTAGGGCTGAGGGCTTAGGGCTTAGGGCTTAGGGTTTAGGGTTTGGGGTTCAGGGTTTTGGACCTTAGGAAACCCTGAGTCTTCTGGGTATGACCCTAAGCCCTCAACGAAGGCCCCCGAAACTACCCTGTGCCCCTTTGTTAGGCTCTGGGCTCCTTGGCAAAACCGGAACCGGCACCCTAGACCCTAAACCCTCAACCCTAAACCCTAAACCCTAAACCCTAAATCCCTCTTCTGTCTTCTCACACCCTTCAATATGGTGTGATGACGAGGGTGCAAGCACCTGGCAACCTTCGAAGCGGGGACAGGTACATCATAGCCTTTGGCCTGAAGTGCTCCAAGATATGAAACAGGGTCTATATTGCGGTTAGTGGTGAGTGTATATAGATTTCCTTCTTTTATTTTTGTGAGTGTATATACGGGGTGTCCTTTTGGGGATACAAGGGAGATCAACCCTACTTCATATGAAGATCATGTATGGGAGAAGACTGTTAGGGTCTGGGGATCATGTACGGGTTAAGTCTAGGGGTAGCTTTCATGGGGCCTGAGCATAAGGGGTCTCGGGTTTAGGGTTTAGGGTTAATTAGGGTTAATAAGGGTTAATTAGCGTTAATTCGGGTTTAGGGTTTAGGGTTAGGGTTTATCCCCTTTTAAGGCCCCATGCTAAGGGACCATGAGACTACCCTAAGACAAAGAGGTTTGTGGGGTTTAGGGTTTAAGGTTTCGGGTTTAGGGTTTAGAGTTTAGGGTTTAGGGTTTGGGGTTTTTTGGGATAAGGGAAATTCCAGGACACCTCTGAGCCGATCTGTTCTCAGGCCCAGCCGGACCGCGCAGTGGCCGCCGTTCGCGTTCTCGGTCGTCGAGAGCCCCGGGCAAGGTTAGGGTTTAGGGTTTCGGGTTTAGGTTTTTGGGTTTTGGGGTTTGGGGTTTGGGTTTCAGGTTTTGGGTTTTGGGTTTTGGGTCTTGCGTGTTGGGTTTAGGGTTTAGGGTTTTGTGCTTGGCGTCTAGGGTTTAGGGCAGTGTGAGGTTGAGGGTTGCGTGGGTCAGGATGTATTCCGGACAGCGGAGGGCTTTCATAGTTACAGTTTACAGCTCAGGCCATACGGGGGTTTCCGAAAGTGGGGGTCCCTTTAAGGGGGTTCTGTTCTATTTGGGGCAGAAAGGGGCACCCCCATTTTGGGAAATGCCCATATTGCTGGTCGTGCTCAATCACAGCGTCTCTGCTGTCCTTTCCTGCATCTAGCACCCGCAGCCCTGAACCCCAAACCCTAAAGAGCTCAGGCAACTTGAGTTGCAAGTTCGAAGCCCCTACACCCCCCTAGAATCTAAAGCCTAAACCCTAAAGCCTGAACCCCAAAACCGCTCTACACTCTTCAGCCTATACCCGAAGCCCCAAAACCGCTCTACACTCTACAGCCTAAACCCTACTTCGAGGTTCATGGTACCTATTCACCAACAAGAAATGTGCTTACAACTATACTTGTAACCACATTCGGGCACTTTTCGGGCTTATAAGATTGGGTTATGAGTACAGTTTTTCTTGGGGTAATGAGTACCCTGAACCTCCAAGTACACCCTAAACCCTCAACCCTCAACCCTCAACCCTCAACCCTAAACCCTCAACCCTCAACCCTCAACCCTCAACCCTAAACCCTAAACCCTAAACCCTAAACCCTCCCAGAACAACCGCAGAGTCCATCCATGGCCTCCCGTCGAGGCTGGGACTGCTGCAATGAGCGCCTCGCCAACTGGGAGGCATCTCCGGCCTGCTTTGGGCCTTCAGGGTTTAGGGTTTAGGGTTTGGGGTTTAGGGTTTGGGGTTTGGGGTTTAGGGTTTCGGGTTTAGGCAATGAGCATCTCGCCTACTGGGAGGCATTTCGCGCCTTTTCTGGAGAGGATTTGGGTTTGGGGTGGTTTAGGCGTTCAGGACTTTAGTCGAAGGTCTGTAGGGTTTATAGGGTTTGTAGGGTTTATCGGGTTTATAGGGTTTATAGGGTTTACAGGGTGTATAGGGCTTATAGGGTTTGGGGATTTAGGATTAAGGGATTTAGGCTTTAGGATTTGGGGTTCAGGGTTACGGGCTTAGAGTTTGAGAGGAGATCCTTATTCCAGCATACAATACATAATGTCTCCAAGAATTAAAGAAGTTTCCAGTATCCAACATATAGCAAAGGACATAACAGACTGATCTTTGAGGTGTTAGACATCCTATGGTGATCCCGACAGCCGTTGCTTCAAGCAGCCATGGAAAGGGGCGTCAACACTGGTGCAAGCACCATCTTCAGAGAGGCGCGAGAGCCATGGCCGCAGGTAAGGCCTTCAAGGACAGCAAGCGAGCCGTCAAGTTTGAGGAAGATGTGTCAGTCAGCGACAGCAGCACAACGTGCTGTGAGCCCTTGGGAGACTGGGGATCCTCGATGTCAGACTTCATGCAGTCAGGGGCTGTAGCGGATGGATCCGTGGAACAAAACTCCGGGGACGTATACGACCTGGAAGTACTGTTCCAGATGAGGCTGAACAGTGCTACTTAGTAGCAGAGTAGATAACCTTTAACCTTTTTGGGTTAAGATATTCCCCTATCATCCCAAAGGTTAACCTTTAAAACCCCTAGGTACTGGACAACTAAGGCTATGTTGTTCTTCACCTCAAGCCTGACCGGGCCACAGCAATCCGAAGTCGCCGCTGCGTATCTGGGAGACCTTTTCACAACCCCCCCTCCCCCCTCCCATGACCAAGTGGACATCTTCATGCAGTACACGCCCTCCAGTCTCGAACTTCGTGTGGGGCAGCTTGTGGAGATGCGGCCGTCGGCCTCTCACCTCCCGGGCTACCGCTTCTTTGCTGCTCCAACGCTTCCGCTCGGAGTAGCTGTGGACGTGCTATCCGGCCAAGTGTACGGCAGGCCCGAGGAGCCTACACTGGGACAAGTCAACTACTTCGTGACAGCTTGGAACCCAGCTCATCCCCAGATGAAGATGCGACAGGCGCTGATCAAGCTCACGGTCAACAAAGCTGCGGAGGTTGTCCATGCCAGTGAAGATTGTGAAGCAAGAGCTGCCGTGTGTGATTGAGCTTACTTTGGCGGGCACAGGACAGCCTTATGTTGGCAGCTCCACCCTTAGAAAGCCTATAGGGTTTGATGCTTAGGAGTGCCAGCCAGATCTTAATCACAAAATGTACAGCTGGGCACTCCTGCTTCTGTGAATGGGGCAACGAACGTTTCCAAGACCCTGCCTTGGCAGTTCTATGGCCAATATGGTCAGTCCTGGTGTTGCGTGACCCAGCCGCGAAATGCCGCGAAGCCCAAATCATCTACATCTTTCCACTGCCCGTTCCTTCCTGCTCCAGCAGGCTGGTATACAGTGGTATATGTATGTCTGCACATGCGTATATCCCTAAAGATCAAACCGCAACACTGACCAAGGACTGAGGATCTGGGCTGGAGGAAATTGATCAAAATTGTGCCTTCTAGGTTCAAGGTCCCCTAAACCCTAAACCCTAAACCCTAAACCCTAAACCCTAAACCCTAAACCCTAAACCCTAAACCCTAATGAAATTTAGGAGTACATACCTTTCTCCTTGCCCAGCACACGTGTCTTCGGCAGCAACAAGCCGCCGTGTTCCTCTAGTTCGTTTCCCTTCCAGCTTGGTATTCCAAGTGTGCGGAAGGTAGCTCAGCTAACTGATTTCCACAAAGAGATCTGCGACGTCGACATGCGATTGAGTAGTCACGTGCCTCAAGTGCTCTCGGATGCAATTCCCCTTGTGCCAAGGCATCTAGCAGTCTAGCTTGGCTCGTTTTACAGCCGTGTTTCTTGCAATTTGTTGTTACTCCTGCGAGCTGCAAGATGGACTTCAACTGCTTCAATCGAAACTTTTACGCTTCGCAGCACGACGAATCATACGAGTTCGTTCTTGTCTTGAATAAGAGCCGCATCGTTGCGATGCAAGCTTTGACTGGAGCTTCGCTCCTTACGCCGGGTCCAGACCACCGCCGCTGAGCCTTTTGCGTCAGTTGACAAAGGCTTGAAACGCTCTATATCTGTGGAGCCCAAATATCTGCCAAGACTATCCCACTCATAATCCCATACAAATACCATGTAAACTTCCCAAAATTTATTGTATAGTTAAGTAGGCTTTGCCTACCTTTTCTGCTTTTTTTGCTTTGCAGCTGTCCACTTCCTCAACCCTACCTTTGCACATGGGGCTGAACTGAGGTCACCTCATATGCATATGGACTGCACCTTTAACCGTACAAGCTTCCGTTGATATGCTTTTCTTGGGGGATCCCTCAAAACACGTGTTGAACACGAACCAGTACCTAAATCCTGAACTTAAACCCGAGTTTGGTCATTGGCAAACTTCGAAGACCTGGGACTCTATCGTGGACTTCATTAGTCGTTTGGGACCTCACACCTGGACTCCATGCCAGCTTGCAAGCTATAGGGTGTCCCAGATAAGGGGGTTCCTCCCTAGCCCGCTGTTTTGAAAAACGCCTTACGCTGGGCCAACCCTACACGCCCAAAAACCTAAACCCTTAATTCCCCTAAGCATGGACATGGCTGCTTCCGGGTTCCCAGGTCTGGGGTTTTGCGGCATAGGATCTAGCGCGATATGCCTTCAGATACGCGGCTTTGGTTAGGGTTTAGGGTTTCGGGTCTAGGGTGGTTTAGGGGGCCTTCAACCAGCCATCCGTTCAACGTTTCACCTTCGCTCTTTCCTCTCGTTGGTGATAGAACCCTGAGGCGCCATGAACGTCATCTTGTTAACTTTGCTCTAGCGGCACGTGCAGATCATAGCTTTTTGTTGAAGAAGGCTATTCGGCACTCTACACCCTAAGCCCCAAACCCTACAAGGCACATCCTCAGGCGACACTGTGGCCATAAACCTAGAAACCATGTGAACCGCCCCCCCTCAACCGTAGAAAGACCGATCAACCCAAAGCCCATAGGCAAAACTTAGCCTTCAACCCGAAGCCCTACCCTAAACCTCCAACCCCAAACCCCAAACCCCAAACCCCAAACCCCAAACCCCAAACCCCAAACCCCAAACCCCAAACCCCAAACCCCAAACCCCAAACCCCAAACCCCAAACCCCAAACCCCAAACCCCAAACCCCAAACCCCAAACCCCAAACCCCAAACCCCAAACCGACCAGTTTCCCTCAACACCTGCCAGGTGCGTGTGGGGACGAGCCCAGACCCCTGGAAGAACCCGCGCTGCGGCCCGAGGCGCGTGTGTTTTTTGGCGTTTAGGGTTTAGGGTTTAGGGTTTAGGGTTTAGGGTTTAGGGTTTAGGGTTTAGGGTTTAGGGTTTAGGGTGAGGGTTTAGGGTGTGAAAAACAAAACCCGGCCAAAACCTTCGCCCAAAACTGCGGACCTGAACACTACACAACTTCTCTAACCCCTGAACCCAAGCCCCCTACAAAGCCCCCAGTGACCTCAACAGTCTCAACAGACCCCAAGCAAAACCCAATCCCAACCCTAAACCCGACTGAAACCCTAAACCCCCACAAGGCCCCGAAAGCGGCCGCAGGGCCCCGAAAGGCACACGAAAACCCAACAGATCCGCAAAAGATGCCCAAACATGCACTCGCACAGGCTCGCCCCAAAGCAAAAACCTAAACCCTGAACCCTAAACCCTAAGAAGAATCACAGCTAAGTGTGCTTTGAAGCCTGCAGGCAGGAAATGCTTCAACCGGGTGGACGCCGATTGATCCGCTGCCCCTCGGAAGCGTTCGGCTTAAGCACCCGAAGCCCGAAAACCCAGAAGAGGCGGATATGTAAAGTGTGTGGTGCTACTTGGAACAGTTTTAATGTTTGGTTACCCAAACAGTATGGGCTGGCGAGACTTAGCGCTTCGCCCTTCTTCCGGCTTGGGGTTTTGCTTGGGCGTTATAATCCCGGAAGGCTCCGCATTATCGTAGGAACCTGCAAAAGGGACCATGTTTTAGAACATCACCCATACGAGCCTTTTGGAGAATGGCCGCTCTGAAAATAGTCCTGTGATCTCCGGTTCAGGCACACCACCCGAAACTCTCAACCCAGAAATCGCAGGCCTTTGCCTTTCACAGACCATGACACCCAGGCGGAGGTGATGAGGCGTTCTTGCACGGCCGGTACATAGGACCCACAGCGCGGTGGGATTCGATGTGGCGAGGGTTTAGGGTTTAGGGTTTAGGGTTTAGGGTTTAGGGTTTAGGGTTTAGGGCTGGACCAAGCGGGTGCTGTTTAATCAGCTTTGCGCTAATCATGAAGTGAGCCCCAGCTTGAGCAGGCCGAGAAGTGGACGCGCGCTCTCTTCATAAGTTGAACCCCGTAATTTAGCCACCAATCCTGTCGTGAATCCAGCTTCTCTAAATGCGCGTTGAGCAACAACACATTCTACAAGCCTGCAAGGCTCAAGATGACAAATGCCATGTAAGGTGTGTGCGTGTACGTGTGCGTGCATGTGTGTGAGTGTGAGTGTGAGTGTGAGAGTGAGAGTGAGTGTGAGTGTGAGTGTGAGAGTGAGAGTGAGAGTGAGAGTGAGAGTGAGAGTGAGAGTGAGAGGGAGAGTGAGTGAGTGAGTGTGTGTGTGTGTGTGTGAACTTGTGCCGTGTGGTATGGTATGGTAACATATGGTATGGTATGGTTTGGTTTGATCTGGTATGTTGTGCTACACAAGGCTCGGCTACGCTAGTCTGTGCCACGCTATGCTATACGATGCTATGCTATATATAGTTATATTTGTGTGTTTGTTTTTGGTCATGTGTTTACATCATATATCTTTCGCTTCCTCGCATGCAAACAACAAACAACACACCAAATAACACCAAACTGCCTCCCTCTAAACCCTAAACTCTAAACCCCAAAACCCTGACTGGTAACTGTCATCCGGCTGAAGTGATGAGTTGCAGGAGTGGTCTTACCGGGCGGCGAGCCCCTAACGTTGTGCGAGGCTTCTGGGCGGCGGCTAGGGTTTGGGGTTTAATGTGGTCTCCTGATTAGTGTGCCCCCCCCCCCAAACTAATTCCGATAACTAATTCGCCCCCCCCCCCCCCGCATATAACAAAAAACAAAGGTACCCCCCAAACTAATTTTTCGCCCCCCCGCCCTCCCCCCCCCCCCCCCCCCCGGCTCCTCTTCATTTCCTCTTGGCTCCTCTTCCCTCTCCTCTTCCCTCTCCTCTCCCTCTCCTCTCCCTCTCCTCTTCCTCTCCTCTTCCTCTCCTCTTCCTCTCCTCTTCCTCTCCTCTTCCTCTCCTCTTCCTCTCCTCTTCCTCTTAGGTAATGTTGTCTGCATATGAATTTAAAGGGATCCATCTATCCCAACCAAGCCAGCCCGCAAAAAAAAATATAATTCCGGGGGAGCAAACGCTTTTATTATACGGCATTCGGGCAGCTGCTGGACTACCCCCTTTGACATTTGATTGCACGGCCTCGGTACAAATCATTTTAGAAGGAATCTTAGCTTTGAGGCTGGCCTGGAGGCTTAAGATTTGATGGCCCGACAACCTCAGGCCTCAAGGTTTAGGAAGCCTCAGCCCTTAGGCCTCTGGATCCAAACCCAACTAGCCCGCAAAAAAAGAGAAAAATTCCGGGGGAGCAAAGGTTATATATTATACGGCATTCGGGCAGGAAATTTGATTGCCCGGCCTCGGCACAAAAGCATTTTATAAGGAAATCTTAGTTTTGGGGCTGGCCTGGAGACTGAAGATTTCAGGGCCCGACAACCTCAGGCCTCAAGGTTTAGCTCAGGTAAGCTCAGATGAGCTCAGCTCAGGTAAGTTTTTTTATCTCTCTTCCGAAACCCATGCCCGAAAAACTGTTCATTATAGTGGGGGGCAGCCGAATCTTTGTCCCCTGAATTATTTTTTGAAAACTTTTCACTATTAACGGGGTGCACACTAATCAGGATACAACACTACAGAGTGTAGGTTTCACCCTAAACCCTACACCCCGAAATCCTAATCCCTTCTAAGGATAGGGACATGGTCCCTTAGTAGCCTTAGTGTGGGCCCTCAAACGGGGACCCGTTTGTTTAAAGGGGGTAAGGGACCACATTAAGCGCCCATAGAACTACCCATACTACCCTGCTTCAGGATGCCTAAGTTTTTTAAACAGTGTGAGGCTTATGATTTGGGTTGTAGGGTTTAGGGTTTAGGGTTTAGGGTTCGCAGGGCTGTGGGTGCTCGGATTCATTCGCCCTAAACCCTACACCCTAAGCCCTAGACCCTGTTAGGGCTTGCCTATAAACCCTCAACTCAAAAGCCTTACAACCCAAGACCCAAGAGCCTACAGAACCTAAACCCACAAACCAATACTCAACATAAAGCCTGAGCCCTATCAAAACCTACAAAGCCTAAACCTCCATAAGGCCCGACAGTAAGCCCCAGTAACCCTAGCCACCCCCCCACGAGCCCTAGCCTGACTCCGCGTGCAGGTGGAAGCCTTCACCTCCCGAACGCTTTGATCCGAAATGCCAAGACCGGGGTTCTTGATAGGGAACTTAAGTTGAGCAAGCCATGTTGTATGTTAGCCATGAGTTTAGGGTTTAGGATTTAGGGTTCAGGGTTTAGGGCTAGGACCCAGACAAGGCCCTCATTCCCTTTAGGCTCAGGGTTCCCTTGCAAGCCCCTCAAAACCAAGAAAAGGGCACCCTTTTCATTCCTAGGCTACTCTCGCGTCTAGATGACAAGTTAACCATGACAGGGTTTAGGGCTTCGGGTAGCTGCCATAGTAGAATTACATGACAATGAAACAACATCGTTGCCTACGACCGTATCTTCGTTTACATTCCTGGAGGATGTGGGAGGCGCTTTCAGGGCTTGCACAAGGGGCATTGGTCTCAACCTTGAAGAATTTCTGGGAGGTTTTCCGAAATCTCGGGCTTAGGATTTAGGGTTTCTGGTTTTGGGGTTTAGCGTTTAGGTGTTAGGGTTTAAGGTCTAGGGTTTAGGGTGTAGGGCCTAGGGTGTCGATGTACCAACACTCTTGGAGCCCTATGGCAAGGATTCTAGTATGGGGTAGGAGAGTGGCGACAAGCGGCACCCCTTTTTTAGGAGATAACATTTCCGCGATCGGTGATAAGTTTGCTTCGCTGTTGGTTGGATTGAAAGCAGAGTACTGATTACTCATGCCATGGCTTTAGAATTACGATTCAATTTTGGCATTAGATCTTCATTCCCTCTGGGACATTTCTTTTTTGTAAGGCGATGCCTGAGCATTTTAGGGTGGTTGGTTTTGCAATGGGGCTCAGTTTGGGCAAGGCTGTGCAGGGAAGATTCTTGGACAGACAAAACTGGAGCCATAAATAGAACATTGGTATGAGCTGTCCTTGTGCTCCCTGCCCCTGCCCCCCGACGCAGCCCTTCCTGTCATCAAAGTGTGGAGCGCTAAGGGAAGTAGTTCAGCTGAGCCCCTTATGGCCAGCGAATTTTCCACGGCCATGACGGAGTTTCGGCTCTTGAACGGCAATCTGGTGGAGGGGGACTTCTCTGAGGTCACCGATGCCGCCGGGGCACGCAGGGCCGTTGCCAAGGCCCTGGCAGTGCAGGTGCCGCAGATTGTGCACCCAGACAGCGGTTCAGTCCCAACCAGTCTACATGCGGCAGCGTGCGAACAGATATGTGTATAGGGCGGCAATCCCCGGAGGGCCCAAGGCCCCGCAAAATTAAGGGAAGGCCTCCACGCTTACAATCAAATGCCCCTTGAATATGCATATGCGAAGAAATTATAAAGTTATACAGATAGAGCAAAGACAGAAATCACTGGACCAGATATTCCTATTCCATATAAACCCTAACCCTTAACCCTAAAGCCCAAACCCCCTTTTTTTAACCCAGGCTGCTCGGATCCAATGGCCCGCTGGGTGACAAGGAAGCCCTTCCCGAGTTCCTCCAGGTCTACATCCAAGAGGCGCAAGCTTGGGGGCTTGGAGTTTAGGGTTAAGGGTTTAGGGTTTAGGGTTTCGGGTTTAGGGTTTAGGGTTTAGGGGCCGAGCACTGCTGGGGGTTTAAGAGGTTTAGGGTTTGGGGCTAGGGTTTATGATGGACGGAACTTGTGGGACATTGCCAGCTGGATTAGAGGTGAAGATCTCGCTGGAGCAGTTTGGGGAAGCAGTGTGTTCCTGGGACCCTCTTTACTCACAGTTTTTTCATGGCTTATACCTACTAAATAATTAACTGAACTGTAAGTAAATATTTGGCGGTTCAGGGTACTGATTAAACCAATGAGAACTGTACTTAAAACCCACTTATAGTGCCCTAGTGTGGTTATACATTGGGGGGGGTAGAAGTACAGCTCTTATTGGGTTAAGAAGTACCATGAACCTCCAAGTCTAAACCCTAAGCCCTAAACCCTAAACCCTAAACCCTAAACGCTTGTAGGTTAAAAAAGAGTCCCAGGTTACAGCCTTGAGCAGCTGAAGACGTTGACCCGCTTGAGCCTGGCTCCGGGGCGACCGCGGCTCTGCGCACTGC
>CAJNDS010000233.1:0-32048 GCA_905221605.1 Symbiodinium natans | reverse complement strand
GGTTTTCGAGATGCAAACTGCTGAGCCCGTGGAGGAAATCCTATTAAAAGTAAAGAGACAGGGAGGAATTTTCTCTGGATAATAGAATCCTGGTCCGACATGCAAGGTTGGGTTTTCGAGATGCAAACTCCCGATTTCCGTAAAATTAGTAAAATAGTAAAATAGTAAAATAGTAAAATAGTAAAATAGTAAAATAGTAAAATAGTAAAATAGTAAAATAGTAAAATAGTAAAATAGTAAAATAGTAAAATAGTAAAATAGTAATATAGTGAAATAGTAAAATCTGGGTCGGACCGGCACAGGTGGGTTTTCGAGATGCAAACTGCTGAGCCCGTGGAGGAAATCCTATTAAAAGTAAAGAGACAGGGAGGAATTTTCTCTGGATAATGGAATCCTGGTCCGACATGCAAGGTTGGGTTTTCGAGATGCAAACTCCCGATTTCCCGTAACATTAGTAAAATAGTAAAATAGTAAAATAGTAAAATAGTAAAATAGTAAAATAGTAAAATAGTAAAATAGTAAAATATTAAAATAGTAAAATAGTAAAATAGTAAAATAGTAAAATAGTAAAATAGTAAAATAGTAAAATAGTAAAATAGTAAAATAGTAAAATAGTAAGATCTGGGTCGGACCGGCACAGGTGGGTTTTCGAGATGCAAACTGCTGAGCCCGTGGAGGAAATCCTATGAAAATAGTAAAATAGTAAAATAGTAAAATAGTAAAATAGTAAAATAGTAAAATAGTAAAATATTAAAATAGTAAAATAGTAAAATAGTAAAATAGTAAAATAGTAAAATAGTAAAATAGTAAAATAGTAAAATAGTAAAATAGTAAAATAGTAAAATAGTAAAATAGTAAAATAGTAAGATCTGGGTCGGACCGGCACAGGTGGGTTTTCGAGATGCAAACTGCTGAGCCCGTGGAGGAAATCCTATTAAAAGTAAAGAGACAGGGAGGAATTTTCTCTGGATAATAGATAAAATAGTAAAATAGTAAAATAGTAAAATAGTAAAATAGTAAAATCTGGGTCGGACCGGCACAGGTGGGTTTTCGAGATGCAAACTGCTGAGCCCGTGGAGGAAATCCTATGAAAAGTAAAGAGACAGGGAGGAATCTTCTCTGGATAATAGAATCCTGGTCCGACATGCAAGGTTGGGTTTTCGAGATGCAAACTCCCGATTTCCCGTAAAATTAGTAAAATAGTAAAATAGTAAAATAGTAAAATAGTAAAATAGTAAAATAGTAAAATAGTAAAATAGTAAAATAGTAAAATAGTAAAATAGTAAAATAGTAAAATAGTAAAATAGTAAAATAGTAAAATAGTAAAATCTGGGTCGGACCGGCACAGGTGGGTTTTCGAGATGCAAACTGCTGAGCCCGTGGAGGAAATCCTATTAAAAGTAAAGAGACAGGGAGGAGTTTTTTCTGGATAATAGAATCCTGGTCCGACATGCAAGGTTGGGTTTTCGAGATGCAAACGGCTTGGTGCCATGCATCTCGGGCGTGCGCTTTGCATCTCGAAAACCCATTCTTGCATGTCGGACGCCGCAGTCCCAGGGTCCGCTGAAGCTCGTGAGAAGTTGAGCTTCAGCAGGTGTGGGAGGTTTCAAACGTCTCAATGCTGCTCGTATAGCTCTCAAACCAACAAAAAGGTCTCGACATTTTACTGGGAGCCATGTCGTTTCGGTGACTTCGCGGTTTGCACTTCTGGAGTTGCATAGCTGCTTTGAAAGCTTCGAAAGGCCATCCGGCAGTGGTGAAGAGCTTGAAGGAGGCAGCTCCCTGCCCTCCCCTGGCCCCAAGTGTCATCTTAGTTGACGGGTGATGAGCAGTGTTGCGGCTGCTGTTACGTGCGTCTGAGAAACACTCCGGAAAGAGCGGATATTTGCGGAGCATAGCGCGCAAGAGCTGTCGCAAGATGCTTTGCTGTGAAAAGCAAGGTCCAGCGGCTCCAGTCTTCGCTGAGCGCTTGGCGCGAGAACGCCGGTCTGCGGGAATTGTCGTGTCCTTATGACGCTCTATATATATATATATATACATGTCGATGGAGTGTCTGCAGGGCTAGTCAACCAAAGAAGGTGTGCCAAATGTGTTTTTTGGCCCGGGCCATCTGTATCGGTCAGCACGAGGTCACCGAGCTCCTTTTCGCTGTGTAGTGATTGCGAGATGCGGTGAGGCCGGTGCCCCGGGAGCTGCTCGAAGCTGCCGCGGTGCGAGGGACCCTGGCCGCCAGCTCAAGACTCCCTTGGGGTCCTAGAGGGCGTATTGGAGTGCAAAGAGGAGAGAAGTGGAGAGAAGGAGAGATGAGGGACGAGGGTTCCGGAGTGAGAAGGGGCCTGAACTCTGTGCATCGGTGTTGAGGTCTGCACCTGGTCTGGAGGCGGTAGCAAGTTCTCGAAGATGGTGGGGCTCCCCAAGAGCTTGGTGTGAAGCGGGAGCATCGGGAGCGAACAGTCAGTTCCCGCATCGGCTGGCAGCAAAGTGCTGGTAGGGTCCTTTGGATGAGCGAGATGCCTAGACATGTGCTTGGGCATGAAGCAGCTGTCGCTGGCATGGATATCTGGCGTATGCACGTGTGGCAGGCCTTGAATCTTCACGAGTCGATCCGCTTGAACGCGCCGCACTGGGAGCCTTTGCCAGGTTTTTGGTGTTCATCATAACGAGGACACGACACGCTGCAGAGAGTTTGGTTTCGCGAGAGGAAGCACCGCTGTGCACAGCACCCAGGAACGCGCCTTCGTCGTGCTGGCGCTGGACAAAGAGTTGGCGGCCGAGCCACTAACTCGTGGGTCCAGCCAGCCACCTTCTACTTCCCTCCTTGCGCCTCCTTGATCTTGGTTGGCAGTCGGGCGTCGTTGCTCCGAAGCCTGGGGCTTCAGGGCTGGATAGGGCGCGCGAGCTCCCATGAAGCCCTGAATTTTAGCTGGTATCCGGTTCCCAGGACGCTGCTTTTCTTGCGGGGTCAGAACATTACCACCTGGCTGTATGCTGCTTGGCCTTCCATGTGCTGGAGCTGGGTGTGGACGGTTCGTACCGGTTGCCGGTTTTCAGGTGGCCTTGAACGGCTTTGATAGGGGGATCGCAGCGCGTCAGTGTTGTGACAGCTGTTACCTGATAGAGTCTTTGCTCATCACTTATTCGCGCCCCACAGTCGTCGGGTGAAGCAGCCCATCCGAAAATATCCGAATCGTATTAATCGCCCGTTGCCAAGGAGACGACGGACATCTACATGACTCGCTGGCTCGATCCTGAGGGAAGTAGTCAGGTTGCGGAGCTTTGCTGGATCGTGTAAGTACTGAGCACGACCCTTCGCGAGAGAATGGGTTGGAAAGAGGCGTCTTCTTGCTGGCATTGTGGCTTCTGGATTCAGCGTGCTTCTGATGGACACTGTCAAGCCCTCACAAGTTCGCGACACATCTTGTTGCCTTCAACACCCTGCGACCGCCAGATGAGGACGTGGTGTTTCTCGGTGATCCCTTTAGCCACTTTTTCTTCGATGCTGACTTTGAGGCAGCGAAGCAGAATCGTTCGGTGAACAGACGTCGAAGAGACATATTTCCTCGTTCGCAGGTCATGACAGATCACCTTTTCCCCGAACGAGACTTATGGGACGAGAAGTGGAGAGATGAGGACGAACGAGAACGTCCGCATTTTCGCGTGCCGATTCTTCTGTGCCTTGCTTGTTTTGTCATGGTGCCATGACCCCAGCCGTCCTGGACCTTACTAGTATCAACCGCGAGAAGAATGCTCCTAAACTCTGCGGCGTTGCAGCCTAGGGTGTTTCTGTTTGGACCTGGGGATTGTGATTAAACCTCACGCACCTGTTAAAGACCCAACGACATCGTAGCAACCTGAATTGTAGCCCCGCAGTGCTTGGCTAAAAGTCGTAGCAAATCTTGCCGCGTGAGCCATTATGAATGTAAACAATTCTACCAAGTCTGCGTGCCAGGAGCACATCAACACCGGCTTCATGTTTGTGCGCGGCTCGAAGCCTGCGCTGCACCTGGCTGGCAGCCCAGCTCCCCTAGCGCATCTGCCGACGTGTGTTGCTTTTCCTCACAAAACCCCTCGAGATTGGGTTACAGTATGTTACAGTGCCCAAGTCCTCCGTTGACTGTCTTGTCTTCGTGTTGTAGCCACTTCCGTCAAAACCCACCCGCCAAGTCCTTTAGCCTCTGAAATCCCCCTCCGTCTGACCATGCAGGCCCTGTCAAGTCCTCCGTTGACGCCTTGGCCTCTTCCGTCCGGACCCGCCCCATCAAGATCCGTCAAGTCATGTCAAGTCTTCTTGGCCTCTTCCGCTTTCCTCTTTCTGACCATGTCGGTCCCATTAAGCCCTTCTTTGACCGCTTCGATCTTCGTACATTGCGTCTTGTCAGCCCCGGGAGTCGGCTCGAAGAGAAAGGTCCACGGCTTCATCGATGCTCACCACTCCCCATGGGATTCCGAGGCTTGAGGCCTTGTGCTTGTCCGTAACTCAGAGAAGCCGAGTCCCTGCAGGGGCCATCTGTTGGAGGAGGCTTTGACCTTTTCGACCAACGAATCTTCGCCCGCTTTGTCCGGAAGCAGATCCAGGCGCCAAGTGCTCTCTCATGTGCGTTCAAAGAGTGCTTCAAAGAGAGAGCTGAGAGGGGTATACGAAGCCAAGAGAAGCAGGAGAGCTAACTTATGGCTAACCCAACACACGAGTTCTTCTCTCTCTCTCTCATCGTGTCTCGGAGGCAGGCAGCTGCTACTCCCTTCTCGAGAACATGACCTACGGAAAGAGGCGCGCCTCCATGGAGCGATGACGTGTGCTTTTGATAACACTTGAATTGAGTGCTTGAAAGTGTTTCACAGCATTTGCAGCCCATTTTCACGCTCACGCTGCACCTGCAAAACCACGGCTGGACCTCACACCCCGGACAAAAGCTGTCCACATCTGGACCCGGATACCACCTCAGGTTCCATGATGCCAAGCATTCGTGGGCCGAGAAACGTGTCACTCACAACCGAAAATGAAGCTTCGGGGACTTTGGCCACCCATGTGTTGGCAGGTTTGGCATGGTGTGGTTAGTTTCTAGGTTTGGCAGTGGTGCTGGCAACATTGTTTGGCACTGGGGCGGTTGTCATGCAGTCCTGTTCGACCCAACATCATGATTCCTGACGCTCACTTGCTGCCACGTGCATAGGGATGGTTCACCTGCTGCAGGCACAATGCATCGGTGCTGAATCCCTCAGTTCGTGTTCATCATCCAGAAGTCATTGCGCACGGTGCCAGCTTCTTCTGGCTGCGCTCTCACCGTGCCAGGGGCTTGCACATGCCACCGGTGGCACATGCAAACTTTGGGAGGAACAAGCTGTACTTCATGCGCGACCGGCGCGTGTGGTTTGTCGAAAATTTGACTGAGCGCTTCTCCGAGCCCGTGCACAAGGACGAGTACTTTCCGGCAGCGGCTTTGCCACAGGACCTCTTTCACGGAGAAGCGGACCCATTTGCAGGGGGATCCACAAGGGTCCGGTTCTTGAGATACGGCAACAAGGCAAAGGCGGTCAAGAGCAGCAAGAGCAGACTTGGCGAGGGCTCCGACAAGTGCGTGTCCCACGGCGTGGAAGCCAATAGCTTGGCCTGCCACTTCCTGGAGCTTTTGGCAGCCTTGGAAGTTGCAGTTTGGCTGGGAAGGCGGCTGATCTTGCCAAACAGCTTTAACTGCAGTTGGTCGCCGATGTGGGAGGTTTACGGCATGAGGACGTCCTTCAGAGACGTGCACGAAGACTGCACCTTCGACTACTTCGCTGACGCCGAAAGCTTCATCAAGCGCTTTGGGCATCTGCTTGTCGAAGCAAGCTTTGTGAAATCCGAGGAGTTCGCAGCGCTGTCCAAGAGGTCCAAGATGCTTCGCTTGGATCGCTTGGACCTGGCCGAGCCGCGAGAGCTGCGACAGCTCGATGCCTCCGTCCTGGAAGTTGAAGGAAGTGTCCTGGCGCTGCGCGACTCGCTGCGGGACCGCTACCATGAGTTCACGGCACTGGGCCGAGCCCTTTTCCCCTGCAAGTGGATCGAGTTCGAAGCCTGGTTCTACGCACGCCGGCCCGATCAACCTGCTGCTGTGGGCTCGAGCCGCTGTGGAGTGCAAGGCCACTTGGCATGTAGTTACACGCAGTGTACTACGCGCATGCACACTCTGGCAGCTTGTATTTCGTGACCGACTGCCGTCTGTTGTCCTTGAGTGGATGCATCGTGCCCGGTACTGTCATTGGCTCTCAAGCTCTCGCAGCAGCCGTAGCACTTCTTGAGGAGAGTCGATCCAGTCCGTTCAAGTCCGTTCTGTCGCCCGAGGCCTGGACTGCTGTGCGGTGTATCATGGATGGGCGGAGAAGTTGGCTGCTTAGTCTCCAACATTCCTGATTGCTTGTTGCGGCGTGTACACTTTTTCCCACTTGGACTACCTTAACACGCCTCCCCAGTAGCTTGGTAGAAGCACGGGCACTTGTGACCGTAGGGCTGGATGTGGCAATGTATCTTACTGGGACCGTGACGCGCTTTCTATTTGCCTGCTGGCCTGCTCTGCTGTATTTGGCACCAGCATTGCGGAAGTATTCACGACATGCTCTCTGCTGTCTGGTACCCGTACTGCGGGCTTAGTAATTAGAGGCGCCACAGGCATTGGCACAGCTACCTGGCTGTCGCATGATCTGCAATGCCTCAGTTTCAAGCGGAGTGTGACACGAGATGGCACGGATGTGTGGCCGTGACGCGCTTTCTAGTTGCCTGCTGTGCTGTTTGGTGCTGTGGACTCAGTAAAAGCGCCACAGGCATTTGCACAGCTACCTGGCTGTCGCATGATCTGCAATGCCTCAGTTTCAAGCGGAGTGTGACACGAGATGGCATGGACGTGTGGCCGTGACGCGCTTTCTAGTTGCCTGCTGTGCTGTTTGGTGCTGCGGGCTCAGTAAAAGCGCCACAGGCATTTGCACAGCTACCTGGCTGTCGCATGATCTGCAATGCCTCAGTTTCAAGCGGAGTGTGACACGAGATGGCATGGACGTGTGGCCGTGACGCGCTTTCTAGTTGCCTGCTGTGCTGTTTGGTGCTGCGGGCTCAGTAAAAGCGCCACAGGCATTTGCACAGCTACCTGGCTGTCGCATGATCTGCAATGCCTCAGTTTCAAGCGGAGTGTGACACGAGATGGCATGGACGTGTGGCCGTGACGCGCTTTCTAGTTGCCTGCTGTGCTGTTTGGTGCTGCGGGCTCAGTAAAAGCGCCACAGGCATTTGCACAGCTACCTGGCTGTCGCATGATCTGCAATGCCTCAGTTTCAAGCGGAGTGTGACACGAGATGGCATGGACGTGTGGCCGTGACGCGCTTTCTAGTTGCCTGCTGTGCTGTTTGGTGCTGCGGGCCCAGAAAACAGGCAAGCACGCTGCCCTGTCATTTTTCACACGATGTCAATGCCACAGTTTGTAGCGAATGTCGCGAAGTGCCGTGAGCACACATGTCCACAGTATCATTGTCCCTAGCTGTGAATGTTCTTTTTGTAACGAAATGAAACCGAGACTTGCGCACATACAACTCGCCTTCGTTGCGACGATGCTGCTGCTCGAGCAAAGAACTGAAAGAACCGACTGCGAAGGCTGGAATACTTCACTGGAGTTGCCTGGGATCTACCCTGCGACTGTGGAGCCACGCCCTCGAGTGCAACGTACTGCAATGCATTGCTGCTGTGCGTGGTGGAACTTTGCTTTGGCCACTGCACGATCTTGTTCAGGGCCAGGCGCAACTTTGCTTGCGCCGGTAAGAGAAAGTAGCGCGAAGAGAGGAGACTGTCGAAACAGTACCTGCGGCCAAGAACTACATGTACTGGTATCAGCTGGCAGCCTGGCTCTTCACTCGTTCGGGCGAAAAGCTGAGTACTGTCAAGGTTGGTGCTGCACTTGGTTGCCACCCTCGTGACAATGGCGAGTGCGCACGCCAGGACTGCCCGCTTCGCATCCTGAGCATGCCGTCGCATGAAACCGCCTGCTGAGCATGCTGAGAAGACAGCAGGACGATGAAGATGCTGTGGTCATGGACTTTGCCGAGATGCCACTTAGTCCGACTGGGTTTAAGGAAGAATGGTGGATTTCACATGATTTCACAGGTTCGTGCAAGCCGAGGCTGGATTACAAGCTGGAGCTCTGAGTTCAAGTTGCAAAAAGTATTTGTCCGCGGCTGTTTGTAGACAGATCAGAGAGGGCGAGTGCGTAGCGGTGAACACCAATGCTGCCAACATATTTTGGGGGAACACAATTAGAACTGTCATACGTTTCCGAGTCGTATCGAGCATGGAACGTCTCGTACATCGTGAGCAGATTGGAAGCAAAGAGTTCAGAAGAACCGTATGGCCTTGAGGGTCCAACAAGGGGAGACTGTGGAAGGGCTACAGAGCGGGCCATACCAGTAGGGAGAGGTCTAAAGCCATCGAAGCACATGTCGCAAACCGATTGAACCCTACCGGCCCTAAGCCCGAAACCCTAGGATTGAGCTGGGCTTGATAGTAGTCACGCACTGAGCGACGACTGAACCCCTCCTGCTTAGTCCCGGCCCTTTGATCTCTGGTTCGGTTTTCTGTTCTCATCGGCTCTCTGCTTGCGGGCAGAGCCCGATAGGTTTTCGCAGAATTGCCAAAGGACTTCAGGACTTCCCTGCGACTGCTTTTGAGATGAATCAGAAGCCCGAAGCTGTTTCCCTCGCAGTGGCGTAATTAGGGTGGCATAGGGTGGCATAGGGTGGCATAGGGTGGTATGTAGGCATTTGCGGGTATAAAGTATAGGGCAGTTGGGAGTGTAGGTCCATGTTCCTCACCTTGTTGAGCCATGTTCCATCCAGGCGGCTGCAGCTGCACAATGGGCTCGCGAGGATCGCTGTCTTCGGGTTTCGATGGAACAGCGGTGCGCAGACCTTCGCCAACGTTGTCAACGAGCTGCGTAAGAAAGGCAAGCTGCCGAATGCCTCCAGCATGCCCGAGTTCAGCACCGCACCCGGTTCAGGTGGCGGTCCCCCCGGTGGCTTTGTGGACATTGATGCTGCGCTGCTTGAGGACACAGACCTCGCAGAGGATGACGACCAGCACCAGTTTGAAACGGAAAGAGATGACGAGGAAGTTGAATTGCGGCAGGTGGATAGGCATCAACAGGCCGTGGCAGCCGCGCGTTTGGCTCGACAGAAGGCATTTGAAGAAGCAGCTCAGTTGAGTGAGGAGGAGCTAAGGCAACGAGTGAGGAGGTCCATTGAAGAGCTTGTGCCAGAGGATGCCGCAAATGCCGGGACGGATGCCCAGCCAGAGTCCGAGCTGACTCCTGCCCAGGTTTTCTACTTGGAGAACCGAGAGCGGCTCGTCTCGCGCGCGCAGGACTACTATCTCGAAAAGCACCGTGAGCTGCAGATGCAGCAAGAGGAGCCCGCCGATGTGGAGGATGAGTGGCGGTACTATCATGATCCCGTCGTGCGGCCACCAAAGGGCCATCTTTGGTCGACAGGCCTTGAAGAGGATGGCGAGCATGGCCACGAGGGTGATTGGTTGCAAGTTGTTGAGGCATGGCCGAAAGGACATCTCCCTGCCCCGGAACTCCTTGCTAACCTGCTGCGTGCAGAGCAAGCCCGAGACATCAGCATCATTGATTTAGATGAATGCGACCGGAGGGATGTCGGAATGTATGCCATCCTTGCTACAGGGGTCACAGCCAGACATTGCCGAAGGCTTGGGCACATCATGGCTCGAGCCACACAGTCATGCCAGCCTCCTTTTGTAGAAGCATTTTGTTACGGAACGCGTGATGATGAGTGGGTGGTGGCGCATTGTGGCCCAATCAAGGTCCATCTTTTCACCCGCGAAACTCGTGAGCAGTACAAGCTTGAACTGCTTTACAGGAATCCAGAGGAGTTTTTCCAGCCAGGAGACTTTCCTCATTACATAGAGGTTTATGGCACGGCAACCGAAGCCATGTTACTAAACGGCGGCACGCACATCACCAACTCTCTGGGATCTCGCAGTCGTGCTCAAATTCCTGCACCCTACCGGGATTTTTTGTTTGGAGATGTTATGAAACCTGATTACGAGGCGGCTGAGGATGCGAAATATGTAACTCCCCCGCAGGGTACTGTGGACGTGAGCGCCACGATTTCGTCACCTGCAGACACCTGGCCAGCTTCGCAGGAGTGGGAGCTGAAAGATACCGTGGAAATGTCCTGGCCCCATCCTCCCGACCAGGGCTGGCGGCCTCCAGCTGGAGCCGAAGCAGAAACTGACAGCGAAGACGAGCATGAGAAAGAGGATGGTGGATCTCCACTCAGGCGCTTGTAAGAAAACAAGTCGTTTGATGTCACTTGGTGTCTCTTGATGTCACTTGATGTGACTTGATGTCGCTTGCTCATGGCTTAACGGTTGTGCTTCTGGCACCGCAGCGCCAGGATACAGGCAAAACAGCAGAGCTGCACATCGACATCTGCGTTTCCGTCGCCGTTTCGGCTCAGGCGTTGCCTTGCCTTTGTTTGCTTGCCCCGTTTCAAGATTCTGAGAGCTAGGTGCTCTGCAAAGTTCCTCCCGCCTCCACCCCTGTAATTTGCCTTCAAAACAAAACAGCCCTGAGGGCCCTTGCTGAGATGATCTGCCCATGGCCCTTGGCATTGCTGGGTTTCCTTCCCGTTGCCCTTTGCTGGCAATTGACGGGCAACACGGTGTTTGATAAAGTTTGGGTGCGCCAGTACCTTGAGGGGGGGCTGTAAAAGCCGATGCCCCCTCGCCAACAGATGGCTAAGGTGACGAGTGGCAAAGCAATCACAAAGCCGCTTGGCGCATGCTCTGCACATGCTGTCCATTTGGGATGCTTTTAGATTAGCACAGCACGGGCCGGGAGAGCAGATGTTGTAGGGACCACTGGAATCACTGGAGTCTCTCCTCGTCCGAGGCCTTCGCCTGATGTGGCCGCCTTCGCTGCAGTCGCGGCGTTAGAGGCGCTGGAAGATGTACAAAGGCCCAGACTGCTCAGAGATTGGGCACCCCCCCCCCCCCCCCCCCCTCCACCACCCTTGCTTACACGACACCTTGCCCCAAAACATCTATGGAAACCATTCGCCAACTCGGCGGCCAAATATCAAGCCAAAAACTCCCGAAACCATATTCTCAAATCTCCGTTATTCCCAAATGCCAAATATCAAGCCCAAAATCTTGGCCCAAAATTCCCGAAATCCTTAGCCCAAAATCTCAACCCGTAAATCTTAGCCCAAAAATCCCAAGCCCAAAATTTCCGAAATCCTATTCCCAAAGTCTCAAGCCCAAAACCTCGAAAAATTAGCCTTCCCCCACAAATCCCCGTTATTCCTCAACCCAAAATCTTAAACACACCTTCCCCCATAAATCCCCGTTATTCCTTAGCCCAATCCCAAGCCGTAAAACCCAAATCCCAAATCCTTAATACGCCTGACCCTAAACCATAAACCCATGAATAACAATAAGCCTTATAGTGGGGCAAGGTGTCCCTCTAATGAAATTTAATATTAAAATATTAAACTACATTTTATCAATATATCTATCTTCCTATTGTCTTCCCTTCTTCTTGTGTTTGCTTTTTGTGCTTGTGGTGCTTTCCCTTTCAGACTCATCTGTTTCGCCTAAAAACTTCAAGATTACAATCATATCGGTTTTCAAAATCTTTCAGTGTCATATCTACCCATATTTTAGCTTCTTCTGGCTTTCGTTTTGAATATTCGGTTTCTCTTGTTCCACCATAGGAATTACAAAGTATTTCAATGTGTTCAATCATGCAAGCATTTTTTTGATTAAGTTTTCGGCGTTCAATATGCTATTTTCCAAGCTTTGCACATCGTCACGAATATTATTTAAATCTTCATCGCCATGCACATCTTTCTGCGTGTTTTCTAATCCAAAAAGCTCGTATATTTTGCTTTTGTATTCGTTTTGGCTCGTCCTGAGTTCAAATATCTTTCTAATCCTGCGTTCTGGTATAAGTTTTTAAATCAGAGAAATTCATCACCATCCCTTTAAGACGTTTTGCGTTACGTTCTTTCGCCATCCAAACCATGATAAGTGCACGCCGTCATCCAAACCATGATAAATACACGCTTAAAGGTATGTTATGCTATACTCGTAATCATGGGAAGTTTAATATCCACCCGACAAACAAACACAGCGCCTTTAATAAATCCTTCTGCTAAAATAAAAGAAACCCTAAACCTATACACTTTCATCCTAATTTACAGTTGATAACCCTGAACTGTATAGAGACCACTCATGCAAAGTAATATTTAAATATGTTGTAAATGATGAAGTTTGTAAAGATATACGGGGTAAGGTAATAAAAGATATATTAAACGGAGTTTCGCATTATACCCAATGGTATTTAAGAACATATATCATATATACCCATTGAAAACGAAGATAACGAAGATAAAGATAATTGGTTTGTATTCAGAACCGCCCTCGGCGAACTCGAAGAAACAATAGCCATTTACAAATTAAACGACTTTTCATATCATATTTATCCCTGAGGAGTTTTAATATTCTCAAATAATATTGAATCACATCTCATTCCTCGTTTTTAGCCGGTGTTTTAAAAATTGGTATTTCTCTTCTTCCTTATTAAATTCAATATCATAATATTCTAAAGTTGCATGAATCTTATATGGGCTTCTTATTAACTAAAAGGGCCTTATCCTGTGTCACTCTTTGTAAACGTAATGATGAACATAATAAGGAACGAAGATCATACAATTAAAGTGTGCGTATTCACGCCTTTATTAAACTAATAATTGTAAAGAGCACATAATATTATAATAAATCTCTCTTCTTAGTAGTAATTCTATGTTGGGTTCCTTGACCATAATATTATTCTCTTTCCCCTATATTATTATTGTCTTCTTCTCTGTTCCTTTGGAACTTTTATTTCGCCCTTATTCAGTCTTTCCATGTAAGTTTTCCTTTTCTGACTCCAATCGCTTTTATCGCCTTTATCGACTGGTGTTGTTGATGTGTTATTTTCATAAGTGGTTGGTTTCTTAACGTTATCCTTAGCCAATTGTTTAACAAGTCCCAAAATCTCATTAATTTTTAATTGAGTCATATTATGGTTTTCGATGATAGTGTTAGAAATCTCATCCGTGCTCACCTTACCCTCGGTCATATACGTTATTACATATTCTACCCTTTAAATGCGTATAATTTCCTCAATATCGGCATCGCTCAAAGGTTCTTTTACGTGTTGAATACACCACCCTTGTGGCTTCAAATGTTCAATTATATTGTTAATCTGTGCTTCGTTTAGCGGTTTTCCTAAGTCAATCTGCGCCCAAATAAAATTTTAAATGTTTCGGGCTCATACTTCAATCTTTGTTCCCATCCTAAACTCGTCCAACAATCTAAATCAATACCTGTAACGTAATAATCGCATTTTTCAGCTACTTTTTGTATGCTCATTTTGTTCTGGTAAATGTTTAGAAGTTTTTCGCGTCTATAGAATAACGTGTTAAATGTTTTTTCAATGTCTAACGCACGTTTTTAACATATTAGTAATAATAGCATTTATTATTATTCAATTCAAAAGGGAAAACGAATTAAGCAACTGCTTATGAGATGCTATTGAACGTGTCGCACTACTCCCTTTCGTGTGTCCATCCAGAAACAATGGGCGACTGTATCGGGGTTTTCTTCTTTAATCCGGCTGAATTTTGAATCCTATTTATGCCTTCAATGTCTTTTTAATTAAGTCAATATCAGTCTCTAATTTCTCTACACGTTCTTCTAGTTCTTCGGGTTGTATTCGTGTTTCACCCCATCCTGCATTACATGTTTCAACGCTTCCGGTTTGTAAATCAGAATCTGGTTTAAAAATATCGTCCGGTGATGTATGACGACCGTTACCGCCGAATTTAGTATTTCGTTTATCAACTATTGTACTTGTTGTTACTTTGTTATCTTCTGTGATTGTCTTTGTTTCTTTATGGCAAAACCGTCTTTTACAACGACAAGGGATACAAGAAACACCGCGTGCATTTATATGAAATCCTTTGTCGCCACTACCGTCTGAAGTGTCCGACATTTATATTATTTAGATTTTTTCATATTGTTAAGCTGATAACAAACCGCTTTCAAGAATTCTAACAAACTACGACAACACCTTCTATATCTCGGTGCTTTTATTACTTCATCTAATTTCTCTATTTCATTTATAACATCTATATATTTTTAAATCGTTCTTTTTTAACCATGGTATAATTTTCTATTTATCAATAATAATGTCAAGCATTCCAATAGTTAAACCTGCAATGTCAAAGAATACGAGTTCAAAGAATCCAAATATGAAGTAGCCCCGAGATTACCTTTTAGTCAAATTTTAACTGGGCCTTCTGGAAGCGGTAAAGGTATTTTATTACAGTCGATGATACTAGACATTTATAAGGAGGTCTTCGCGAGAATACATGTATGGTCACCTTCAATTAGCGTTGATGCTAATTGGCTTCCTGTGAAAAGATATATTCAAAGCGAATTGAAGGTGGATACGGAAAAAGAAAAGGTTTTCTTTGATGATTACAACCCTTCGGAATTAGAAGAAGTCATAAACAAACAACATAAGATTATAGAATATCAAAAAAAGAATAACCATAATAAATTACATTCAGTATTAATTATAGTTGATGATTTTGCGGATTCAAAAGCATTCTCAAGAAACTCGCCTTTGCTAAACCAATTATACGTAAGAGGGCGACATAATGCAATTAATATTATTACTTCTACACAAAAATTTAACGCATTGTCTCCAATTATTCGTGTCAATAGTCGTCAGTTGTTCTTCTTCAGATTAAGGAAGTACAAAGAAATATAAACAATGGTCGAAGAACTAAGTGCTGTATTAATCAAAAAATCTTCTGTAGCAGATAGGAAAATTTTCCAAGAAGCAAAGAAGCTATTATTAGAAGTCTATAATTTAGCAACAGAAGAACCGTATAGTTTTTTATTCATTAACTTAATGAAAGCCGATGTTAATGATATGTTTCATAAAAGGTTTGATTCTAAAAAAACTATTGATTAATAATATTATTGAATATTAATATGATTAATCGCTCTCGCTTCTTCCTTTGCCTGGATTTTGGGGTGAGGAATAACGGGGATTTATGGGGGAAGGTGTTTTTCGAGGTTTTGGGAATAAGATTTTACGGAATTTTGGGCTAACATTTTGGGCATAGGATTTCGGGAATTGGAGTTCGGGAATTTTTGGTTGATATTTGGGCTGTCGGGCTGGCCGACGGGTTACATAGTGGAGTGGGGCAAGGTGTCTTGTAAGCCCCTTACCCCCCGAGAAGTCGTGAGGTTTTTGCTTGGTCCTTCCGGGTGTCCTAGGTGTTATGTGAAGGCGGAGACTCGCAGTTTTTAAATTACAAGAGGCTAGAAAGCCAGATCACAGCGGATGAGAGCCGGAGATTGGCAACAAGCGCTGCAGACTCAGTCCTGACCTTCCTGAGCTGCTCTTGGAGTTATCGGCATTCATCGGCCATTGGTATTGCACCAAGGATGTTGGGCCTCTTGAGACCTACTGGTACCTCGATGAATCTTTAGGAGATGGTCTCAGGTCCATTGCTTCACGATCAACTCCTGATGAAAGACAGGACTGATGCTGGACACCGCTCTGGCCGCGGTTCGCCATGCCGTGGCTGCCACGGCGGGGAGCGAGCACAATCCAGTCCTGCTGTCGGAGGTTGGGCCCCGTTGGGTCCCTGGCCTTCACAATCGGATGCAATGTGCAGAGCTGCGCTGAAGGCATCGTTGCTGGACAAGCAGCTGAATAACATGCTGGCCGCGCAGTCCAAGGCGAGCATTGTCTGTCACCAAGAGCTTCGCTACTGAGATGCCACCGCGCCATGCGCTTGCAGGAGCCCTTATTCTTCTGGCATGGTCCCAAACGATATGTGTCAGCACAGCTGGCATCTCAGAAGCTTGAGCTGCAGCAGCTTGAAACCTTCTCCGTGCTTGTGTGGGCAATCGGTCCTTGTTCTGGTACCCTGAAAAATGACTTCAGGGTCCACAGTTCCACACATTGAACTAGGAAGTTATGAGGGACCCTGGCGAACTGACAATCTCCGTTGCACTGTGCTCCATTGTCCGGTCTTCCTCTGCTCTTGTATCTCATGGATGCTTCCAAGCATTTGCTCCTTTGTGTGTCGTGCAAGAAGAACAGAGGCTGCAGCGTCTCTTCGGGAGAGGGCCCTGGCACGAGAAGCTCAAGGAGACAAGAAAATCGAGTGCTCCCAGGGTTAATCCGCGCGGTGTGTTTCAACACCATGCGTGGAAAAGTGAGAAGCTTTCTGAGGTCCGGTGAGCCTGACATGTGCAGGAGCTCGCGCAGCTGCCATCCCCGAGCCTTTCGGCTTTGGTGGGAGAGGCTCAGAACACGAGGAATGCCGGCGATGCGCAGTCTGCATTCCTGAAGGTCAGCCCAGCAACGCTCAGATCACCTCTCCAGGACCGGTCTTCTATGGCACAACACAAGGGGCCACTAAGTCACTTCTTTGTCCGTGGGAGGGACGCCTTCCTTTAGTTGGCCTTGCCGTCGATGAGAGCTACTGCTCCAAAGGCCTAGCCAGAGGGAGACCAATCACACTCTCTGCACAAGACCTCAGCAGTGTGTTCTGCACATGTTTGCACCTGCTTGCGCCTTCTTGTCTGCAGCCAGTGCTTCTTCTCCCGGAAGGGTACAGCCGGTAAAGCATTCGCAGTCAACATCCAATGATTCAATTTCATATTGGTTCGTGGTCTCTTTAAGTAGGATTTCTGTTTTGTAAGGGGGTTCTTATTAGGGTATCTAGAGGCTATATTCGGGCATAAGGGTAACAGATAAAGAGGCCACCGGCCTTCATATATTCAATGCTATAAGGGCTACGGACGTGCTCGTGCGTGAGCCATGGTTAACGACTCCCCCAAGCCGGTCAGCACAGGCTGTGTGGCCAAGCCATTCTCGCCTTGGCTGTGCTTGTCGGCACCGCGGATTGCCGGCAACTTGTCGCAGGTCATCACTGTCATCACCGCTCTCTAGCGGGCTGCGGGTGAATAGGAAGTAATGGGTCATTTCAAGGTCTGTGACGAAGGTTCTAGCGTCGCAGTCGAAGTGCTTTGTTCTTCGGATGCGAACTAGCACAGAAGCCTGTAACGACACCTAAATTACCTAAATCCGATAACATGGGAAAATGGAGAAGATTGGATGATTAACATGCCTGTGCATGGAACGATTGGAGGAGCGTTCTCCGGCAAATTGTCCCCAACCACGACGCCTGCCCACCACATCATATGTAAGTATGCCGAGCACGCCCAAAAGGGCCCCAAAATGTAAAGAGAAATGCCGGGGCTGCTACATGGAGAGGCGCGAAAGCAAGCGACTGACCCAATACCCCGATGGTGACCTGACCTGGGTGACCCGTGCAAAGGCGATGAGAACAGCGGCGTAGCACCCTACGCCGTCCTGCACCTGCGGGTTGACAGGGCCCATGGACTTCCAGCTGCCGACTTCACAGGCTACATGGCTATACAGGCTATACGTGGCCCGGGGCCATGCCTTCTGAAGCTTAGGGATTTACTTTGTTGAGGCTTGCCTTTTTATATTTTTCTCCGTAGCGACTCCGGCTTTCCCCGTTTTGGACTTAGCCTCAGCTCTCAAAACCCTCCCAATGGCTCAGGCCTGTCAGATCCCTATGTGAAAGCGCAGCTCAACGACAGGGACTTGGCAGATGTTCGAACGAAGACCCAGAAGCAGACTCTGGCGCCAAAGTGGCAGGAAGAGTTCCACATCCGAGTCTTTCGGCCAGGAAGCGTCTTGTCCATCTATGTACATGACGAAGACTTCGGCGAGGCGGCGAAAGTTGGCTTTGCGGGATCCTTCATAGGTCTCAGTGATGATTTGCTAGGATACGTCGACATTTCGATCGAACAACTTCCCCTGAACACCAAAGTCTCTGGTTGGTTCAACTTGTGGGACCCTGAGCATGACCATCGACTACTCAACTACAAGTCCCGTGCTTCGAATTTGGAGAAAGGCATCCGCCCACAAACCGTCGGGCGGATTCGACTTCAGCTGACGCTGCATGTTGCTCAACCTCAGCATGAGCTCTTTGCGCATTGTTTGGGGCCCCCGGCCTTCGCAGAGCCTCTCGAGCAGTTGAGCTTTGCAAAGGTACTTGGAGATGTGACGGTCATCTCTCATCTGATTCAAGATCTTCATTGCTCTTTTAGTCCTCTCTTGGAGCATGCAGAGCGCTTCAGCAGTCTCCTGTGGGCTACGGTGCTGGTCTTGGTTTGGAAGCCACAGTTTATTCTTCCACTCTTAAGCTCGACAGCTTGCGTGCTGGTCTTTGCCTGTAAGCCAGAAGCCCCTGACAGGGAGGACAAGGAGGCAGAGGAGGGATACAGGGACGATCCCGACTCCCAAGCGCCAGTACAGCCGACGGAGAAGGAGCCCGACATCACCAGCGACCCAGCCCTCTTGAAGGTCTTTACAGCTGCAGAAGCGGGTCTTCCGCCCGAACAGTACAGTGAGTTCGCCTCTGCGCAGACGAATCTGGATCAGGTGGTGGTGCTGGTTCGTGGGTTTGAAGCTGGGAAAGCCATGCTGCTGTCTTACAGACTTCCCGTGTGTGGTGGGCTTCTGCTGCTCACCGCGCTGCTAATTTATCTTAGAGAATGGCAGGGCCTGCTGATTCGCCTGCTGCTGACGGCTGCCGTGGGATTTGTTTTGCTCGATCAGTCCTGTGTCGCTCGAATTGCAAGAGCCTTCTGGGCCTACAGGGCTCGCAAGACTCTTGGCCTTGAACGCACGTAACGCATCTGTATTGCATCCGATTTTTCCTGTTGTGCTGCACTGATCTTTGCAATTCTATGCAGTTTGTTCTCACGCGCTCCAAGGAAGCCCTTGAGAGACTTCCACCCGCATGATGTCCAGGGTGCAAGTCTCAAAGCTCCTCTTCAACGAAGGGGCACGCAAGTCCTGACTCCGAATGCTGCCGCTGCCTTGAGCAACAGCCCGCGTGACTGTTCTTTGGAATGCTTTGGAATGCTTTCAGCACACCACTCTCTTGTTCTTTGGAAGCAGCTGTAAACTCAGTGTGGCCTTCGTCTTCACCGAGGCCCGGACAACGTCCGTTCGTCTGACAGCAAGCCAATGCATCATCGTTTGCAGGAAGGCTCGTGGACGGAGCCCAAGTGGTGCCAGCACTGTGGGGGCTTCCTTTGGGGAGTCTGGAGGCAGAGCCTCCAGGGTTACTGTGGCGTTTCAAGGGTTTAGAGTGTTTAATCTTCAGGGAGATTCAGGGATGTTCAGGGTTAGGGGGTTTGGGATTGCTAGCCAGGCATTGCAAGGCATGTCTTCTTGATGAATGATTCCTTGGTCTGCCCTCCTGTCAGGCAGGGCTGGCAGTGCAGCCATTGCTCCGTGATCCTTTGCCATTCTTGTGCCAGCGATGCTGTCCAAGACTTCTGTGCAGGATGTGAGTAGGTGCTGGAATCTGCGCGGCCACTTTGCTTGTACCGCTTGCAACTGTGGACGCCAAACCTCAATCTTCTCCTCACTTAAGGGGTGGCTGTCGATGGTGAGCTGCCTTGTGAAAGCACAAGACGCAGCGCGTCACTGGGAAGACTAGTTGCTGCCCCTGGTACCTAGGCCGAGCCTGGAGGAAGGTTGAAAAAGGCTGGAAGCAGTTTCTCTGTTTCATTCAAACCTCTGCCAGGCGAGGCCTGCAACCTCGAGGCAGAGCTGCAAGCGCTTGCGGCTCTCAGCAAGAAGGACAAGCATCTTTTGCAGCCAGGCATAGCCAGGGGCACTTTTTGGAAGTTTCGTGTGGCTTGGGGGCGGGATTGAATGGATCGAATCTGCAGGAGTTCCCAGCAAGCGACGGCATCGTTCACGTGATGATGCTACCATGTCCTGAGGTGGTGGTTGCCGATTAATTCTGCCAATTATGCCCTTGATGTATCCTGGCCCCACCTTCCTGAGTGGGCCTGGGTTCTGCCTGGGTTGCAGGCTTCACTGCAGCGCCTCGGCGCTCTACTGGGCCCGCTGCGAGCGAAGATCTTCGTCTCGGCCTCACTGCCGCCAGAACTCTTCGACGCGCTGGACCCCAGGGAGGCGGCGAGGGCTTGTCTCTGTTGGCCATGAGATGGGACCGACGTGTGGCACAGGCCTCAAGGCCCGGAAGCGTGGCTCAGCTCCTGGAAGGCTACATTTCAAGCCTGACAAAGGTGCCTCGAACGAACTGGAGTAAGCACATCCCCAAACATTCATCTGTACCATACTACCATACTGTACCCCTCTGAGGCTGTGGGCATGTCGATCGACTTGCTTTGGCTGCCATACGCCGCTTTCAAGCTTGAGCCTTGGAAGTCTCTTTTTTGGGGGGAGATTGTGGGACTCAGATGCTCATAGTCATGTGATGCTCTCATACTTTTCTCTTTTTTTGGGAAGCTGCATGCAGGAAGCAGTATTGGCCCGGCACGCAGAAGATGTTGGAGAAGAAGCGCTCTTGGATCTATGGCATTCGAGCAGAGGCCGTGTTGGCTGTCGCTTAGTGTTTCTTGCGCCGCTCAGCAGTTCGTGCTGACATGAAGACCACATGTATATTCATGCGAGCAAAATGCTGGTTCCCTGAGGTTCACCAAGCTTCTGTTGCGCAGAAACTGCTGACGCGCAAGCCTGCTCCAGCTGCGTGGCTCTCCACGGATGATCTGCTGCGACCACTTCAGCAGGATGACCCCGAACGACAGTACAAGAGTCGTTCTAAGTTGTGGGCCGTCGGCTCTTTTGTCATCGAATGATAGTGCTTGTAGTGACGGGCATTTACAATAAGGGCCCTTCATTTAGATCAACCAGCCAAGACTTCCCCGTCGTCAGGATGCGATTCAAACAGCCCTGGATGCCAACATCGCTTGCGTGTCCTTGCCTCGCAAGAAGGCAGGGGCCCCAGGGGTAAGAGTCAGGTGAAATGCGCCCATGACTCATGTCCTCATAGCAGCAAAGTGAAGCACCAAGCGATGTGCTGTCCCGGATGATAGTCTGTCAGAAGTCCATGGAAGTGGCAAAAAGGCACCCCAGAAATTTGAAACTGACGACTCACAGGCAGCTGGTGGCTTTGCCACGAAATATTTTGGAGCTGCGGGCCTGAAGGAGGATACTGTGAAGGGGGAGCTGTAAGGATTGTGATACATGCTCGCCAAGCTGCAGCCAGTGAACCAGGAGCAGTCTACTCACGTAGCACAACTTTTTTGGGCCTGGCGGCGAGGACGGAGCCTGCTTGCATTTGATCTTGTAGCGAGTCTCAAGGGGCTGCACGACGCCTCCCCTGTCAGGTCTCTCCGCAGTTTGGCGCGGCGGCGTGCCGCAGCCTGGAGAGGTGCCGTGGGAAGCCCTCGGCAGAGCAGACTGTGTGCGTGCAAAATCAGGTTTTTTGTTTTGCGTGGCGCAGGCACAGTTCGAGATGCATGTGCTCAAAGCAGCCTCGTTTGCATCGTCACATTCGCAGGCGTCGGCTGAGAGATTTGCACGCATTTGCACTTTCTGTCCTGGCTTAGGACACATTGCCTCATTTGCCTCCGAAATGCAGGCCGGACACGAAGAGGTCCCTTCCGACACCTGGAGCATAAGCTCGCCCCTGGAGGCAGATTCTCCATGCATACAGTTGCTGCTGCAGATCATCTGACATGATTCCGCTACCCTGGCCATGTGGAGTGTCAATCCAGCGGAAGTCAAGAAGCCATCAGATGGTGCAGCATGCCGCCTGCGCTCATTGCTCAGGCTGGATTGCACAATGGACGGGTAGTCTTGCAAGAGGCTGAGGCCTGGCAACACAGTCGGAGCATGATAAGTAAGTCAGAAAGCGAATATACCTCAGATTGCCAGACTGCCAGGCGTCTCCTTCAACCGCGGCATACAAGGTGCCATTGCGAAGCAGTGCAGCCATGTTCAGCATGGTGTTGCCTGCATGTAGCAGGATGCTGACACCAGCTTCTCCCCCAGTGTGTCCGAAACGGTGCTGACAGGCGCCTTCTGAGTAGAAATTTTCAGGCTCTTTAGACTTTACACTCTGAAATCCTATGACGACGTCTCCCACCAGGCCTTGCGGATCAGGCGAAAACCTTCAAGGCCGGTGAGCGGCATTTGCACCCGCTCCCAACCTCGAAAAGCGGCCAGCCGTTCCCAAGAGGGCTACACTCAACGCATCTCAACGCTCTTGAGCCTCAAAGGCCTTACAAAGGGCTCTCTCTCTCTCTCTCCCTCTCTCTCCCTCTCTCTCTCCCTCTCTCTCCCTCCCTCCCTCCCTCCCCTCCCTCCCTCCCTCCCTCCCTCTCTCTCTCTCTCTCTCTTGTTGGCCGCATGTGACTTGTAAAGCGGTTCTGGCTCTGGCCTGAGGCAAATGACCATATCATCTACGCCCCGGACTTCTTCGATCCGCAGACCTTTGCGGCCATCAAGGCAGCCGCAGAATGTCGCAGGATCATAGGATCAGGGCCGCCACAGACGCCTTCGATCCACATATCGGATGAAGTACTTTACTAGGGCAGACTCTTACCTCGAGGGGAACTCCTGGCAACTTGCTAGTGTGCAAAGTTTTGGTCCAGGCAGAAACCGACAGATTATGGCGTTCTGAAGACATCGAGGCACGATATTGCGCCTCTCACGTATACGTGTCTTTGGAGGCTAGCTTTGGGGCATTCAATCATATACTTGCTCGGACAGACTCCAAGATGCAAGGCAAACTGCAATTTGGACGGCAGGAATAGACTTGGAGGCTACATGCATTTCAGTTCGACCGCTGTGCCCACGCCGTTTGCTTTCACGAAGATGTAGGGTGATGCTGAGAGGATACGTCCTTGACCATGTACCTCGAAACTCCAGCCTTTACCGCTTGATCTATGGCATCTTGGCAGAGTATACTGCGTGATGTTGTTTGAGGTTTGGGGTTAAGATCGGGTTTGGATGTAGGGCTGGGGGCTGAAGGAATAGGGTGTTGCAGGTATCTGAGAATTCAAGTGGTTTGAGGTTTGTCTTTGGGGGGGGGGGGGGGGGGGGTGGCAAGTCTTGATCATTCTTCAAAGGTTCCTGGCATTCGAGGGCTGATGTTTTGGTAAAGGACGTCTCAAAAGTTTTTGGTAAGGGGGGGGGGGGGGGGGGGGGGGGGGTTGAGGTTAGAGTCTCAGCTGTCAGGGTGTTGAAGGGGCCCTGGTTTTTCCTTACTACCGGTCTTTCAGTTCTCTGATCTAAACAAACATCTGAGCGGTGGTAGCTTTCGTTGTGTTTTTTTCCATGAGGGTCGGTTCGGTCCCTAATCCCGATAGGCAGTTGGTGTTGTCTTTTCCTCGTCATCTTTGCGTCAGCCGGATGTGCTGCCGTGGAAGGGCCAGGTGCTGCACACGTAAGCGCTGTTCACGGTTGCCCTTCTTCTCCTGAGTACCTCTTCTCAAACTGTTTGAGTCGCCCAGTAGGGCACTAGGAAGCCAGGGCCTGTCAAACTGTTTGTTGTCGTTTTCTGATGTTTCCGGCTCAGGGCACAAGGCACGACATGTGGGCTGAGTGTGTGCGGACAGGCAGCCGGGAGGAGGAACAATCCTGAAAAGGGATCGCAGAAGGTTCGAAGCTCTGGAGACCTCGTTGTCTCAACTCACCTCTTGACTCTTGCCGCGTATGAACACACTCTCCAAGGCGCGGTGGTATCCCCAAGACACTGCGTTTCCGCGAGCACTGCATTCTCTCAGTTGCCTGTGCTGCCAAAATCTCGATCAAGGCAATGACCCTTTCCGTCAGTGGGTGTCGGCCGTGAACGCCGAGGCTGGTTTAGTGGTCAAGCCGTGGAATCAGCCGGGGGAGGAGGGGGGAGGGTGGAGAGGGGGCGGGTAGAGAGGAAGGGGGGAGCGGAGGGGAGGAGGGAATCTTAACAGGAGCATGACCCTCTTTCATTCGAAGTGGAGTTTGTGGAACGGTTAGCAGAGAATGGCATCTCTCAACGAGACAAAGAGAACTCAAGCATGATCACACCTAAGCATTCTAACATGTAAGAACATGACAACATTGCTATTCCTGGTTCGAGTGCTCAGAGTTTAACGAACCATCTAAGCCAAAACAGGGCTTAATATCAAGCTGTCGTGTATCTTAGAGCGGACATCCAATATCATGTTTTGTTGCTTGCACTTTTAGCCTTGGCCTCGCAACATCCGAAGCGTTCTGTAAGCTCCTCTAATCCAAGGTGTCGAGTTCTAGATGATCAGTACACATGTCTAGGTACCCGAGAGCCAAGTTTAAGCATTTACCAAAGTAGCGCAGCAGAGTTGGAATGCGTGTATGTGGCTCTTTAGACTTCTTCGTCTTCTTCCTATTTTCATTGTATGCTCTTGCGTGCGCCGCCTCGAGACGGGCCAGCCCAAGCCATGGGACTTGCACGTCGGCGGTCCAAGCAGTGCATTTGGGAGTTTCTATCCACACAGTCGGGTTGCAGATACGGAAAACGACTACGGGTCGAGGACAAACTTGCTGGAGAGATCTGGAGAGCAGCCGACACGTAAACCCAAAACCTGGAATTATCAACGTATGTGAGCTGGGGGGATGGATGTATAGGTTTGCTGGAGGTCTGAAGCCTTGTTCGCTGTTCGCCTTGATTGGCAGTGAAAGCTTGCAGTGTTGTGCTTGTTGTCTGTGCTCGTGTGCTTGTTGCCGAGTGAAGCTTGGGTAGGGACCTTTGGACTGCGATCGAAAAAAGCTAATTGTAGGCCCTGAGACATACCCATCCTGCCATGGCTGTGGAGGCGGTCAATAAAGGAATGCGTGTCGCACCTTGCAAGATAGAAGGCAGCTTTCGGTAGTCCCACATGAATGGTTTTCAAAGCTCTCGCATACCCCGCAAAGCGCCCAGAGATGGGATGCCGCTTCCATAGCTACCGTAGCTACGTAGCTACCGTAGGGCCGTAGGGTCAGCAAGTCATTCCCGGAACCGGCCACTGACGAGCCACAACAATACCCATGCTGCTTGAAAGGCCCACAATCTGGACACCCCCCCCCCCCCCCACACAGCATCATCTTGCACTTCCCCCAAGTCCCCAAGTCCCCAAGCTCCTAGGTGGATGTGTTTGGGATGTGGGGGAAAGGTTGGATGGGGAAGCGGGAAAGCTTGTTTCAAATGTTCGCGGTGGGGGGCCCTGAGGCGAGTTCTACTCTATATAGCTCTGTATACATTGTGTTTTGAGGGGATGTTGGTTTTGCACACAGCTGCTTGCAGGGGCCCATGTGGCCATCGGATTTTCCAATCGAAGTTCGTGAGTATGGGCGCGGCTCTTATCCCGAGTCTCTTACCTTCAGCTTTGGCAAGCTATACAAATCATGACAGGAAGGAAAGCAGAGGAATGGGATGCCATCCTGATTTGCAGATGTACAAGGAGAGCTTCGAACTTTCTTCTTGAGAGAGGTGCACCAACATGCTGGACAGGTGCCGCGCAAAGATCTGGAATTTGCTTTCACGGTTGACAACGACTCACGCTGCAATGTGATGCCGGCGATCGTTACTGTAAGGATTCAGTTCTCGGGCTTCTTGCGCTCCTTGCTGCTCCCCTTGTTCTGAAGGTGAGCTTCTGGGACGCAGCGGGCAAGTCGTCTCTTCAGCATCTGACCGTTTAGGCAATGTTTAGGTACGTGTTATTGGCATTCCGGCTCCCAGGTTGCACCTGGTCCAAACCAAGCCAAATTCCCTCATGATGGTTGGCGATGCACTCAGAGCATCTCTGAGTGCTTGACTTAGTTGACTTTCTTTGTTGGACTCGGTGAAGGCTTGTGCCTGTGCCCTGAGGAGTCAATGCCGCGACGCATTGTGTTTCATCAACAGACGGTGGAACGCGCACGATATTGAAATTTATATATGCTCTTGGTTGCAACCAGCATGTGCGTGTTTCTGTGAGATAGTCACGAGTGGCCAGTTGCAAGGTTGGAGATTATCGAAAATCCAACGAGTTTTGGTCGTACACGACGTCCGTGACTTACTGGGTAGTGTGGAATCATAGCAGGTCACGTCGCTCTGAAGATATCCGAAGTTTTCAAGCTAAGCAGGTGTGCGCCTAGCAGCCCTAGATGTTCCGTGGTCCGAGGAACGAATGCGATGAGGACAATCCAAATCGCCAAATGCTCAGTGATCGGAGGACCCTCAGATTACGAGAGGCAGGGTTTCATGCTGGGTTCATGCTTGTTGTTTTCACCGGAGAATGTCCTGTGCCCATCACCATCCGCCGCAGGCGCGATCTCTGGAACTCTGAGCAAATGCTTAGTCCTGAAGATCAAAAAAGTCCGACGTCTTGAAGTTGTCATGAAGATTTTCTACATTTCGCAGACCAATTTGTTCAGAAATTAGTATCGGCAGGGCGGCAACTTGTACGTTTTAGGTTCAATTTTGTCACAATACGATCAGGAATGTGGTGTAGAAGTGTCTAAAACAAACCAAAAATATCATTCCCGAATTATGATGATTTAACGTGTCGTATATCTGAGAAAAGTTTAGAAGAATACATGTGGGATTTTAGTGAGATAATGACGCCCAACATGTCGGTCTGTGCGCATGTATCTTCGCGGACAGCTGTCGCCGCGCAGTTGAGTGATTGGATTGACTCCGTTTGTCGCCGCAATGAACTCTGGTTTGGACATGCGTTTGATTCTTGCTGCCTTGGTTGAGATCCGCAACGCGCTCCCACTCCCCCGGCCCGGGGCCTCTGACGGGGGCGCTCTCGCGCCCCTCCCCAACCTGCGCGACCCGGGAACCCCCGACCCCACAATTCAGATGAGGAGCTTTCGCGAGGTGCTGCATTCTTCTGACTGGACATGCCGGGGCCGAGTGTTGGGTTGTGTTTTCCAGGCATTGATGATGACGTTGGATCGCGTGTTATCGTCGCGCATGCTCTTCCAGGGTTGGCCGCTAAGCAGCAATTACATGTATTGGGGGATGTTTTACCCTCAGGAGGGCCCGTCATCAATGCTGTATCCTTTGTGAAAATATGCAGGCTTCGGATTCTACTCCGCGCGTGGAAGGGTGTTGGGCGATGCTGGTATGGCCAGCGCTGCCGAAGGGCAAACTGCCCGTATCGGCATTAACTGCTCCAAGCTGGCAGAAGCGTGGTGCAGACTTATCAATGGTTGCAGGGCAGGGTGTGTGAGGAGCTATAAATGATTGCGAGATGTCAACAATCATGTCAGAGCCACGCATCATTGCAAGGGGGCTCGCTTCTGTATGAAGCCATGATAAGCGATTGCCACGGGGTATCGAGCCTCTTACATGTGGAAGTGTGAGCAATGTTCGATCCTGAATAGTGTAGGCCCCCGCCCACCCCCCCCTCCCCCCCACTTCAAAGCACATGACGGTCCTCATTTAATGTATTTGGGGGCGGACCCGCCCCAAACAATCCACGGATCCAGCAGTCCCGGCAGTCGGATTTCTTTTTCATATGATTTGAATTTGAAGCCAGCGCTTTTCGCAAACAAGTCTTTAGGCATCTTTAGGCAGATGCAACACCCCTTTATTGAGCGCCCTCAGATCATTTCTGGGTGCTGAGCAATTTTTCGAAACTCTGCATCATTGAGGGCCTTCATTGTACTCAGCGTCAAACATACGAGGGAGGGTTTAATTCGCATGAAGTGAAGAAGCTTGAAATACACATTTGTCGGCGTGCATGCCACTTTGCCAGCCTGTTGGTGAGTTGGGGCGTCGGGTCCCGTGTCGAAAGCTTGGGAAAGGGATTGAGGGCAATGAGTCTTGCAAATCTAAGACGGAGAGCACCGCCAGTTTCAAAGAGAAAGCGTTCACAGGTTGGGCAGCGATGTGTCATAATTCCCTGCAGGGTGATGGGCAACTGCACCACGGGCCTTCTGAAGGACCAAACCGTGTGTTTGAACCATGTGTAAACAGAGGTGTCAAACCTGGAAGCCGTGTTGGGGTGTGGTTATTGAAGCAGTCGTGTAGATCAAGAAGGTACAAGGTATCGTAGCGGCATCGTAGCGGCGACGTAGTGGAGATAGACAAATGTCTCTTGAGTGGATCGAGGATGAACCCGTTGTCCAGGTCACCAAATCGGAAGTGTGGCTCGTGTGCGCTGGGGTTTTGGATTGAAAGCTTTTAAAGTTTGTCTGTGGATGGAGATGATCCACGTTGGCGGTGTTGCCGGGCTTCTGACGGGGCGTGAGGATAGTGTATCCACTTTTGGGCATAATAAGCTGGCGGACGCTCATCGGGGCACTTCCCTTTGGCGAGCAGGCAAGCCTGAATGCGCAGAGTAGGGTGTGGGCTCCCAAGTCGGCGGCTGGGCCGTGCAGATTTTCAGACTGTCCCAAGAGACAGCTGGTGACAGACATGAGGCGTTGTCAGGTTCACTGCTGGGGTCAATTCCATGAGCGCCGGAAAGCGATAGTTGGGTGTTTAAACGAGCCAGCAGACTGTGCGGAAGATGAACCAGCCCCGCGCATGCCGCCCATCCGGATCAGAAAGCCTTGATAGCTACAACTGAAGCTCACGTGGGCACTTTGCCGTTGAAGTTCGTAGGATTATTTTTGCAGGATGTAGGTCACGTGAGTGGGCAGAGTATGGAGGCAACAGCAAAAACGAAATATTCCCAGCGACGCACGCAACATCGCCATGTCTGAAGCCTGGTGTGCGTGGCATCCATTTTGGCCATGGGAGGGCGAGGCATCGACTCGTAAAGCAAGGGCCAAGCCTCGTGTTCAATTCAGTTTCCGGAAGGTGCAGTGGTGGCGTGGCAAGGCTCGGAAATCATCCATCGGGCCAGTCGGCAGCAATTCTCCTGCTTTGGCGTGTGGCAGGCGCCGCGATGGTGGCCATCTGGCCCAAACTTGAAACGAAAAAGTGCCTCAGCAGTATAATGAGGCCTCCCTCGCTGGGTGCAAGTGTAGTATTGGTGCTTGTTATACGGCAACGCCAAGGATTGACAAGCGTCAAGGTGATAGCCACGGTTGTGTCGTGGAGGCCTGGCGAGAAGCATGGTTCCTGGGACAGCAGTAAACCCCCTTCCTCCCCGAACAACTGGACGATTCTGAAGGATGAGGGGTCCCCCAATTAAGTTTGGAAAAGGTCGTTTCGGGTGTCTCAGGCCATGTCAATAAACCTTCCATTAGCTGCGATCGATTTCGGCGCTCATTACAATCTTCCGCTTCTGAATCTGGATAACTCCGGTTTGAGAAGAGTGCGATCTGTTCCGTACTTACTTTCTTTTTTGTTCCGCTTGGCTAGAATTTCGCTCTGTTCCGAACGGCTTTAATAAATGCTGCCACATGCACATCCCGACACCGATCGTACATTGTGTCAAGTGATGCAGCTGTGACATTTCAGGATTTGTCGATTTGAGGCTGGCTACTTTTTGAGGAGCCCGTCCATCATGTCAAGGCAGCTTGGCATGGAGGCCCGTCGAGTCTTCAGGTTTCCTTCGGCCTGCTCAAATGTTTTGCTTTCGCGGCGGAGGACGCGTTTATGTGCACCGCAACGATTTCTGTGGAAAGTGCAGGCTAGGCCCTCCTGTCAGCAGTTGCTTGGGCGCGTTGGAATGAGTGGAGAATGCCGTCACATCTATGCAGAGGCTTGCAGTCAACAGCCAAGTGGCATGCCACATCTACGAGGATGCTGCCGGTTTGGGTGCTGACTGCTGCCAGCTGCGACACAGCTGCAAAGCAGTTCAACGGAGGTGGAGGTGGTGCAGAGGGTGCAGTGCAGATACTCGCTGAGCAGTTCCATCAGGATTGAGGCTCCGTCCCCAAGACCCATGAGTCCTCGACTAGGCGGGGGGAGGGGGGGCGGCGGGCGGGGGCATGAAATTATCGTCGCGCGATGCCCTTGCATGCTTGAGTAACAGTTCGGAGAAAAGCGCAAGTCCAACTCAGGACCTGACATGGATTTGAAGGAAACTCAGGACCCTGGAAGCCCTGGGAGGCCGCGTCTCAAACACCAAAATTTGAACAACTCTCAGCTTGTGAAATGTGTGTTGTTAATGCGTGATGTTTATTGAACAAGCTGCACAATGGAGGTGTTCCGAGGTATCGACGCAAGCATCGACTGTGCAGGACGGGTGTTGCAAGAGCTTTACGACTTCAATTTGGCAGCTTGATGGTACAGGAATCCCATTCGCTGATGATGCTGAATGCGCGGGGGTCTCAGGTTCTGCATGGAACCCGCGTGTGCGCGCGAACGGAGCGTGGGACACCTTAATCAAAATTTTGAAAGTGGGCCGCATACTTTTCGGATGCTGGCCAACCTGCTTTTCTCTGCAGTGTTAAATTCTGCTGAGCTCGTTCGCGCATGGTGAAGTGATGATGACACTTCTAGCTACTGGCAGCCCTCTTACAGGCACGGGTTGTGACAAAAGCTCCGCAGCTTCAGGAACGGCTACAGGGTGTAGGACCAATGCACTTAGTAATGTCTTACATGGTCTCATGGTTGCTTGTGAGGGCAGCCGCAGAAACAAACCCAGCTCTTTCTTTTCAAGCAGTTGGTTCACAAGTTTGCGTAGACAACCGCACTTGTTGAATGTGCGAGAGAGGACGCAGCGCCGTGATTCGTGGCACGTTGCCCACATAATGTTGCCTAGTTTGGAAGTGGGGTGCACGACGTGCAGCAAGGGAGAGGACGTACTCGGCGCCTGTGCCAAGAGAGACCATGGTAATCCGTTTCAACGCTTGTGCGCGACATGTGCGACCAAGGTCTGTGCTGTCATTTCTGGGTGTGCCTTGGCACACATCCAAAGAGCTCTACAAAGTTGAACCAAAAGTTGAACCTGCGCTAACTGTGTTGAACGGGTGCCTAGGCGAAGAGTGTGGCTCGACTGTGTACAGTACATCGGAAGGTACATTTTGGAGAGGCGGGCTGTGTGCAAATGTGTGTAGCGGGCATGAGGTAAAGGCAAAAACGTGCAGACTGTACAAAGTATAAATCGCTCCTGGCACAGCAGGCCCTGGCAGGCTACCTGGTACAGAGGGTGGACATGGAGAAGCCACGAGGCCGCAGCGTGATATGAAAGCAAAAGCCCTCAGACTCTTGGAGTCTTGCTACTAGCCGCACTATTATCAGCATATCGTAGGTCTCATTATGCCTGCAGCTTTTCAAAGGCAACTGTTGAAGGCTTGAGATGGAGGGCTCCGCTAGACAGTTAGTTCTTTAGCTAAGACATCGCAAGTGATTTCGGGAGGGTTGGGAGCGCCGGGGCTGACTTCTTTCATATGTGGCATGCCACAGAGTTATGACTTCATTCCCACTGGGCTGACATAAGTCTAGTGCTTTTTCTCACACTCCTGTAAATATCGCTTCGCTCGCTACAAGAATCGACTATGGCTCAGGCGATTTGGACGAATCGCTGGCCACAGTGGTCAAATTCTCCTTTTTCCAGAGCGGTTCTTGAATCGATGGAGCAACGACCCTTGAGACTCGGCGCCTTTACCAGTACTATGATCTGTCACACGACATGCAAAAGTCGAGCATGCTTAGCTGCTAGCTTAGGTGTCAAATGGCTGGTCAGGGACTTTGCGTTCTTGGTCTCTTCGAGCCCTAATATCCTCCTCAACTTCTTGAGGGAAATTTTGGGGCACTGTCACAGCCCTCAACCTATCGTTCGCGATGCAGCACTGTGGACACTGAATCAATTGGTAGTTTCGGCGACTCGACAGCAGTAGACCTTTTCATGCAACATGCTTGCTTTCAGCATCACATTGGCCTTCATTACCTCAGTTGGGTGCTGCGGACACAACAAAGCTGATGAATCGCGCACGTGGACTTTGAAGCGGCGGTCAGCCTCTGTCATGCCGAACACTGACACTGGTGTGATGGGACTCGACATTCGTAAGGCATCAGATCCAGGTCCTTGCAGAAACGGTCGGCCGTAGCTCAATAAGCAGTCGAGAAAGTCGACAAGAACGTGGATGAATCGCTGAATGTACAGCTGCCGAATGACTGGCAAGCATCAATGAGAACGTCAACCAAGAGAAAGCGCCGATTTCAAATATTTCTGAGCGTGTCAATTT
>CAJNDS010000232.1:152500-192135 GCA_905221605.1 Symbiodinium natans | reverse complement strand
AATTCCCCTTATGGCACTATATTTCAGTGTAAGAAGGCCTCTAGTGCAAAAGGCTTCGCTGGTATGTCGAACTGCTTCATGTTTACTGTTGGGCTTTGAGGGCTGAAGGCCCAAAGGGATGTTCCCCCTTATGCTAACAGTCCTTCGTAGGGATGAGAGTAGGGGGGAGGTACTATATTTCCTGTTAGTATCAGGGCAAACATCCCAACCTAATTAAGTAAGCCCTATAGTTTGGGAAATCCACCAGTTGTTATCCGTTAAGCCATGAGCAGGGGCGCGCCTAACCTTTTTACTCAGAGGGCTTGAGCGTCACAGGTAAGTGCAACATACATGGAAGCAAAAGTGGAGGGAATGCACAGATATAAAATACACCCCCCTCGTTGAAGCGTGAGAATGCTGAAACGCAGTCAACGAATCCACGGCAAGCACTACGTGCTGCGTTTTGCTCCTCTACTGTATGTTCAAAGTGCGCTCACCCGAGTTTTAATTCAGGTTCAACGCCACAGATCACCGCGCACCAGCTTCAGAAATTTGAAACGCTGGCGGGGATACAAAGGTGGCTCGTGCAAAACAGTGGTTCACTCAGCACCGACCTCAAAAGAAAGGAAAACAGAGCGTCACGGTCAAGATGCTAAGCTACTCCAGCAGAATTGCGGAACTCAGGACTCACCAGCTGCGATCTCGATGGTCGTAGCGCCAAGGTCCACGGGAGTGCTCCGTAGTGCGACTCCCTGAGCTCCACCAGGATCCTTGATCCTGCCACTGGCGATCACGCCAGGAACTTGAGGAATGCCAGTCGCCCTGCGACCAAGAGTTGTCGCTCCACGACCAGCCACGATTCGTGTCACGATCGGCCTCCCCAAAACGGGGGGCATTTTGCGATGTCCTTCTTGCATCCGCCCGCGCCTGAGCGGCCCGGGACGCTTCTGCCGATTCCTTCATCCTTCGGCACGTCTCCTTTGCCCCACCATAATTCTCAGAGAGGATCTCGGCCAAAAAGACTGCCAGATGCTTTTCCTCATCGAAGTCCGGGATGCCAATGATGCCCTCCGTAAAGGTGAGGATGTGGGAAACCGCACGGGTGACGCGGATGGTCCGGGCGAATTCCTTCACGCCCATGAAGTTGCCGAGCCAAGCGTAGCCCATAGGTTCGAGGTTGGGGTCGTCAATGAGGCCGGCCAGGACGAGATCGTCGGCATTCTTGTCGAAGAACACCATGCGAGCCAGTCCCTCATGATTGACCTTTTTGTTCTCCCAGGCTTTGTTGGAGCCGTAGCCCAACTCACGTTGTTCGCGGGAACGACCTTGATTGGGAAGATAAGCGCATGCCACGCAGTCCTGAATAGTGAGCCGCCTTCTCGTCCAGCCGCCCTTGATAGCGTGGATCGCGTAGGTGTCGTCCTGGTCGAACTTGTCTACCATCGACGTGTAGCCGTGCTTCATGAAGCCTTTGAGATTCTGGCGTGCTAACATGATAGCTCGGCCATCTACGCTCTGCTGTCCCCTCAAATCGTGCGTTCCAGCGGCCTGGCGAATCTTCGCGGCATCCAACTCCCAAAGGCCCTTCCCAAACTGCTCCGCCAGGGCGTCCAAGACATGGGAGCGCTCACGCGCCATCCACATTCTGAAGGCGCTCTGGGTGGCCCCACGGGTGACGTAGTAGCCACAGTGGAAGCACTTGTGCTGACCTTCGAGACGGAGCTTGCCACAACTGACGCACTGAACCTGCGTGATTCCCCTGTTCCATCCAGGACGCGGCGCCTGGGTTGCCGGTGCCGTAGAACGGGTAGCCATTCCTTCATCAGGGACCACTTGCAACTGACCTTCAGTCAAACGGTTCCTTCCTGAAGGTGACACCTCGATGACATCGGCGTCAGTGTTGAAGCGAACGCGTAGATGTGGAAGTTCAGGAACGGTGCTCTCGACCTCCTCAAGGATGGGAACATCGAACTCCTCCTTGACCAACGGGGCTTCTTCATGCTCGACATCAGGCTCCTCTTGTGCTTCTTGGAGAGGTCCCACGGCTTCAACAACCATGCTTCCGGAAGATTCGGCCTCCTCTACCTGAGGGGCATTCTCTTCCTCCTCCCGTCCTTCGGGCCCATCCGTGGCGGACCACAAAATTTCATCGGTCCTTGTGTCACGAATATAAAGGACCGTGGACCCGGAGATAGCCTCTCGGCAGAGGACGCCGTCTGATCGGGAGTAAAACAGTCCGGCGCCCTGACTGAGGGCCTCCATGGTGTTGATGACGATCTCGACGGGACGATCGCTCCTCACGCCAGGGACGTTTTCTCCCGGCCCTACCTCCCGGTCGGCAAAATACACAAAGGCATTCGCGGTGTGGTGCCCGGGGATAAAGCAGGAGTCCAAGATGGCAAAGGCTCGATCCTTGTAGGTGCGGTGGTAGAGCCTGCGTGGAATCTTCTCCAGGGGCAAAACCGGCCGACCTTCCCAGGTGGCAGAATGCACATCCATTTCTGCTTCTGGGATCATGCTGAACCAGGCCTCAGCAAGGATCGAGTCGGGCACCCCTTTCATAGCATCCTTGGAGATGCCTTGGTTCGCCCTAATAAGGGTAGGGTACCCTCCTAGGCCGTAGTACTCGGCGAGGGGGTGGTTGCGGTCGATTCGCAGCTGGAACCTGCTGCGATTGTCGTTCTTGACGACGGTGAGGAGCATCCCGAGGCCATAATCCTTGTTCGTCTTCCTGTTCCAGGCCTCGAGAATCCTCCTCGTAGAGCACCACAATCCATCGCCCTGCAGGCCCGGGACGATCTTGCCACGAACAATGCCGGACAAGGCAGTCTTGTGATGCTGGGGAATGTTGACATACTTGAAGTTCGGCATCTCGTCCTGAAGGATGTCAACCCACTCGGCCTCACCTTCCGGTGGGCATAAATGGATTGCGTCCCAATCGAGGCCCAGCATGTCGACGAGGCACCAATCGTCATCGGTTGTGTAGTAGCCGGACTTGATGGGCTCGTCGTAGTCAGCCTCGTGTGGGCCCTTCTTTGCCCGTTTGGGGGCACTGGACTCAGGGTCGGTCCGCTGACGACTGTAGACCTCCCCCCTGGCCAAAAGCTTCTCCTTAGTCTCCCGCGCCGTTGACGACGATGACGGAACAACGACGGCCTCCCCTGGACGGGGGGCATTTTCCTCGCTCTTCTTGATCATCTCGTCGTAGTCCTCGCGGGTAACATATTCCCCATCTCCCAGGTGAACGTGGTCCTTGAAGTCCCGGTGGACAAAGTGGTTCGGCGCGGTGTCGGGGAACTGCTCCTGGGGTCCTTGGAAGTAGATGTCGTCCCACGGGTCAGCCTCGACAAGCGGCTGATATGTGGGCGCTACTCTTCCTTTACGGAAGTGATTCAGGAGCTTCTCCTCCACCTGCACGTCCACAGCGAACTTGACGTTAGGCTTTGAGACGTGGCCGTAGTTTTGCAGGATCAGGTCGATGTCGGCTTCCTTGAAGAAGGAGCATTGGTGACGAAGGACCATAATCCTGGCGGTAAAACCCAACCACCTCAACAGCTGCAAACGATAGGCGCTGTCCTCCTGGAAGTGAAAGTGATCGAACTTGCGGATCTGGCTTGCAGGCGTATTGAAATGCTTGACGGCCAGCCCAAGTTGGGCGGCATAGTCGAGCAAATCCGCCATGATGGTACCCCAGTCGCGCGGGAGGCAGTAGCTGGCAGCGTCGGTCGCAGACGTGAGCAGCACAGTACCCACTGACGCCCGTGACTGTAGATCCGCCAACTTGCCTATCTCCCGGAGAACCTTTGGTCCAATGAACTCCCAGCTCCCCTTTGCCATGTGCGGGTAACCACGAAGCCACTCCGTCTTGCTCTTGAAGCCTGGGTCCAAAAACAGACCTCTTTCGCCGACGAACTCGTTCCCGTTCCAGATCATCATGAGGTCAATGCTCACCTGACCACTGGCGCCAGTTTCACGCTCCAGTTGGGTGACTTTTCCCACGGCGAGCTCTACGAGCCGCGTGAGATTCGCACCCCATGTAGGAATGTACTCAACGCCAAGATGATGTGGGAAGGCATTGCCGCGGTTGGCCTTGATGTCTGCCAGCAGATCTGTCTTCCAATTTCCTTCAGTGAGGAACGTAGTTGTAGAGTCTGCGACGATGACAAGGTAGCGCAAACGGCCTCGAGTAGACTCGGGCTGGAGCATGGCCAAACCTTGATCGGTGAGCTTTCCGATTTTGGCCACCAAACCAGCCTCCCTGACGTCACTGAGGGCATATTCGCATGCCAGTGGCCGCGGCAAATACTTGTAAAAGTTATTCACGCTGGCTTCATCCTCCTGGAAAGGCGCCATGGTGCGGTATTCGGAAGACAATGAAGTCTCCCATAACCGGCGATCCCACCACTGGCGCAGGACCTCCGTCGGAGCAACGATTCCAGCGTTGGTGGCTTCCATGTCCGGCGCGCAGAACTCTGCCGCGAGAATGCAGCAGGCAGCTAATGCGTTAGTTTGTTCAGCTTTGCGAGTGCAAACGTGTTTGTGGTCACACGAAAATTGTTGTTGTGCACAAGCTGCATAGTTAGAACGCCTATCGCAAAAGCTTTTCCAATCAATGTGGATGCAATCAGTCATGGCATGTGAATAATTCTCACTGTCCTTAAGGTCCTGGCCTCTAGACTCGCCATGAACATGACTGCGATCACACTTGTGCGCTGCCAGCCGCTGCAATGGAATCGACGACGCAATGGTCCAAGCTTTCCTTAGTGGTAATCCTTGGTAATTCGTAATCCCCAACATGCAACCATCGCAACGGTAGAACTCAAGTCCAAAATCGTTAACCATATGCTGAACATGGTCCCACTTCCAATAGTCGCAATCCTTAGGGAGTTCGAAGGCAACCTGTGGTTTGTACTCTTTGAGCTTCCTAATGAATTTTCGGAACTGCTTGAGGAGTTTGCAAAACAGTTCCTGATGCTGTTCCCACTTTGGGCTGTCAGGCGTCATGCGATTCCACGGACAACCACCAGTACACGGAAGCGACGCATAAACTAAAATTGGCTTAGATGCTCCCCCCTCGTCGCAGAGGGTACTAATTTTCTGAACAACTGAAGTCAATGTAGAGTCTTTCAAGACATCATCCTCACTGGTGACTCGCAACACATAACATCCTTGACTTGCGCTACGATCCTGCCCTAGTTTGCTGTTGGGGGAGCAACAAAACTCGACTATGATTCGTTTGAACCCCAACGGCCTCGAGTATTCTCGGGCAGAAGCAGCGCTGGCCGCACGTGGGGGCAGCCTGAATCCAAGCGTCTTCAAAGAATTGAGCTCTTGATCTTGCAGTGCGTCTTGGGATCGGGAGGTGTACGCAACAATGGAGAAACGTGTTCCAGTGAAAGGTAACACACAGTGTAATTTTCGCGGATCAAAAATGATGGCTTTGTTCAGGGTGGACACAGCACGACCCTTAAGGCGCTTACCATTTGGCCCGACCCTAACAATAGCATCTTCAGATGGAACAAGGGGGTCCGCAAACCACAGTTCACCATCCTTGAAATCCCCGACACTGAGGGCAAAGCTCATGCTATCCTTAGCATTCCCATGGTCCTTGTGCACAGAGGCACTAGTACAGCTATTAAGCAGCACCGAGTTCCATGTGAAGTCCTTAGGAGCATGGGCTTGCACAACTCCATTTAGGAAGCGGGCAATCTGAGGCCACCGACGTGTTGCCTTAGTCACCCCTTGCATTCCTCCGTAAGACCACTGCCCAAAGATATGGTAGTAGCTGCGATTGTCAAGCTTAATCATCTTTCGCTTGGTTTTGTTGGGGTACATGATCTGGGCTACACGCAACAAAGCCTTAGTACTGAAGTCACGGTCCTTGGTAAGCTCAGCTGCGACTGCGCAAGGATCGCCCGACGGCTTCACCACAGGGTGAGCATGAACGACAGGCTTGTTGATGAGATGAGCATCGGACTCGTGTGCCTTAGATTGCCGTCCCCCCTGAAGAGGGGCATCGACGTGCGCGATGAGCCTTAGAGCATGTTCCCATTTACCTCGGTCAGCGAAAGGTTTGGTAAAGATATCAGCTACTTGCTCTTTGGTGTCAACATTAATCATTTCGAAGAAGTTACGCTCGAACTGTTGTTTGATCCAAGCAAACGAAATGCGTTGAGTCCGATCGGTGTGACGTAGTTTTTCGCTGTCACCTTTGAGGAGAATAGTGATGGTAGCTTGGTTGTCCTCAAGGAGTTGAACAGCAAACTTGGGGCTAAGGTGGACCTTGAGACCGTTTAAATCGGAAACGCTTCGTCCATCCGCCCTACACTCACCATAACGGATCTCATCAAGTTCAGGATCAATTCGTGCAATGATGTCGTTTTCCCTGTGATTAGATTTGGTTTTCGGCCTAGCTTGGTAGCTGGCGGTCCTACTCGCAACCTCACGCCACAGGAAAATCCAAAGACTGAGGCTGGGCAGACCCTGGGCACGAATACCTTGGTTGGCAGCCACAACCTCACTCTCCGTACTTGAAGTGGTGATGCTGGTCTGTTTCTTGGAAAAAGCATTTAGGGGAAAGTAAGTATTGGGGCCTACCAAGTAAAGGGCACAGCCTGAAGTGGATTTACTGTCGTGGCTACCAGCGTGGTCAGCATCGCAGAACATCCACAACTTACAATCCTGAATGCGATCCCCTATGAATCCCCTCATCCGAACTTCAAGGGAAGAGTTTATGTAACTGATCAACCTGTGCAAAGCAACGTCACAGTCGCGAGACCACTTGGTGACTCTGGATGCCAGTGCCTGAGTGGCGCGTAACAAGTCCCACCTGGCCATTCTCGCAGCGAACAAAACCTTCATGAGTACACGGCTAGCAATAGGTTGCAGCTTACCACTAGGTTCATTGTTCTCCAGAACTTTTGCTACCCGGTTCTCATGAAAAGGAGTCGCTACGTGCTTCAGGGATTTCTTGTCGACCTTGGCCAACTCACAGTACCTATCAACACAGGACACCAAGAAATCTCGCATGTCGTAGTACACAACGTTCACGGGCACAGTCATGGAAGGGGTTTTTCCCTGACTGATTGATTCAGTGCTCTTGAACTTACTCTGTCGTGCTTCTCGTTTAGCTTCGGCTTTGGACCGCTTGGGTTTATTGTGCTTAGCTGCGAGAGCATGAGAAAAGTCCTCGTCACTGACCTCAGTGATGGGGAAATATGTTCTCCCAGTCCACCAACCTGATTGGTCCGCGGGGCCCCCCTGATTCAAGTCATCATGGATAGGGTCCCTACCATCATCAAACACCGTGATTCGTTGACGGCTTATGTGGGGGAATTTCGACACGTCGTCCTGCGTAGGCACATAAAGTTTCCTACGAGGATATATGTGATGCCTAACGACTGCAGCTAACTCAGCGTCGACCTCCCAGAAGTCCTCTTTGCGGTTCGGCCGGACTTGGTAGTCGGCAGCTGGGCTAGCGTGCTTCTTGTCGAAGACGTAAGCAAATGGGTGGTCCTCCCGTGAAAGCTGGACCTGATTTTGCTCAACGTGATGACACCCGAAGTACCGCCCCAAGACCTCGGCTGGTTCCATGTCAATCACCTTAGCGATCAACTCCCAACCTTTGTTGATTTTGTCTTGGGGGCCGGCCATCTTGAAGTCATCAACGTACACAACAAGCAACAAATCTAGTTCAGCATGGTAGAAAACAGAATGCCAAATGTCGGGTAGAACTGCAGTAAAACCAACACTCTCTAACTGTTCTGTACAGTACCTTTCCCAGATACCACCTGAGTCAGGGTGGCCGTACAAAGCGAGCCTGAGTGGGCAAACAGGATCTTCATACCCAGACCATCCTTTAGGCCATCTGTTTCGAGGGAGACGAACCCACGTTTCAATGCCTTTAAAAAGGGCTTGTGTGTATGCGGCGATGCCATCAGCCTGCTGTTTCACGTACCCGGGTTGGCTACCAAACACATCGATGATTTTCCCGGCCTCCATGCTAGCGGGGCTTGATCCTAGTTCGGCGAAAATGGCGTGATCGTGGTTTTCGTCCTGGACATTATTGCCCTGGAAGACACTACGACCCTTCCATTTCTTCTGGGGGTGCCCGTCCGGGAGTTCATCCCCCTTGACCGAACAAATCTCAAAGATTTTCCCGAAATGGGCCTTGACATTCTTGTGTTTGGCTTCCGCGGCAACATCCCGGTACTCTCGAACCTTCTTTTCGAGCCAGCAAGACTTATCGGCAAGTTTCTTCCACTCTCGGTCCATGGCTTCTTTAGCAGCGGGAGTACTTTCGATCTCTTTAGGCCCGACAACCCTGGCAACAACAGCAAACATCTCACTCGCAACCTGACCAAGTTTGGCCCAATACAAGGATGCCACGCGGTCCCTATGGGGCTCGGGGTCAGGCTCGGCGATGACAGGCATGGCCGGGGAGTCTCTAAGGGCCTTGCGAGCATCTTCCTCGGCTTCACGAGCCTTTTTGCGTTCGAATCTTTCAATGTCAGCCTCCCGTCGTGCCTTGGAATACATGTGCCAAAATTCCGAAGGGGTATCAGGTGGCCTTTTGGAACCTTTCTTATCTCTAACCAACCTCACCCCGTCCCAGTTATACCCTTTGGGGACTTTCTTCCCGTCAGGCATGGTTTTGGGGTCATGTCTTGGTAGAGTAGATGAGGCCTTAGGCGTGGATGTTGCTTCCTTAGAAGATCCAGGAGCATCCCTCCCCAGCCAGTCCTCCACAGCTCCGACATCTTCGGGAACATAGTCCTCGTTTTCCTTGGCCACTTGGTCCAAGTACTCGGACAAACGATCCTTCAAATCGGAGCCGTCCAAATCAGGCACACCGGGCGGAGGCAAAGGCTCGTCCGGCGAATCCCCAGGCGGGGCGCGTGTTCCGGCACCTTCTGTGTCTCCCCACGAGCAGTCCTGATCTGCGAGGGTCGGCTTACGGAGGCTCTCCTGCAGTGCGAGCTGTTCGGATCTCATTGGGAATGTGAAATCCCCGGGCAACAGCTCCATTCGCTTCGACCTCAGGATGGGAAAGTTTCCTATTTCGAACGCAAAGTCACAACCCTTGACGGGGGTAACGAGGTATTCCTCCTTCCAAACGAAGCCAGGTTGAATGTGGTAACCAAGAAATATTCCCTCAACACCAGTCGGCGCAAACTTGGAGCTCGCAGGAATGTTCTGTTTGGGGTTGTTCCAGTACAACACACGTGCACCAAAAGGAATCATTATCCCTGAAAACGGTTCCCCATACCTGGCCTCCCAGGGAACAATCCCGTTGTCAAGCCTCTTAGTTGCATTAAGTGCCATCGCATGGTGTTGGGCGGCCAACGGCCAAAGCTTGTCGGGGAGACCCGCCTGAACAAGGTTGGAGCGGGTACCCTCCAAGATCGTCCGAATTTCTCTTTCGATTACCGACTTGTTGGTGTCCACATATTCGCGGGATGTAACATGTCGGACACCTAGGCTTTTGATAGCGGCATGAAGTTCAGGTGCGTTGTCTGAGTAGAAAACACCGACTGCATCTTCTTGACCTAGGAAGTGAAGAAGGTCTTCAAAACACTGATCGCTTGACTTAGTCGGAGAGGGGTAGACGTAACGAAATTTGGTGAACACGTCCTTAACAACAAGTGCGACCCTTTCGTCCTGGAACCCATGATCACGAAGGTCACGAGTGATGATATGGTCAACCGTGATGTGATCCCCAAAGGCCTTTGACACTATGGTACTTGAGCCCCCCTTTTTGCGGGCTTGGGGAGCCAACATCTTTGCACGCTGACATACCTCGCAGAACGGATTCTTGGGCCTGTGCGAGAACAAGTGCTCAACAGATTTGGCTTCAGCTTTCAGATCGGCCTCTGCAAGACTGCGGGCGTTTCCTTCGTTGTCACTGTCAGGTTCAACATCGGGGTCTTCGAAGATAGTGAGGCTCAGGATTGGATTACCCTCCAGTCGGGCAACTTTGTTGTCAAGCTCCCTGACGTTCACTTTATCTTCAATCTTGACCCAAGAACCTTCCCTGAACAACCAAGTAGATCTGACTTCGCATCTTGGAAACCTTGGTGTAGCAGTACGAAACGTCTTTGGTTTGTGTCCGACAATCAAGTACTTAGCATTTGGGTGCGAAACCCAACCTGGTCTTTTGAGCTTCTCTTTGGGGATATCTATCGGCGGCACCTCATTGATGGCTGCGGAGATCTCAGGATCGGGGTGCTCGACCACTGGATCTCGTTCCTCTGCTGCTCCTGCGAAAGCCTCGGCCGGCCCTATTGGGCGGCAGTTTTCTGAAAACCCTCGGACAAAACTGGTCGTCCGAGAGAACCTGAGGCTTCCTCCTTAGCGCTTGGAGCGGCCATTGCTCCTCCCCCTAGCACTGGGACCATACCTCTCATCCTACACCTTAGTCTTTGACCATTGGGCGCAACAAAGTAAGGCGGCCTTTTGGGGTACCAGTGGAACTCATAACCATCCTCCATGCACCTTCTGCCTACGGAGCAAACAGGAGGGGTGCTGTTGAGAACATAGAACTCTAGCTCTTTGCCAAACTCCGGGAAGTCGATCCTAACCGACTTGTCACCTTTGACGTTACCATTAGCAGTGATGAGATTCACTTGTCGTAATGCGTTGCCTACTGGCTCTTCGCCGAAGTACATAGCACGATCGGCTTCGCTGATAAGGTCCTCCTCGCTTCCTGTGTCAGCAAGGAATTCTAAGGGCGTGGCGATCCCTGGACAAGCGATCTCTGAGCTCTCAACAACGTGCTTGCACATCCCACACATGAGAGAATCAGGCTCATCACACTCTAAGTGGCAATCGGTTTTCTCTCCCCCCTCATGCCGGGCAAGAAGCATCTTGAGTTCCCTTGCGTTCCTAATTGCAACCTGAAGGTCATTAGCGTCAGGCTTAGGGCAGTTTTCCGCATCAGCATAGCAAGTATTGTACCTGCGAACTTTGTAGGAATGTTTGTACCCCTTTCCCTCAAAGGGGATTTCCCTGACTTTGGGTTTGTCGGAAAACCTGACCTTCTTGTTTTGTTCTTTGATCTTGAAAACAGTCTTGCCGGTCCACGGCGTCCTATCGCCGGTTCCCCCTCTTCCCTCTTTCCAGTCCCAGTTCTCCTTTGCAGTGTACGGAGAAATGGGAAGCGTCTTGATCACTTTGGCCTTACCCTTCAACCTTTCAAGAGCAACAGGACATGACACTTCGGGCTTGTACATAGTACTTCTGTACTTCAAATGGTGCCTAACAGCTTCACCCCTTTTGAAGTCTACTTCCCAGTAGTCTTCGTCCCCATCTTGTGGTTCACTCTCCTCAGGACCAGCTGAGGCTGCAGCCGCAAGCGAGATGCAGCATGCGGCCTTCCTGTCCTTTTCCTTAGAGCGTCCACGGCTTGGTTTCCTGCGCGTTGGCGCGGGTGACGGGGACCTTGGTTTGTCTGGGCCCTTAGGGGCCGGGGCTGCGTTTTCACCACCTGAGGGAGTAGGGCTCGGTTCCCTATGCAAGAAACGACACTTATCTCCCCTAGTGCACTTTCCCTTCTTCCAAAACGTGCAGACCTGTTTCTTCTTCGGGGCAGTGCGAACAGGGGATTGCGAACGGGGTTTGTGCGAAAACTTGCACTTGTCACCCCTGGTGCACTTACCCTTTTGAAAGTCGTAGCAAACTGGCTTTGGGCTTTGTGATCGGCTAGGTGATCTAGATCTGGATGGGGTCCTAGAGCGAGACCTTGACTTTGAATTAGACTGGCTACCGGCAGAGCGATCCCTTCCGCGGCCACTCCTCGACGGAGGGCGTGTCGGCCTTCCGCCTTCAACAACAGGAGCACCAAACTTGTCCCCATGAGACTTGGCGATTCTATCCCTGTTCTTGCGCATCCTTTCACGGGTCAACAAATCCCGGATTGACTTCAACAAGAACGCATAGGAGTGTGAGGCAGAACCCTCTTTCGCCCTGTCGTAGATTTCCAAATCATACTTCATTCTTGAGGACTTTCGGATTTGCCGAAGAAGGATGTCACGCAGAACCATTTCTTCTGGGACATGACTCATGCCAGCAATGACTGATTCCCAATTGTGCAGAAATGTGGTTAGATCGTCACTATGCAGCGTAACCTTCAAAAGGTCTTCTACCGAATAGAGCGATCCTACCTCTTCATTTGTTTTGAAGTACTGATCAAACATGAGCAAGACCTGGCGTCCTCGTACGGCACGTCCTTGAACCGCCTCGGTTTCCTTGAAAGTGAGTACCTGCCGAGATAACTCACCTTTGGCGACCTTAGTGAGAGCGGCTAGGATTTTGGTATCCAGCGTGAGAAACTTACCGGGTTCACGAAGCTTTTCATGATCAGCATTCTTAGAATACACCTCTAGAATCCAAGAGAAGGCTTCATCTGGTCTATCTGAAGCTGCCCTAACTGCCTCCCGTGTTGCGGTTTTCCATGCACGGTAGGTTTCGGGGTTAGGGAAATCCGGCAGGCGGATGGTTTCAGCTTCTTTAACCTTTGGTTTGTCATCTTCACCGCTTTTGTCTCCTTTAAGAAGCTTGGCGGCTTCAAGCAGCGCTTGCTGCGTCTGTGCGATTAAATCGGCTCCAGTAGCTGCCGGACCTCCCGGCGTGCCTGTTGGGGCCGCAAGACCAGGGGCTCCGGCGTTCAAACCACCACTAGAGGATCCTAGATTTGGGACGTTAGCTGATGCTGTTGGGGTCCCTGGGGCAGAAACCGGACCCTGTGGTCCTGTTGGAGTGGCAGTAGTTGCCACACCGCCAAAACTGAAGTTTGGAAACAATGCCCTGATGTTCATCGGAATCACACTCGGATCTGAAAACTGAGGGGCACACGGAGCACTAAGCCCGGCGCTTGGCGCTGGAGCAACTGGGGCAGTGGCGCTGGGAAACTGAGCTTGCTGCGAGGGATTGATACCTAAATTCCTGTCCTGTTCGAGCTGGAGCGCGCGCTCCATTGATGACAATTCATCTTGGAGGGTCATGTTTTGAATCCTCATTTGCTCTTCAGTTTCCAGGGCTATACTGCGGTACCTTTTCATTGCCTCATCATGCTCTCTCCCAAACCATTCCCCAATCTCGTTAATGCTTTCCCTCTTGTTTTGTTCAGCCTCTTCAACCAGAGTTGTCCTGAGACGAGTGATTTGCGAACCAACATCGGAAAAATGTTCTGACTGAAAATTGATTATCTGGTTTTGTTGCTGGAGTTCTGAAAAGAGACCTTGGGTCCTCGCGACAAAACTATACCTTTGGCTAGCAATTTCAGACTCAAGTCTAGCAACGACTTCCTCGTGCTGCCTGTTAGCCCTTTCTTCAACATCTGCGATTTGTTGATCGTGGGCTTCTTCAGCAGCTAGGCGGAACTTCTGGTGCCTGGACTCTGCTTCGTTCTCTAACTCAGTGAGGAGAAGTCTTGTTTGTTCAGGTGTTTCACCTATCGTGATGTTCTGCTGAAACTGTTGTCGGTACATGTGGATCTGCGGAGCTCCTAGTCCTACGAAAGGAGAAGGTGCGTTTGGCGCAAACACATTAGCTGCCGCTGCATTCTCTTCCAGCACTAGGCCACGGCCATCCGTAGACGGTGGCATAGCCAAAGTGCCTGAGAGGTCCATCTCCGCGGATTCTGCGTCTGTAAATCCGTCTGTACCGAGATCAGTTGCTACCTCGGTGGGGACCAGCTCGGGGCTGTCACCCATGCACTGAGTCGGAACTCCAGGTCAGTGGTGCCGCAAGCTCCGGGGAGCCTACGGCTGATAACCTATAGTTTGGGAAATCCACCAGTTGTTATCCGTTAAGCCATGAGCAGGGGCGCGCCTAACCTTTTTACTCAGAGGGCTTGAGCGTCACAGGTAAGTGCAACATACATGGAAGCAAAAGTGGAGGGAATGCACAGATATAAAATACAAGCCCCTAAGCCCCTAAGCCCCTAGCCCTAAACCCCAAACCCTAAACCCTAAAAATCCGTAAGCCCTAAACGCCCCAAATTGGGGGTCCTGCCAGTGCCCACGGTTCCCCGGCTTCCCGAAGCTCCTACAGAGACCTCATTGGGGTTTAGGGTTTAGGGTTCAGGGTTCTCTAGACCCAAGAGCAACCTATAAATTGAAGGGTGGCCCTTTTTGGCTTGAAAGGCCATATAAAGGGAACCGAAGCCCTGAACACAAGGGGAATAAGGGCCTACGCTGGGTCCTAGTTGTTTATGCATGTTTCGGGTTCGTTGGGTTCTTCGGGTTTCCGGTTGCCACCAGGGGGACACAACTTGGCCGTAGTAGGAGTTCCCTGAAACCCGAAACCCTAAACCCTAAACCCTAAGACTGAGACTGACACATCAGTAAGTTCCTTATCTTGCTGTCGCCGCGTCTAGCTCTGAAGATCTTCAGCTTGTGCTAGCGTTGTGCTCACCGAGTTGGATCTTGAGATCTTGGCAAGGGAAGGTGGGAGGTCTTAAGGCTTTCTATCTCTTTGCCGGGTTAGGTGCTGTCCTGTAGGGTTTAGTGTTTGGGGCTTGCTAGTAGCCATAAACATTAAGTCCTTAAGTTGAAGCCCTAAACCCTAAACCCTAAACCCTGAACCCTGAACCCTGGCCAAGTCCGGGCATCCAGTTGAGAGTAGAAGGCTCTGGGAGTCAGGACACAGAAGCAACTTTTTTCAGGGCCCAAAGAACTACAACAGACGCCCAGGTTCCACCCTAAACCCTAAACCCTAAACCCTAAACCCTAAACCCTAAACCCTAGACCCTAGACCCTAGCAGTCGGCGGGCAGATCGTCATTTCTCAGCTGCGAGCTGCCATCCGTGCATGCCGGTAGTTGGGGCTCCAGGATGGAGATGTTCTTGTAGAGTTTTTTAGGGGCTTATAGGGAATGGGGATTTAGGGTTTAGGGTTTAGGGTTTAGAGTCATTAAGGTTTAGGCTTTTTTGCCACCCGCCTAGCTGAGCCCAGAGGGCCAGGTTTAGGATTCAGGGTTTAGGGTTTGGGATATAGGGTTTAGGGTTTAGGGTTTAGGGTTTAGGGTTTAGGGTAAATTGATCTATCCAGTTACCAACAACCCCCCCCCTCCCCCCTCCCCTCTCATCTTTTGGAATTCCCCAAGCTCAAAACCCTAGACCCTACGCGTGCAGAGTACCCTAAACCCTAAACACTTGTTTGCAACTGGGCTCGGGGACTAGCCAATACTAAACCCTAAACCCTAAACCCTAAACCCTAAACCCTAAACCCTAAACCCTAAACCCTAAACCCTAAATCTGGGATTGAGGGCTTGGGGGATGCAGGTACCCCGACTCGAGTCGCGACACTGCCTGGGGCCAAGCTGCCTAGGTTGAAGTTGAGACTCTGGGAGGCGGTTGAGGGTTTAGAGGGGTGTTTAAGAGTTTAGGGTTTAGGGTTAGGGTTTCGGGTTTAGGGTCTAGGGTCTAGGGTCTAGGGTTGGGGTTACTGTTTCGGGTTTAGGGTTTAGGGGTACTGCTGACTTTAGGATACTTTAGGCTCGCGGGATATTTAGGGCCGGTGTGACCTTCATAAACCCAACAAATGGCCGCTCGACGACCTCAGATTGCAAGGATAGCCCTAAACCTAAACCCTAAACCCTGAAACCTGAACCCTAAACCCCCGCAACCCTAATAAACCCTAAACCCAAAGAGGCTGATGATTGGCTTGCTTTGTCTCCAGGCTGAGCGGTGTGAGACCTAGCCGATTCTGATCTCAGCGCGGGCTTTTGTGTGGACCCTGCTGCAGCCTGCAGCGCTCGTCGTACTGTAGGGTCCAGGGTCTAGGGTACTGTAGGGTCTAGGGCACTGTACGGTCTAGATTCTAGGGTCCAGGGTCTGATGTCTAAGGCCCCTATGGTTTAGGGTTTAGGGTTTAGGGTTTAGAACCCTAAACCCTAAAGTCCAGGGTGTAGGATTCAGGGTTTGTAGTACAAACATGCGCCCAGCAAGCCATCGTAGCAGGGCTTTGGCAGCTGCCTCACCTCAGGGCGCTTGCGTGGCCCGCAATACGTACTTCTTCATCAAGGAATTTAAAAATAAACTGCATTTTTCCTACTAAAATCAGAAAAGCCCAAAACTTTCAAAGTTCCTTTATTGGCTAAGAAGAATATGGGCCCTGAATTGGGGGAACCCTTGTGTCTAAGGGTAGTTGCATGGTCCCTTAGTACTGTCCCTTAGAATAAACCCCAAACCCCAAACCTCGAATTAAACCCCGACTTTGTCAAGGTGGCTCCGTGCTCGGACACAAATTCCTGTCATCCAATGCCCTGGAAACCTAGAATGCCAAAAACCTAAAGGTTTAGGGTTTAGGGTTTGGGGTTTAGGGTTCGGGGTTCGGGGTTTCGGGTTAAGGGTTTCGCTGAGCGGGTTTAGGGTTTGGGGTTTAGGGCTTGGGGTTTAGGGTTTAGGGTCTGAGGTTAAGGGTGGAACCCTTTTGCTTCAGGGCTTAAGGCTCTTGCACCTCAGGCTTTGCAAGGTCCACCTCCACCGCCGCAGGAGCCAGCTTTGGTCTAGGCAGCTAAAACGATATGCTGCTGCAACTCCAAATCGCGGTTGCCAGGCTCTAACCCTAAACCCTAAACCCTAAACCCTAAAATAGTCAGCTTTGGGGTTAGGGTTCAGGGTCCTGGGCTTTAGATCATTGTTTTTCACCCAAAAAAACTTGCCTTGCTAAACCCTAAGCCTTGAAACTTATCCCTTACGTTGTCCGGTGCCAGGACTTCCCTAAACCCTAAACCCTAAACCCTGAACCCTAAACCCTAAACCCTAAACCCTAAACCCTGAACCCTAAACCCTAAACCCTGAACCCTAAACCCTAGCGCCAGGCAACCTCTTCCGATTTTGAGAGGCAGATATCCTATGAAGACCGTTGGCAAACTCCCCGTTCACAGCTTGACGGGCGTGGAGCTGAGTTTGGTGTGGAGTTCCAGCCCTTCAAAGTGCAGGCACCTATCAGCCACCGTAGTCTCCCTGAAAACCTTTAACTTAAACCCGAAAAACCCTGAAACCCTAAAAACCCTAAAAACCCTAAAAACCCTAAAAACCCCAAAAACCCTAAAACCCTAAAAACCCAAAAAGCCCTAAAACCCTAAAACCCTAAAAACCCTAAAGCTCTAAAACCCTAAAACCCGAGGGTTTTGACCTAGAAAACTAGTAAGAAGCCCGAAGCAGGAGGACTCCCCCACAGAGTGCTTCTGGGATCCTGATAATCATTAGAATTGGGTTTAGGGTTTAGGGTTTAGGGTGTTTAGGGTTTACGTGGTTTAGGGCTTGGTAGTTGTGATGCAATTATCTAGGGGCCACGAGGGAATACTGTAAGAAAAGTATTCCGAGCCCTATAGTAGTCTGTTTTTGGTTTAGGTCTTGAAGTTGCAGAGTAATATGGCTGAATAAACGGCAGACAAGGATTTGATAGGATAGAGTCTCAGAAAAGTCAGCAAGTAGGTGATAAGGACGAGCCTAAACCTATTCAGAATTCAACCTAGAAGTCCTAAAGAAGGGGGAATGAAAGCCCAATTTCTCTGCGTCCCTCAACCCAAAACCCTAAACCCGAAACCCTAAACCCCAAACCCTAGCCCTAAACCCCAAACCCTTCGGGGAGCTCGGGCTCAGGGAGCCGATTCACCCAATCCACCTGGCACTTTGCATATTTTGATGTGCATTTTTCTTGTTTAATCTTTTCTTTGTTCCTATAGAAATGTAAATACACAAAAATAAATGAATAAAATTATATATATATATATGTACATTTTTTCGTAGATTGATTTTAGGGGTTTAGGGGTTTTGGGCTTAGGGTTTTTAAGGTTTAGGGCGCAGGGGTTCGGGGGGGAGGGGGGGGGGGGATGTTTCATTGCAAAGCCCTTTGATGAATACAAGCTGACGTCTCCTACACCCGAAGAACCCCAAACTCAAAACCGCCAACGTCCCCAAACCCTAAACCCCAAACCCCAAACCCCAAACCCTAAACCCTAAACCCTAAACCCTAAACCCCAAACCCTAAACCCTAAACCCCATATAAAGCCTTGGACGTGGAGGTTCGGGCTCCCAGGTTCTTGGGAGAAAATTGGTCAGGGAATTTCAGAATAATTAGGGTTTAGGGTTTAGGGTTTAGGGGTTTAGGGTGTAGGGTCTCTTTCTAGGTCCTTTCTGAAAGCTTTCGCCTGGATCTGGGGCACCTAACTCTCTGAATTAAGGGGTGCCCTTTTTGGTTTCAAAAAGGGGTTTATACGGCCTAAACCCTAAACCCTAAACCCTAAACCCTAAACCCTAAACCTAAGCCCTAGAGAAAAGGGAGTCAGGGCCCTCTCGGGTCCTAGGCGCTCTGAGATCGCGCACCTTGCCGATCCGATCCGTGAATCCGTGGACCCTTCTCCCTCTTTCAGTTTGTTTAGGGTTTAGGGTTTAGGGTTTAGGGTTGAGGGGTTTAGGGGCTTAGGGGTTTAGGGGTTTCGGGCTTTAGGGTATGCCAGGGGTTAGGGAAGGTTTCAGAGGCTTGCAAGGCAAATCTTCAGGATTTAGGGTCTTCCGAGGGCACGCTCGCCGGAGTCAGGCATTGGGGAAATCCGGGAGCCCATTACGCAGCTTGGCTGACTTCTGAAACCCTCCTAAAAGTTTAACTTTTAGGCTTCTTATTCTAGTTTCTTCAACAACCCAAACAGTTAAAGTCCTAAGACCCAGCCAGAAGAAAGCCAAGGTAAGGTTTCGGGTTTAGACCCCCAGGCTTGTAACTCCCCAGACTTTGGGGATGAGAGTTTCATGTCTGGGGTTTGTGATTTGGAAGCTGGGTCGGCTGAGTTTCGGGGTTTTAGGGCTTAAGGCAAGGAATTCAACAGCCCTAAACCCTAAACCCTAAACCCTATACCCGAAACCCTAAACCCTAAGGCGCACAAGGCACTCGTCTAGGCCTTGCGTTGCTACCGGACTTGCGGCTGCGGTTGGGGCGCGCCTGCAGAAGTTAGATCTTAAGGGGGAAGGGGGGGTATGTAACCCAAGGTTCCCTGGTTTAGGGTTTAGGGTTTTTGGGTTTTGGGTTTACGGTTTAGGGTTCAGGGTTTAGTCGCTCACTCTCGCACAAGGCCGGCAGGTTTAGGGTTGGGGTTCAAGGGGGGTATGTCCGAAACCAACCCTTGGGATGTTCCCCCCTGTACTAGCAAACTATTAAGGACTGTTTGCATAAGAGTGAACATCCCAACCAAGCCCTCAAGCCTAACCCTAAACCCTAAACCCTAAACCCTAAACCCTAAACCCTAAACCCGAAACCCTAAACCCTAAACCCTAAACCCTAAACCCTAAACCTAAACCCTAAACCCTAAACCCTAAACCCTAATTATTCTGTTTAGGGTTTAGGGTTTAGGGTTTAGGGTTCAGGGTTTAGGGTTTAGGGTTTAGGGTTTAGGGTTTAGGGTTTAGGGTTTAGGGTTTAGGGTTTAGGGGGTTGTAGACGGCAAAAAGGTCGACCGCGGACCCTGTTTACCTGCACTTTTATGGCTTCTACATACTAATTATAATTGAGGGGTACTTACTACTGAACTGTAGGTAAACAGAGTTCGAGGTAGGGTTTAGGGTTCGGGGTTCGGGTTTAGTAATCTTGCACACTTAGCTCTTAACCCTCAACCCAAAGAACCCTGAACAGCTCGAAAGCTAAATCCAAGCATGGGCATGCATGGCCAGTTCCTAGTTCCTACTGTGCGGGCAAACCTAAACCCCAAACCCTAGACCCTGAACCCTCTTATTGAACCCGAAGGCCCAAGCGAAATTGAGGGTTTTGGGGTTTCGGGATTGGTTCCGAACAACCCGACGCTAAGACCCCGAACTATTCAAGAAGGTGAGCTTGGAACCTACACCCTAAACCCTAAACCCGGGGGCTGGGATTTGCCTTCCCTTTGCCTTAGGGAAGGACGGGTATCAATTTGAACCGCGAGTTTAGGGTTTAGGGCTCCCCCTAATTACTCCACCCACCCGACTTCCCAAACCTGAAATCCTCTGCGAGCCCCTGAGCCCTAACCTTTCCCTTGTCAATTTTGGGCCTTTTGGGTTTGGCGTAGAGGGTCCCTAAACCCTAAACACAAAACCCTTGAAACCCCATTCAAAACCCGGCCCCAACCTGCGGACGGCCGGCCATCGCCCTCAGGAGACGCCGACCTGCGTTTTTGGGGAGGGGGGGGGGGGCCCTAGCATAGCTGGAGCAGCGTTTTTTTTTTTGCCACCCGCTTAGCTGACCGAGCAGCGGTTTAGGGTTTAGGGTTTAAGGTTTAGGACTGTCTCACACCTTGTTGGTGAAGGGCTTTAGTTTTGCAGAAGATGACAGTGAAACCTCCATGAAATCCTCAGAAGCCAGAGATGTCGAATGTGCAGAGGCCTACCTAACCTAGGCAGGCATGTGAAATGTTTTCAGCCGCCTAGAATCAGACCGATCACCTCCTCACCGTGACGTGGCTCCCGTGCAAGACTCAGGTCATTCGCATTTGACATGCTTCAATGCTTGCAGGGGCCTGAGGAAACAGATCCTTGGGGGTGCCAAAGAACCCCAACAGGGTTTATGGTCCATGTGCAAACCCTAACGGGAGATTTCTAGTACAGGGGCATATGATCCCATTTATAGGGTTCATTCACTTGGACCCCAAGGATTTACCAAACTGTGCGTTCTTCCTCCAACGCAGACTGGAGAGTTGTGAGTGCCCTGTAGCTTCACCCTGCATTCGGCAGCAGGATGGAACACAGCGGCTCCACAAACTCTACAAAAAGACCAGTGTGTTTAGGGTTGATTAGGTTTGTTAGTGTTTAGGGTTTAGGGTTTAGGCAGGCAAAATCGATGACGCAATCTGTAGGCTTCCAGCCACGGTGCTTCAAGCTATGGTGGCAGAGGCGGGAAATGCGCTGGCCGCAGGCGCGCCAAAATCCCCTAACCGCAAACGAGGAGGGCTCGGCTGTGCATCTGTGTGATTGAAGGGTTTAGGGTTTAGGGTTTAGGGGGTAGAGTTTAGGGTTTAGGGTTTAGGGTCTCGGGGTGTAGGGGAAGCCTTGCGTTGTGTTTGTGTCGTGCGAATGCCGCTTCAAAGTCACACCCAGTGAAGTTCAATGCGGACCACTAATGAACCCAGAACTGGGATCACATACCCTACACCCTTTTGCAACTGGGCTTGAGGACCCCAGACCCTAAACCCTAAAGCCACTTTCATCCCTATGACTACGTACTATTTGCTCAAGAACCCCCACCAACAAATATGCAGTAATTATCCCCTTAGTACCCTTATAGGGAAGGTGTCTTTTACCTTTTTAGCTTTTTATTATTATTATTTTTATTTTTTTTTTTTTTTGGGGGGGGGGGGGGGGGTTCTGAAGCAAACAATAGATTAAACAATAGATTCGGGTATACTAAACCCTGAACCCTAAACCCTAAACCCACTTTAATCCCTAGTAGGGGATATGGCTATGGGGTTCACTTAGTTCCCAAGGCTTGACCAACTCAATCACACGAGCCTTCCGTCTGTACCCTCTTCGTCTGCGCTCCGGGCTAGTGCAGACTTCCGATTGCGGTTTAGGGTTTCGGGTTTGGGCGGTTTAGGCTGTAGGCTTCTCAAACAGCCCAAAGCTTCTTGAACATCCTTGAGTGACACCACCAATTTTGGATAATTTCGGGTTGAGAACGTAGAATCTGAAGTCCATTTGAAAACTGAACGGCCGGAAGATGTGTTCATGCATCACGAAGATGGCATAGCGAACCGATAGCAGTCGGACTTGCTCTAGCTGCCAGGCAGTAACGAAGTAGTTCACTTCTCCTGGTGTGGGCCTTGCTAGCCCAGCAACCATATTGAAAATAAGGTACCCTTTTTGGGCTTTAGGGAACCTTGGACGAAGAGACCAGTGTGTTTAGGGTTGATTAGGTTTGTTAGGGTTTAGGGTTTAGGGTTTAGGGTTTAGGGTTTAGGGTTTAGGGTTTAGGGTTTAGGCAGAATCGATGACGCAATCTGTAACGCTTCCAGCCACGGTGCTTCAAGCGATTGTGGCAGAAGCGGGATATGCGCTGGCCGCAGGCGCGCCAAAATCCCCTAACCGCAAACAAGGAGAGCTCGGCAGTGCATCTGTGTGATTGAAGGGTTTAGGGTTTAGGGTTTAGGGTTTAGGGTTTAGGGTTTCGGGTTTGGGGTTTAGGGGAAGCCCTGCGTTGTTTTTCATGCCGTGCAGATGCCACTTCAAAGTCACACCCAGTGAAGTTCATTGCGGACCACTAATGAACCCAGAACTGGGATCACATGCCCTACACCCTCTTGCAACTGGGCTTGGGGACCCCAGACCCTAAACCCTAAAGCCACTTTCATCCCTATGACTACTATTTGCTCAAGAAACCCCACCAACAAATATGCAGTAATAGTCCCCTTCGTACTCTTATAGGGAAGGTGTCGTTTACTTTTTTTTTTTGGGGGGGGGGGGGGGGGGGTTCTGAAGCAAACGCTAGATTCGGGTATACTTAAACCTTAAACCCTAAAACCTAAACCCACTTTAATCCCTAGCTTGGTATATGGCTATGGGGTTCACTTTCCCAAGGCTTGACCAACTCAATCACACAGGCCTTCCGTCTGTACCCTCCTCGTCTGCGCTCCGGGCTAGTGCAGACTTCTGATTGCGGTTTTAGGGTTTAGGGCTTAGGGTTTAGGGGTGGAATCTGAAGTCCTTGTGAAAACAGAACGGCCGGAAGATGTGTTCATGCATCCGGAGATGGCATAGCGAACCGATAGCAGTCAGTGTTGCCGCAAGAAAGCCTTCCTGCAACAGTGAGCCTGATCAAGGCAACACCGACGTTGGGAGGGACTTGCTCGAGCTGCCAGGCAGTAACGAGGTAGTTCACTTCTCCTGGTGTGGGCCTTGGTAGCCCAGCCAAACCATGTTAAAAATAAGGGTACCCGTTTTGGGCTTTAAGGGGAACCTTGGACAAAAAAAAAAGGAAAAAGGGACCCCTAAACCCTAAACCCTAAACCCTAAACCCTGAACCCTAAACCCTAAACCCTAAACCCTAGAATACCACTGGGCTTTCAAGGGGCTCCTCAGGCCGGCCATAGACCAAGCCTGATCTCCCATCGAGCTGAACTCCGCTGGGCAGACTAGGAGCAGCGACAAAAAAGCAGCCGCGAAGATGAGATACGGGCGGCCACAGCTCCACCATCTCTCCAACACAAACCTGGGGGGCTTCCGATGTGAGGGGAATTTTCTGGAGGGGGTCCTGGTGATAAGTGGGGATCCTACGATTTTGGGGGGTCTAAAGAAAGGGGTCCTTTCTGTTCGGAAAGCCCCACCTCAAGGCTGCTAGGCCTGTACTCAAAGACGTGAGTGGACGCCTGGTTCAACAGGGAGTTGCAAAGGTTCGTGGCCTGCTCAGGAGTTGGGAGTGATGGTGACATGCACGACCTCGGGGTGTGTGCCGCAAGCACCTCCGCAAGAACCAAAGTCGCCTTCTGTGCAGCAGGCAGGGTGGAAAGCGCCGAAGGAAGCAAGGAGCACGAAGCCGAACTCGGCAAGACATGTTGGATCCGCTCTTCCTGGATGGATGCTTTGCTCAACCCAGGTGGGGCTCGTGGCCGCAGCGCCATCATGTCGGGAGACGTTGCCTCTCCGAAGTCTTTTGGCAAGGGTTCGCCCACATCTTGTGTGGGTTCTTGTGGCTTACCCTCGCAGGTGTGCCAGCTGCTCACCTGCCGGCGCTTCCACTCCTCCCGGCGCTTCCTTCGACCCGACTGGTGGAAAAGGTGACAGTAGGTGCACGCACGATCCAAACGGCAGCCAAGGCATGAGAAGCAGTAGAAGGAGCAGGGCGTGCAGGAGTCGGGATGCCCAGCGCTGCCCACAGACTCCATTGCCCCATCTCTCTTCAAGGACTTATTCAACTGCTTCCGGAACTGCTTCACATCCACGGGCTCAACGAGTGATCCCACGCTGCTGCCACTGCCATCCTGCACCACCTTTGTTGCCTCGCTCTCCTCGTAACATGAGGGCTCACAGTAAGTAGTTGCAGTGCTGCTCTTGCTGACGGACCTTCCTTCTTCCACTGTGGGCGTGCACCACCCGGTAGCTACGACGACGTCGGGGTCCTTCAAGCACTCGTCGCTCGAGGCAGTCGTGGGCACAGCATGTTTGTAATGCATTTGCACCACCGCCTCTAGGGCAAAACCTGAGCGCGAGTCGCTTGATGGAACGGCTCTTGGGCCAAAATGGCTAAAATAGGGGCCTTCATAATTAGAATATATATATATATATTTATATATATATATATGGTTCAGCGTCGAGCGTCCTGGGCCCCCCCCCCCCATGGTATCCCCCCCCCCCCAAGTCTACTCTACGGTCCCTAAACCCTAAACCCTAAACCCTAAACCCCCAAACCCTAAACCCTAAACCCTAAACCCTAAAACCTAAACCCTAACCCTAAACCCTAAACCTTAAGTCTTAAACCTTAAACCCTAAACCCTAAAACCCTGAACCCTAAACCCTAACCCTAAAACCAACCCCCAACCACACCACAGGGGGGGGGATCATCTTAGTACCCCATCCGCGGGGAAAACCCTAAACCCTAAACCCTAAACCCTAAACCCTAAAAAACCCTAAAACCCTAAACCCTAAACCCTAAACCCTAAACCCTAAAACCCTAAAACCCTAAAACCCTAAACCCTAAACCCTAAACCCCTAAAACCAACCCCCAACCACACCACAGGGGGGGGGGGGGGGACCATTGGGGGGGGGGGGGGGGGGGGGGGGGGGGGGGAGGGGGGGGGGCCCTCCGGGGCTGAATCATATTTTTATATTTTGTAGGGGGGGTATTATAGTAAAATGATGCAGGGACCAGAAGGGAATAAATTCGTAGTGCTTCCGACCCCCCATGTCACGTTCACACCATCTTGGGTTCATGGATTGAATGGGCCTCCCTTGCAACCCGCGAAGGTTTTAGAAGGTTTAGAGGTTTAGACCTCAACCCTACCGAGGGGGGTTTCGGGTTTAGAGCGCTGAGGGTTCAACACGCTTCTGAGTCGACGGCACGGATGTTTTCGAAATCCCGTGCCCAGCGCTCCATAGAACCCCTTCACCACCCAAAACCCTTTTTTGCAGCTGGACTTGCTGACTGCCAGACACCCGCCTAAAAACCTAAACCGCGCAAAGGGTTCAGCAAGCTCGCGGTTGCTAAGCATTATCCGGATATTGAGCTCGGAGTGGGAGGGCATGCAAAAGAAGTGACTCCAGGTTCGGGGTTTAGGGCTCCTGAACCCTGATCCCTAAACCCCCCCCCCAAGCCCGAACCCTAACCACCGAACCCCCCCCCCCCCCCCTAAACCCTAAGCCCTAAACCCTTAAATCTTGGCCTGCAAGTTTGAGCCTTACATGGTCACAGTGCTAGGGTTTAGTTGCGGTCCAGGTTCAGTGGCAGCTAGCTAGGAAACCCTAAACCCTAAAACCCTAAAACCCTAAACCTAACCCTAAAACCCTAAACCCCAAACCCTAAAAACCCTAAACCCTAAACCCTAACCTGCCTGGGAGGGTCGAACTCTCCCGTTGCGTCGCCAAGGAAGAGCATTCCCCTGTTTTTCTAACAGTCCTTCATCGGGATATGTTAACCCCTAAGAGAAACATCTCCAACGCCAAGGGTCTACTTGGGTTCATGGTAACTGATAACCCAATTGTACTCTGTACTTCTGGCCCACTACATGTGGCAATATTTGGGGTTTCTAAGTACCGTTATAAAAAAACAAAAAAAAAAAAAAAAAAACAAAACTTGGGGGGTGGGCTGTCTAGGTCTAGGAGCTTAGGCTTTAGGGTTTAGGGTTTAGGGTTTAGGTTTAAGGCTTTAGGCTTTAGGCTTTTTAGGCGTTAGGTGTTAGGCTTTAGGGTTTAGGGTTTTAGGGTTTAGGGTTTTAGGGTTTAGGGTTATTGTTTGGTCCAGTTGCGCCATGCAGCCCGGCCCTGCCCTATACTCTCGTAGCCTCGTTTAGGGCCTAAACCCTGAACCGTAAAAACCCCACACCCTGAATTCCTAAACCCTAAACCCTAAACCCTACCCTAAACCTAAACCCTAAACCCTAAACCCCTAACCCCCCTAAACCCTAAACCCAACCCTAAACCCTAAACCCTAAACCCCTAAACCCCTAAACCTAAACCCTAAACCTAAACCCTAACCCCTAAACCCTAAACCCTAAACCCCAACCCTGGGTAGTCCACGGCCTGAGACGTCCTGGGCAAAGAGCCATCGGCCTTCTCCGCAGCCAGTTCCCGGCCTCCCATGTCGTAGGGTTCGGCTAGGGTTTAGGGTGCAGGTTTGGGGTTCATGTTTTGGGTTTTAGGGCTAGGTTTAGGGTTTAGGGCTAGGGTTTAGGGTGTAGGGTTTGGGGTTTAGGGTGTAGGGTTTGGGGTTCAGGGGTTAGGGTTTAGTGGGTTCAGGGCTTTTTTGCGGCAGAACAGGACTAGAAACCCGAAAAGCCCACAAACTCCCTCAACCAAAAAGCCATCAACAAAAGCCGGCCTCGAAACCTGTCACCCGCCTTCCCAAAACCCTGGCACTACCACGGTGCCACGCCGGGAAGTTTACAAGCAAAAGCACCCACGATGCAGCTTAGTTCAATCCCCAAATACAGGGTTTAGATTTGAGTAATGTCACCTTGACACATTAATAATCATCTGTACAGAGGTTTTTTTTTTTGAACTGGGGACAGAAAGCAGCTACCTTCTCAACCCGGGCGTGAAACCTTTTGTGCATCTGGCCTTGCGGTACACCCTAAACCCTAACCCCAAACCCCAACCCCTAAACCCACCAGCAAGGCGTCCTCGTCTTTCAGTTCGCGCGCTGCCATGGGGGGTTTCAGCTTAAGGCTTCGTACCCCGCAATGGTTTCAACTGGTATCTAACAGTTTACGGCATTTTTTTCAAAGATCGTATTGTGGCTAGTAGTGGGCAATCCCAGTTTGGCTACCACTCCAGCTCCGCTCCAGCAACATGCCCCCCACGGTGGGACGAGAAGCGTGCTGAACAGCTGGCAATGGAGGTCAACTCGCAGTACTCGAGCAGGACAGGTAGTACGCCCGCCCGCCTATGAAGCGGCGCAACAGCTCTTCTGGGAGAACAGCGCAAGCGAGGACCGCCACAGCCGGCCCTTTCTTCTTCCACTTGCCTGGCCAGCCAGTCCGGAGAGGTGGAATCACAGCCCACAACCGGCAGCAGCGGCATCCTCGACTACCACGCCGCTCCCACCACGGATCTTTTCCAGCCAGTGGTACTGTCGCCCCGGACAAATGCCATCATGGCCACCGCCATCGTCATGGGAGTCAACGTCAACGACCAAGCGGATATGCAGCAGTGGCTGAACTCACAGATCACCACGCGCCAGCAAGTGCTCCATACGAATCCAAAGCTACCACCACGCGGTGATCAGACCAGAGCTCTACAACATGATCACCAGGTTGATATGGACGCTCCTCGCAACTTCGACGACAGATCTCCGCCAGCACAAGGATACTCAAGCTGGCTAGCCTCCGACAATAGGCTGGAGCAAAAACCCAGTCCGGGCTTACCGTTTTGCTTTGCTCACAGGGCTTCCCGCAAACGGCTACCCCGCAAGATCGCAACTACATGGTCAACTGGATGCTGCATGAAGTGGAAGCCTTCGACACTCCTTCGCCAGAGAGTCACGACCCGGAAAACCTGGCGCAACGTTACCCCATGTTCCACACACATCCTTTCCACAGACCCGCTACTCCTCCGGCTGGCAAGGCCAAGTGGAGCACAATCACCCTGAATCCACTTTCGAGCGTGGGGCAGCCCGCAAGACGTCATGGACCCTATGGTGGGGGCGGCTCAGCAGGTGTCCCCTTCTACTCCGTGGTGGACTGCGGTTCGCGGATCACACATCCCGGCTACTCCTGCCAGCCCTCAGTTTCAGCGGAAATCTGGAAAAATTCCGCTGAGGGTCATCTTGCGCGCGCCCTCAACCTGGCCAGCCCCCAAGACCAGGTTGTCATCCGTGGAAAACGTTTACGATCATGGAGCCGCAGAGAGCAGAGAGCTTTCGACGACCAAGCGCAGGCCATCGCCAGATGTCCCACTCGCCAAGGAGGGCGGATACCTACGTGGTACGCTGGAGGTCAACCCTATCTTTGGGACCTCCTCCAGACTACCCCGCCAGACCACCTGATGCGGATGAGAGTTCCATTGGGACCACGCCTGGAACGCGGTCGTCTTTGGAGTCAGCATGAGATGGACGTCGCTGAGCGAGACCTGTAAAAGACAAGCCGCCCAAGTGCCAAAGGCACTGGAAAAGGCATGAAGGTTTGGTCGACCACCCCGCCACTGGACGGCGCCAGCCTATTTTTTTCCCTCGGAGCTTGCTCCCTTCCCGCTACCCCTAGCGGTAAATAAGGTGGGCAAGCCGTCGCCTATGTAATGGACGAGTATTGCGACAGTTTTCCATGGCGGACCCGCAAATCGGTGGGACTACAAGGCCGCCACGTACCAAGGTCCCCGGCGCTTCCCCACGCCCCGGCTACCCGCCCCCGCCCCCATGACGGCATTGTTTCTCTTTCAAACTTTTTGAGCTCCCCAAGTTCCCCCTTTGAAACTTTCTAAATTGCTCGCGCTGCCATTTTTGAACTTTCTAACAGCGGCGCTGGAGCGACAGGGGCCTTGGGTGGAGCAATGCACGTTTGGAAGGCCTCGACGCACTCGTCTACCACTCACATCCTTATGGGAGTACAGCGGCACATTTTTTCCAGCTTCTATTCTATAACTCGTTGACCGACCTTTTTCGAGCTGCCAGTCCCAGAGCAGTTTGGCCCAAGGCTAACTCTCAGTTGCCCAGGGTAATCGCCTTTCTGCTGTCTACTGGCTAAGTATAGGCTGGGATAGGAACACCCTTCGTAAAAATCAACATAGGAGACCACAAAAAGACCTCCAAGCACCCTCAACATTTCCCCCATCCTCACTGTTTATATCTATTCTGTTGCCTTGATTACACTGCACTACTACACCTCACCCAACAATGCCTCGCCGGAAATCATCCTAGCAGATGCCTTAATAGTATATCAGTTTGCAACTATACAATACAGACTATAGCTAAACAGTTCTCCCAGTGTAAAAGCCAGTAGCCAAATTGGGAATAAATATGCGCGCCCTGAATGGGAATATACCCCAGCTACGCCGCCACGCCGGCCTCTGTTTGGCCGACCTGCTTCCGGATGCAATACAAAAAGGGCCATTCCCCACCAGAACCCACCTTAAATACTAACAGCATTGCCTCTTTAACCGCCCAGCCAGTTTCCTGAATTTAAGCTTAGCAGAAATTTTCCCTTATTGTCGTCCTGCCACAAAAGTAGACTTTTCAGTTCCAAATAGAGAAACTTGCCAATTCTTAAAAGCACCCCAAAATACAGATCAGGTCGAGACTAGAAGGTTCTCCCGTGCAACATGGGGCTAAAACCTTTTGACCCATAGCAGCCAACCCCCCCGTTTTAAAGCATTCCCGCCAATTTCCGCAGATCCCAAACACTTTTTTTTCAAACTCGAATTTTTTTTGTGTTTTTAGCGCCAAATGCAAAGCCCCCACCGCCTCCAAGAGGCAGCCGGTTCCGCTTCGGGCGGAAAGCAAAGAGTGTACGGCCCACACTGTCCCCACTCGTTTTCCTTTCTTCAGGCAGGGGCGCCAGAGTTCCCGCGCAGAGAGGGTTTTTGGGGGTGGGGGGCCGCGGAGCGAAGAGACGCCAATTTAGGCGGTGGAGGCAACTCGTGAAGGAACTATACAACCAAAAGCGCCGGACAACGCTTGGTTAGGGACAGCTGTCCTTGAAAGCAGTAAAGGTACGCCGAAAAGGCGTATGCACGGCTAAGTTTTTTAAAAATCTAGTCCTTAGGCCACAGGGGGAAAAGCCCGCCAAAAGTACACAAACCTCTTTTGCTACTCCGCCTCTTCCTTATGGCCATAAAGTTTTTTCGCTGTTTTTCGCTTCGGCACACACAAAAAAAAAAAAGCTCCAGTTATGCAGAACACAGTGAAGCACCAAGCGTCCTTTAGACCTCCTAAAAAGAAGATCATTGTCGTCCCTTATTCTTGACAGAGACCCATCCCACTTCGTACTACAATTACCTCTCCCAACACCACTGGTTAGTAAATGGAAGCAAAAAAGACCAGTATGGCTGAGTTACAGCCATTGTCCCCCCCTCCATAATTACATTCCTAAAGGATGTCGTGCACACTCAAGTCGCATTATTCAGCTCTTACCTTTTTTTTCGGTAGCTCGGAGACATGCATCTGTTTGGAATATTCCCCCACATAACAAACTAGACTTTGAAAAAAAAGTAAAGTTCCCATTCTGGGAAACCCTCAGCAAGCATCACCTCGAAATCCTCTGCCCGAACCAATCTACATCTTAGGAGATTTGCAATGTCCGGCTACAGGGTCGCAAAGCATGGGAACACCCATTCTCGGGCCCATTTTATGGAAAAGGGCCTCTCAGCATTGATAACAACGACACATGGAACCGATTCCTATACACACAACTCCTCTCGACCACCACGCCCTTGGTAGACAGACGCTAACTTTCAAGCAACCAAACCCCCAACAATGTCACCTACAAGGTGAACAAAAATCCCCCCCCCGAAAACCATGGTCCTCATTTGCCCTTGACCCAATAGGTTTGGACGCAAATTATGGGCAAGGTGGAAGCCATGCCATGCCCTGAGGACGATAGGCTGAAGGTGGCAGGGCTTATTCGCACCTACATTACAGATGACTGGCCCACTACACCTCCCATCCCCCCTACCATAGACCCCGACAGGTTTTCAGTGTCGTTAGACACGGTGATTACCAGAGCACAATGGCTTTACCCTCGTTCACCAAGTAATTTCAGTCCTCTCTGAAGGCTTCCCTAGTGACCACTATTTACTGGAAGCAGTCATAAAGGTCAAACTAAAAGAGCATAAATGCGAGAACTCCCCTCCCCCCAAACACGCACTCCCTCCGACGTTAGTTTTAGAACAGCGTAATGAGTTCAACAGGTGCTCAAAAAGCCTACTTCAACAATAAGACCACCCTTCCGATGCACAGATGACAGGGAACCCCTGGGATGTTTACACCGATGGCTCCGGATCTTCAGGTCGCTGCTCGGCTACTACGCCCGCAGTCTGGGGGTTACGTACACTGATTACCCCGCAACAAACTCAGCAAACAGCATATGGACCCGTCCGACAGAAGCAACCTCACCTATGTATTTAGGGGCTACGGTATGGGAATCAACAATACGGCCGAACTGTCAGCATGGATGGAGGCGGCATTGTTTGCCTTGTCACTAACCATAAACCCGCGAAATAACATTCCATTATGACAGCAAATGGATGGCACAATGGTACAAGGCACATCAAGACCACACCGCCACAAAAGCATGATAAAAATAGCGCGGCAATCTATTGGCACTCCAACAAACAACGCAGATCAATGGAGGTGGGGTAAGGGCCACTCATGAGACCAAATACAACGAAAGCCGCAGATCAGCAGCGGACAGTGCAAAACCGTGGGAACTTGGAAGGATGCAGAGCTTCCTTACCCCGTATGGCTACCCCGCAAAAGCATCAAACGCCGGACGTAGTAGGCTCAAGGACCCCCAAACCGTAAATACGCAGATTTGTCGATGCACTACACAAAGCACAAGAGTGCAACAATTCCCACATTGCTGGTTGCTGGCTACCCCTAAACAGCCTTGATTACCCCGGAATTAGCTAAACAATATTGAAACATTTAGAAAAAAAGGATCCGAATGCGAATCCCTACCTACAAATTTCAAGGCCGGTAAAAATGAAACTGAAAAAAAAACAAAAAAAAAAAAAAAAAAAAACAAAAGCTCAACAGAGCGATTGAACAAGGTCACATTCCCGGAGGCTAGGCTCGGAGCAATACCGCGCGGACGTCGCACAACACATTTGGGAGTCACAGACAAACTTAAAAAGGGATTCCAGGCAAGCGCACGCGGGTTAAAAAAAAAAAAAAAAAAAAAAAAGCACGGAAAACCGTACCCTGGACACAACACACCGTTTTCAAGATCAGCTAAACAACGTCCAAAGGTGAACGGTTTTCGGTCACGGATGAGAAAACTCAAGCTTCTCGAAGACCCCCTCAAATTACATCCCCAGGAGACCACCGCCCCCCCCCAATTTACCCATGAAGAACTGACCACAGTCCTTAAACAGCTTCGAAATAATAAGGCAGCAGGACTCGATGGCACCAAGGCGGAGCTACTCCTCCTGCTAGATCACGTGGGGGAACTAATCTTGTTAGATATTTTAAATGAATGTTACAGATCCAAAACAGTACCCCATGAATGGAAGCAGGCCCTAGTGGTCAGTATATATAAAGGGAAGGGCTCGGAATCGGATCCAGCCAATTACCGACCCATATCTCTCCTCAACGTAATGTACAAAGTTTACGCCGCCCTTCTTCAAAAAAGACTGGCCGCAGCACATGACCACAAACTACGTGTCACTCAATTTGGTTTAGGCAGCACAAAAGCACACAGGAACCAATCTTCATACTGCGTAGGCTGCAAGATTACTCCGCCAAAACAGGACAGCATTTCCATATGCTCTTCCTGGACTGGAAACAGGCATTCGACAAAATTGATCACAGATCGATGCTGATCGCTCTGAAAAGAATAGGAGTACACGAGCACTACCTCGCCATAATCAAGGATTTATATACGGATCCGGAATTTTGCACACAAGGCTACAACGCCCAACGCGAATGGGGCAAAGTTAAAACGGGGATACGGCAAGGCTGCCCCATGAGCCCCTATCTATTTATAATTGTTATGACAGTTTTGTTCGACGATGTCGACAAAAGATTACGCACGCACGGAGTCCCACAAAATACATGGTCTGTGGGTAAGCCGGTTTATGACCTAGAATATGCAGATGATACAGTCTTAATGGCGGTTACTACGCATCAGCTGCACGCGGTACAGGTAGAGGCATCCCTGTACGGATTAGAGTTGAACAAGGAAAAAACAGAGCTCCTAGTTCCTGACTACTCCGCCACCACAATATGTTTCGCTGACGGAACAGCCGTCCCCACGACAACATCAGCTAAGTATCGAGGGACACAGATCTCTTGGACTACTCCACCAAAAATTGCCATCAATTTCCGAAAAAGCAAAGCAGAAGCCGCATTCTCGAAGCTTTATCATGTCTGGAACTGTAAGCTCCCCAAAGGATCTAAATCCCGCATCTTTCACTCCGCCATTCTTCCAATCTACACGTACTCCCTAGCCACATGCTCTTTAGACAAGCAACACTTCCGTACCATACATGGCTGGTACTTTAGGCACCTTCGACGAGCGCTAGGCATTAAGCATTCGTATTATTCCAGAATCCCTAATGTAAAAGTATGGAAAACAGCTGGCCGACCATTCATTCCTTCACAAACCATATACAAACAACAGTTTCAGCTGTTGCTCAAATCACTGACTACCCCGCCTAACCAGCCAGTACATCACGTAGTTTTTTCCCCCGGATTCAAGGATAGGATAAAATTCACGAAATCAAAATCAAGAGGTCACCCCGCAAGGTACTGGTATGACCTAGTCTCAAAGGAAGCAGTCAGATTTTACCAATACCATTTAGACCACCACGCCATGCCTGAAAAGCGGCGTGATTTTTTAGGACTTATACAGTTTTTAAGATCCGATAGCCAATTCGGCGATACCCTGACTACTGCGCCTACGCGCAAGCCGGAGATTTTCCCTATGTTTAGTACATCAGTTGGAAGCGCCTGGCAAGCCAAAAAAAAAAACCCACCAGCAGCCTGAGCCCGAAACCCCTAACCCGTAAACTGAAAGGGCTTGGGGCCCTGTCGGTAAGACCTTCACACTAGACCCTAAACCCTCAAACCGTAAAGGTTTAGGATTTAGGGTACATATGGCCCAGTAATCACTGTACAAGTAACGTATAACAAGTAACTTATAACCCACTTATAAGCCCCCAAACTGCCCTAATGTGGTTATGTTTGGGCTATAAGTACAATTAGAATTGGGTGATTAAGTACCATGAACCTCCAAGTAGAGCCTCAGGGCTCGGGGATGTAGGGCTTTAGGGTTTTATGACTTTCGTGTGGGTTTTGTAAACTCAACCGTGGCTCTCTGAAACCTCTCCCTCTGTTAGGGTTTGGGGTTTAGGGTCAGACATACCCCTATATGCATATATCAAGATATTTATCCGTATACTACTGGTTGCAGCTCAGCTCCGCAGCAGTTTCTTCTTAACGCTCTGAACTAGCTATTAGCTGACGGTCCATGGGTGGATAACAGGGGAAGTCAGCAGGGTATTTAGGGTTTAGGGTTTAAACTCTTGTAACTCTCAGGGGTGCCCGACTTGTAGCTGCGCATGAAACTTCAAGTGGATCTCAAGGGTTATCTTTCACCATTTCTGTAACCAGCTTGGCAACATCAATTCAGCCACCCTAACCCCAAACCCTAAACCCTAAACACTAAACCCTAAACCCTAAACACTGTTTTGCATCCGGACTCCTGTGGGTGTTGCCAGAAACTGCCCAAGCACAGGCTTCCAGCCAATCAACAAGCACAGTCTCAGCCCTAAACCCTAAACCCTGAACCCCGACCCCTACCTGAGCCCTAAACCCTAAACCCTAAACCCTAAACCCTAAACCCTACATGAGCCCCCAAAGCAGCCCCCCCCCTCCTTGAAGTGCAGAACCTTCGAGTTCAAGCTGTTGACCTCTCCTGGCTTTAGGCTTGGCTGAGGGCTGAGGGCCCTCGTTCAGGGTTCAGGGTCCAGGGTTTAGGGCCCAGGGTTTAGGAGGGCGTAGGGCTTAGGGCTGAGGGCTTATGGTCTAGGGTCTAGGGTCTCGGGTCTGGGGTTTAGGGTTTAGGGTTGAGGGTTTCGGGTCGCGTAGCAGACTATTGGGGATCCGAAGTATGGGCCCTTAATTTGGGTCTGTAACCCTTACATACTTTACATACAACAAGGGCCCATAAGGGTAAGGAACCACCCTATAAGGGCCCATGGTTCAGCCCTTTGAAACTAAAAGTCGCACTGCGGTTTAGGATTTAGGGTTTAGGGTAGGGTTGGGGAGTCAACAAGAGCTAGGGCTTCGGGGTTCAGAGTTTTAAGGGGTCTACGGTTTTTGGGCTGAGGGCTGGCGGTTGGAGAGTTTACAGGCTGTAGGGTTCAATGTTCCCAAGTTGCCTTTTTGACAAAGGTTTAGGGTTTAGGGTTTAGGGTGTAGGGTTGAAGTAGGGGAGCGCAGGCGGGAATAGGGCGCGAAGACAGTATCTACGCCCCTCCCTCCAGTCATAAACCCTATGAACCCTGAATCTCGAACACTTTTTTGCATCTGGAAACGCTCTTTTGGCAAGAGCCCCTTTTACATCCAGGCCTCGTAGACGAATGCCAAAGCCCCTAAACCCCTAAACACCAACTCCGTTTTTCTTTGTGAGGAAGGACTGCACTCCTAAACCCCTAATCCCTAAACCCTAAACCCTAAACTCCAGGCCGAAACCCTAAACCCCTAAACCCGATTAAGATTTGGGGGGGTAGAGTCTGTCGGTGAAAGCCCTAAACCTTTTAAACCTTTAAACCCCGAAGCCCTAAACCTAAACCCTAAAGCCTAGACCCTATATAGGCTTTAGGGCTTAGGGTTTAGGGTTCCAGAACAGCTCCTTTGCTGGAGGTTTGAGGTGCAGGGTTCTCAAGGAGATGATGCCAGTCGCCCCTAGGCCCTAAATTCTAACCCCTAAACCCTAAACCCTAAACCCTAAACCCTAAGCCGGACTCAATTCCGGGTGACACCGCTCCTAAGCTGCAGTCACAGGAAACTCCCCTAACCCCAAATCCTAACCCTAAACCCTACAAACCCCCAAACTCACCCTAAAACCCTATAAATTCGAAAGCCCTAAGCCCTAAACCCTACAAACCTCAAAACTCACCCTAAAACCTCCAAACTTCAGGGACAGGAACTCCCCTAAACCTTGATCCTAAACCCTAAACCCTAAACCCTAAACCCTGAACCCTGAACCCTGAACCCTAAACCCTAAACCCTACACATCCTCAAAACTCCCAAACTTCCGCGACCGTCGGGCTCTAGACAACCTCCCAGCAAACCGCCTCGCCGCCTGGCCGCGCTGGCGCCTGGGAGGAGGGTTTAGGGTTTAGGGTTTAGGGTTTAGGGTGTAGGGTGTAGGGTGTAGGGTGTAGGGTTTCTTTTGCCACCCACCTGGCTGATGGTAACGTGGCACTGCAGGCAGGGAAATTGACGGTGTTGTGCGTTATGTCTTCAAGAACTCGCCTCATGTCCAGCTGTTCACACTGGCTTCCCACCAAGTCTCAATCCAAAAGACACATTTGAACACGCAAAACCCCGAAAATAACCAACTTGAGCAGAGATGGGCTCTCAATGTGGGATTGAGGCAAAGACAGAAAACATGTCAAAGTCATCAGACACAATAGTGTTTTGGTTGTCAGAGCAGCCCCGTTGACACCTTTTTCATTGCAAGCAAGACACTCCAACTACGCGTCGCACCTACAGATGCAAGATCCTCTTTCTAAACTACGTGTTGCTGAAGAACACCGACAAATAGAATTGGGGGTGATATAGGGATTATCATTCTTTATTTCTTTTGGGATTCTTAAGCCAGGCCTCTTGAGGTTCCATAAGCCTTTTGATCGTGCTGGAAGCCGAAGTGCAACAGCACATCATTGACCCCTGGTCATTTCGCGAAACAGGCTTGAAGCCCCACAGCGCGCTCCGGAAAGATTCCTTTTAGGGTTTAGGCCTAAACTCAAGTCAACTGCCCACTTCAAAAAACTTCTTCCCCTCCAGGGAGACTCGTGTCAAAGGTTGGGGTCCCAGGAATTCCAGGCCAGGGTGTTAGGGGCGCCAGGAGGGTCCAGTGGAAAGTCTCAAAAAATCCAAGGGTCGCAGAAAGGTCCAGGCCAGTCCCAGCCGGGTTCTTGGGGGGTGCAGGGTGCAGAGAAGGTCCAGGGGCCGTGTCCTCCTTCCTGGCTTGGGGGCCTTGTTTTTTCCTGAATAGGGACCAGTCCTTGTCGTGGAAACACCTACTCCGGGCCCATCGTGGGCGACATCCGAGCTGCAGGAGGCGGGCTAGCGAGACTTGCGCCATGGAGGTCGACGGGCCTAAGCGCCGCTCCCCTTCTGTAGGGGGGCCTAGGCCCTGAGTTGAGGGTTTACGGGGACAGATGACTTCGCGCTCCTACACTTTCACTTCTGAACATCCACCTAAACCCTGACGAGCCCTCATAAGCCCTAGTAAACCCTAATAAACCTTCATAAGCCCTTATATAAACCCTCATAAGCCCTCATAAGCCCTAAACCCATTGAGCATTCGACTTTTTGCTCAACGGTAAGTCATGATTGGACCTGGGCTGAGGCAGCAGCCGTTGGACTGAGTCTGGCCGGCACGCCGCTGCCCTGAGGCCGTCCGAATGTGAAGGATCGCAAACTTCTTTGAGGATATTTTGGCTCAAAGTTCAGGGTTTGAGGTTTACGTAGGGCTTAGGCGGTAGCATCCCTGTGGATGTAAAGCCTTTCCTTGAATGGTTCAAGGTTTAGGGTTTGGGGTTTACGTAGGGTTTAGGCGGTCGCTTTCTTGTGGAGACCACGGCATGCAGCCGCTTTCAGCGGCTGACCTGGGCCAGTCGTGCGCCAGCTTTCAGTCTTAAGACTCACTTTAGGTTTAGGGTTTAGTGTTTAGGGTTTAGGTTTTTGGGGTTTAGGTTGTCGCCCCCAATTCAACGTAAACACCTGGCAAGCACGGAATGAACCTTGGCTCTTGCATCAGCAACCCGCGCTTGAACGATGGCTCCAAAAACCAAATCTCAAAGTCTCCGAATCCTACAGCCTCAAACCATAGGGCCATAGGGACATCTTGGTAGCCCAGTGAAAATGGTATCCTTTGTTTGGTTGCTTTTTCTTCCTAAGGGGCCCGGAAACAAAACATGGGTAACGGGCTCCTTTGGGCTGCCAAGAAGTTGAATGACCAGCCCTCTTGGCAAGCCAAACCTCTACGCAAGGAACTGCTCTAAGATACAGAAGAGGTCCGGACTTGAGACGAACTGCAAAACCCTAAACCCTAAACCCTAAACCCCAAACCCTAAACCCTGAAGCAGGAACCCATCGTTTAGGAACCTGCTGGGGACGGCCGAAGGCGGTTTAGGGCTTAGGGTTTAGGAAACCCTAAACCCTAAGCCCTAATCCCTAACCCTAAACCCTAAACCCTAAACCCTCAACCGGAGGCAATCCCCCAGAGCAGCCTAGGCCAAGTTGGCCCGTGAGCTGGACCTCCTGGTTGCGAAGGACGGCTTCAGGGACTTTAGGGGGTTTAGGGTTTAGGGTTTAGGGTTCAGGGTTCAGGGTTTAGGGTTTAGGGTTTAGGGCTTAGGGGTTATTGAGGTTGAGCGATGCAGGGGTTCGGGTTGAGGCTTCAGGGGCTGAGGGTTTGTGGGTTCAGGGGCTCAGGGTTTTGGGGCGACGGGTCGAGCTTTCAGGGTTTAGGGTTTAGGGTTCAAGATTTTGAGGTGGGAGAATATGAAATTAGAGGATCCCTAAACTTATAAAGTGATGAAGTTGCAGTACAGTCCCACCTAGTTTTAGGGTTCACAGTGTTTGAGGGTTGAGTTGTCAGTGAGGGATTTAGGGTTTTGGCACCTTGTTCTCGGCTTGCAGGGTTTAGGGTTCAAGGTTCCGGCTCTCGCACTCGCACAAGGCAGGCAAGAACTCGGTCGCACTCACAAGCATCAGGTAATATGGCATAGGGTCAACGGTTTAGGGTTTAGGGTTTAAGGTTTAGGGCATCTTTACACCAGACCTTACCTGACAATGCACAGCAAGGGTTTGGGGCTGTGGCTCTTGGAGTGACGGTCCTTACACTTTTAACCGCTTTGCATCTAGAAGTTGTAAATTGGGCGAAAGCCCTGAGCCCTAAAACCCACCGTGTGATGCACCCCCCGCCCCCACTCTTCACCACCCATGAACAGCTGGGATGCACCCTTCCTTGAATGAACCCACACTGAGACCACTGCCACCTGAGATACAGAGTCACGCAGCTCGCAACCCTAAACCCTAAACCCTAAATCGACAGAAGAGACCGAAGAACCTCACCACCCTCAACCTCGAGGACATCTCACTTAGCATGGTTCTGCAAATGATCTCAGGAGGCATTTGGGGCATCTCGTTCCCCTAAACCCTAAACCCTAAACCCTAAACCCGAAACCCAAAGCCCAAAGCCCTAAGCCCTAAGCCCTAAACCCTAAACCCTAAACCCCTCAACCCCTCAACCCCTCAACCCCTGAGCTCTGGGTTACCCAACTGGGCCAAGATCGGCGTGGCGCTCGTTGCCTGCCCAGCGTGGTTTCTGGTGTTCCGTTCATGGCTCTTTGTAGGGTCTAGGGTTTAGGGTTTAGGGCTTAGGGCTTAGGGATCAGGGTTTAGGGTTTGGGGTTTAGTGTGAGTAGGTTCCCTGGGAAAAATGGGAACATGTAAGAAGCACGGAAACACCCCCCCCCCCCCAAAAAAAAAAAAAAAACCCTAAACCCCAAAACCCTCGCTTCCTATTAGCCGCCCGTCGTTTGGGGTGCCTAGAGGGCCGACTGAGAGCATTTTAGTGGGCCTGGAGCT
>CAJNDS010000232.1:0-147500 GCA_905221605.1 Symbiodinium natans | reverse complement strand
CAGCGCTGCGAGAAACTGCTGCTTCAGGCCTGTTTCTTCAGAGAAGCAGGTGCCTTTTGAGATTGCGGCAGCCCAGAGAAGCAGGTGTCTGATGAGATTGCTGCAGCTCCGAAGCTGCCAGAAGCTGCTGCTTCAGGCCTGTTTCTTCAGAGAAGCAGGTCTTCCTCTAAGGCTTCAAACAAGAATCCCTTAAGCTTAAGACTTCAGCCTTCGGGTCCTGGAATTCAGGAAGCCGCCAGAGGTCTGAAAACAAGGTGTCCTTACTAAAATCCTTATCCGCCGCGGCTCGAAAACATGACAAATATATATAGGGGTGGCAACAATAATTTCGAACGGGGGGGGGGGGGGGGAACCAAGGAAGCCTCAAGTTTAAATGGCTACCTCTAAGTCTGAAGACAAGAGTCCCTTAAGCTTAAGACTTCAGCCTTCGGGTCTTGGTCTAAGTCTCAAGACAAGAATTCCGTAAGACTTCAGCCTTCGGGTCCTGGACTTCCTGGACTTACTGGACTTATGGGAAACCGCCAGAGATCTCAAAACCAGGTTTCCTTACTTAAAACCTCTAGACCCCCAGGCCCCAGACCCCCAGAATCCTTTATTGGCACCCCCTCTTTGGGGGGGGGGGGGGGTTATTAAAGCGAAGTTAACATTAGGGTTTAGGGTTTAAGGGTTAAGGGTTAAGGGTTAAGGGTTAAGGGTTTAGGGCTACCCCTGCATTCGGGCAGGTGTTAAAAGCCCTCTGTGAGACCGAAGCCTTGAACCTGTTCCCGGCTGCTGGGCGACATACTCTCTGGGTTCGGGGCTTAGGGTTCGGGGTTTAGGGTTTAGGGTTTAGGGTTTAGGGCTGAAGAACCTCCCCAAAGGTAGAAAATGTTCTCCCTTCTCCGGGTGAAGTGGGGATTGTTCTCTTGGATGGTTTTGGGGTTCGTAAGCTACTCTAGCGGCTTACGCCCCTAAACTCTTTTAAAGCAGGCTTCTAAACCCTAAACCTTAAGCCCTAAACCCTAAACCCTAGAGTCCAAACCCTAAACCCTAAACCCCAAACCCCAAACCCCAAACCCCAAACCCTAAACCCTAAACCCTAAACCCTAAAGAACTTCAGTCCGAGGCGCACCTTCCAGCGGCAGCCAAAGCCTCAGTGGCACTGCCGAGTTGCTATTCGGGTCTTACGATTATTCATGCTATTCTTAAATTGCGATTCTTAATGCTATGATTATTACTGTTAGTATTAGTTTCTTATTACGATTATTATTGCTGCTATTGTTTACTACTAGTGTTAGTTTTATTACTTAGCAGTTAGGAGGGGTGCATCGGGCAGGCGTCAGGCTTTGCATGGTCAGCTTGAACTGGTTGCTAAAATTATGATTTCTATCATTATCACTATTGCGATGATTCTTATTGTTATTATGACTGTTATTATTCGTATATCTATTATTATTATTGTTATTACTACTATTATCCCTATTAGTAGTACAACTAGTATGAGCATTAGTATTATTCTTACTACTCTTACTATTATTCTTCTTGCTCTCTCTCTCTCTCTCTCTCTTCCTCTCTCTCTCTCTCTCCATATATATCTATATATACATATATATATATATATATGTGTGTGTGGGAAAGAGGCGTCCAAATTTCACCGAATCGTTGCCTGTCATACTGCTATGCTTAGGCTGAGGCGTGGATGATGGGGAGCGGAAGCCCTGTATGGCCCCGGAACCCTCAAAACTGAAGCCCTTTTTGGTTCAAAGGGGTTTAGGGTTTAGGGTTTAGGGTTTAGGGTTTAGGGTTTAGGGTTTAAGGTTTAGGGTCTGGGCCCTAGAAACTGAAGCCAAAGTTGGCGTGAGTCAGAAAAACAAAAGGTGCGCAGGAATCGAGCATGGCCATCTAGAAAAAGGCAAACCAAAGGCGTAAAACCCAAACCCTTATACCACAGTGAAACCCTGCACCTGGGATGTTACCCCTTATACTAACAGTCCCGAATAGGGATCATATTCGGGGGTACCATAATCCCTAGTTTGAACTGTTTTTTGTTTGCGACTCAATGGAGGCAACTCGCAGGCACTTATCCTGACTTGACCACGCCTCATAGGAAGAATGAAGAACAACAAAGCAAACTCGTGAACAACCACAATGGGAAAATACACAGTACACGACAACATCCATGACAAGCTCAACCTTCTGGCATTCAAATCGGAAGACGCCAACTTGAAAGCCAACACACACACACACACCAAACCCCCTAAACCCTAAACCCTAACCCTAAACCGTAAACCCTAGACCCTAAACACCCTAAACCGAGCAGCCCCGAGCTGCTTGGGTTAGTTACTTGCCGGGGCACAGCGACGACTCGGCAGCGGAATGGCAAATGACAGGTGGCTGTCTGCCAGCCTTTAGGGTTTAGGGTTTAGGGTTTGGGGTTTAGGGTTTAGGGTTTAGTTTAGGGTTTAGGGTCGCTGCAACGGGACTGTAGGGCTTCGGGGGGTCAGGGTTTAGTACTGCTAGGAAATCAGGTGCCAAGAACAACCTGTGAAACCTTTAGTTTGGGGTTGCAGGCCATTCTTGTGGCCCTAAGCCCTAAACACTAAACCCTAAACCCCAAACCAGTGCCCGAAAGCCTTCGACCCCCAAGCTTCCCGGAGAATGCCTTTTTGTTGGCGGCGTAGTGGGCCGCATCCTCAGGAAAGATGGAGCTGCGCTGGAGAAAATGCCCATATGCACGTGTGTTTAGGCGATGATGCGGCGTACGTAGGCATAGACATGTAAACAAAATAGATGTGTGTAAGCATGTATGTATGTATGCATGCATGCATGCATGCATGTATGTATGTATGCATGTGTGTATGTATATCTGTATATATATATATATATATATGTATTTATTTATTTGTTTATATTTACTTATTTATTGATCTTTTCTTATTTGCTGTTGTATTTTTCATGTTCATCATGTAACTTTGTAGATTTTTAAATATGAACATGGAAGCATCTACGTTATTCATATGTATGTACGCACATATACCGTGAAGCGTCATACTTTGTAGACTCTATTGCCGCCTGTTGGATTTAAGCACGAGCGTCAACCATCGCAGACGAATTCTGTCGACGTGTGCGTTGCCAGACTTGCCTTGCCGAGAACAAACCTTCCCTTCGGGATCCGTCGACCTGGACCTAAGCCCCAAATTGCGAAATCCTACAGACCCTGTATGTAAGCTTCGAAGACCTGCTAAACCCTAAACCCTAAACCCTAAACCCTAAACCCTAAACCCTAAACCCTAAACCCTAAACCCTAAACCCTAAACCCTAAACCCTAAACCCTAAACCCTAAACCCTAAACCCTGCACGTCCTTGAGCCGTGGCCCTCCCTCTGAGGTGCGGGCATCGGGGGCAATGACCAGGGCCATTCTCGAGCCAGCGCCTTGACTTAGCTTTGGAGTAGACCCTGGGAAAAAAGTATATACTTTTTAGGTAATAAGTAGGCAATAATAGGAACCCAGCACCAAAAAAAGTATTAAAGTATAGTACTCCAAAGCCCAGTTGAAGAAGAGCTGGCTTTCGAGTTTAAGGGGCTGAGGTGCTTCGGGAACAGGGATGACTTAGGTAGGGTTTAGGGTTTAGGGTTTATAGGTTTATAGGTTTATAGGTTTATAGGTTTATAGGTTTATAGGTTTATAGGTTTATAGGGTTTAGGGTTTAGGGTTTAGGGTTTAGGGTTTAGGGTTTAGGGCTTAGGGTTTAGGGTTTAGGGAGTTTAGGGTTTGGGGTTACGTAAGGGTTTCGGGTTTAGGGTTTAGGGCTTAAGGGTTCAGGGTTTAGGCTTCTGTAGAGGGTGTAGGATTTAAGCTTGCCGTGCTAGGGCTGGGGGGGGGGGGGGGGAGGAGAGAGCCACGCACCTTGAACCCTATGCAAAACCCCTAAGCATGCCAGGCGAAATCCTGAGCCTTAGCGTGCTGGAGAGGCCCCCTGAAGCGCTCCCCAAGCCCCAAACAACAGATCGTAAAGACTAAACCCTAAAACCCTAAACACTAAAACCCTAAGCCCTAAACCCTAAACCCTAAACCCTAAAACCCTATCCCCCGCTCCCCAGCCCTCAACGACGAAGCTTTCCACCCCAAACCCTGAACCCTAAACCCTAAACCCCACACCCTAAACCCTAAACCTCACACCCTAAGCCCCAAACCCTAAACCCCGCACCCTACCTAAACCCCCAAACCCCCGAATCGCAAAGCGCGGGGCGGAATCGATAAGCGGCGGCAAACATCTTCAGGCGCGCGGTGGTCAGGCCGCCTCTCCACGGGTGACGAAGAGCACAGCTTGGCATCCCAGTTCCCAATCCCCAATCCCCGAACCCTAAACCCTGAACCCTGAACCCTAAACCTAAACCCTGAACCCTAAAGCCCTTTTTGGGGGTGGTTTCCTTGATAAGGGAACCTTGAACCCCCACCCCCCCCCCGCAAAAAAAAGGGGCCAAAAGGGCACCGCTGGGATGCCAGGGCACAGTAGGGGTCGAGGGTTGAGGGCTTCGGCTCACGTCAGCGGGCGACGGCCCAGAGGGTCCAGTTGTAGTGCTTGTATGGAATTAGGTTCCCCAAAAACCATACGAAATAACGAAGAAAAGGTGCCGGGTACCTAAGTGCATAACTGTACTACAAGTGCACCCTCACGTTAGGATTTCAAAGGGCTCCGGGCTTAGGTCTGAACAAACGCTTCTTTAACAGACACAATCCCTGTGGCGGAAAGACATGATGGGGAGGGTTTGGCTGTGGGGCGTATGCTGGTTTTATGGGTCAGTGAGGTTGCTCATATGTATTTCGGCATATCATATCTACAGGGCTCGTCAACTGAAAAGCCCAAATGCCACATATAGCCAAACTTCTGAACAAAAGCACAGAGGACTTGAGAAAGATGGCTCTCAAGGCCGACATTCTTGATCGGTGCACTTGATGCCCCCCAAACCCTAAATCCTGAGCCCTTTTGCAACTGGCCTGCAAACGACTCTGCAAGGAACAGCCCAAGGACCAAGGACCAAAGACCCACTGCGTGAACAAAGCGACACCCTAAATCCAAAAAACCTCGATCCTAAACCCTAACCCAAAACCCTGAACCCTAAAACCCCTCAAGCGACGGTTTGAAGAAAATCAAGGCGGCTTCCCAGCAGGGCCTGCAGCGGGAAGCATCTCAATGTCCTCGCGCCTGTGCCAAGGAATGCTTGGAGGTTCATGAGTAGTTAGCTTCGGGTTTAGGGTTTAGGGTTTAGGGTCTATGGTCTAGGGTCTAGGGTTTAAGGTCTAGGGTCTAGGGTTTAGGGTCTAGGGTCGGTCTAGGGTAGCTGTACTTACATCTGGTTATCACCTTATTTAGGGTACTTATAACCCTAATTACGTATAACTGCCCATGAGCCTTCAACTGCTCCTGCTGGGCTCAGGGCTCTCGCCGGCTCGCCCTAAGCCTTCAAGGGTTTAGGTTTCAGGAAAGTTTAACCACAAGTTCCGAACCCTAAACCCTAGTCCTAAACCCTAAACCCCCCTGAGCCAGAGCATAGAGGTCCTAGGCCCTGAGCGGCTGAAGTCCACAAAGGGCTTTTAGGGCGTACAAGGACTCAGAAGGGTTGATAGGGTTCAGGGGATTCTTCCCTCCCTGAAAATCCCCAAAAAAACCCACAATTGGAGTGTAGGGGTCTGGGTTTAACCCTAAGCCCTAAACTTTTTGTTAGGGCTCTCGGATTCAGGGTCGTGGGTTTAGGGCCTTTGGGGGCCTTCTGAAAGGCGCCCTCAACCCCTTTAAGGCTAAGGGTTTAGGGTTTAGGGTTTAGGGTTTAGGGTTTAGGGTTTAGGGTTTAGGGTTTAGGGTTTAGGGTTTAGGGTTTAGGGTTTAGGGTTTAGGGCTGAGGGCTTAGGGTTTAGGGTTTCAGAAGAGGAGCCAGTATAGAGAATAACTTATCTGGTCACAGGATTCCTATGCCCCGAGCCGATTGAAGACATCGGCTCACAGTATTCCCATGTCCGTCCACGGATATGTTTATGGAGTCGGCCCGTAACAAATGTACCTGGTCACAGTATTCCTGTGTCCCGGGCCGTAAAGCGAACCCTTGAGATTCAATGTTTCCTTAACCGAAAGGAATGCTTCAGAGCAGCGTCGTTCAAGATTTCAAGAATAGGTTCCCACAGCGTCCTCCTCCCCAGAAGGTTTAGGGACTAGGGATTAGGGTTCAGGGTTTCGGGTTTAGGGACTGGGGTTTAGGGTTTAGGGTTCAGGGCTCAGGGATTAGGGTTTAGGGATTGGGGTTTAGGGTTCCTCAACCCCGAAAGGTCAGGGCCCTAACCCTTACACCGTGCCTGTAGCTGTGATGAGGCACAAAGCCCGCATCGATCTCGGCGGCCTGGGCACGATTCCCGAAAGGGCCCCGGCGCCCTCATTGAGGTTTAGGTTTAGGGTTTAGGGTTTGGGGTTTGGGGTTTGGGGTTTGGGGTTTGGGGTTTAGGGCATACCCTGAACCCTAAACCCCAATGAATAAAACCCTGAACCCTAAACCCTTCTTGAACCTGGAAGCTGCTTCATGCCAGGTCTGAGGCTAAACCCTAAACCCTAAAGTGTAGCTGGGTGTAGGATGTGGCGTTTAAGGTTGGGGTTCTTAGAGTCTGCTCCAAGGTTTATATAGGGTTTAGGGTTTAGGGTTTAGGGTGTAGGTTTCAGGGTTCAGGGTTCCGGATTCAGGGCTCAGGGTGTAGAGTGTCTGTGCTACACTCAATTGCAATAGGAGACAACTGCCCTGCACAAAGCCTAAACACATCACAGTTCACTCAACCTTCAGAAAGCAGGTGCACAGCAAGGTGCCCCTTGCTGAACAAAACACAAATCCAAGACATCCAAACCCTAAAGGCCCAAACAGCCCTAAGCCGGCCCTAAACCCTAAACCCTAAACCCTAAGCCCTAAGCCCTAAACCCTAAACCCTAAACCCTAAGCCCTAAACCCTAAACCCTAAACCCTAAACCCTAAACCCCCCAAAAACACACAAAAGCCAAAAGCCCGCAGAGTGGTGCCGTGCGGCCTTCGCGCTGTTTCCGCAGCGCGATCGGTCCGGATCGGCGGCCTCTAAGTGTGGCTTCTTGGGAGCTTTCAGGGGTTTAGGGTTTAGGGTTTAGGGTTCAGGGTTTAGGGGGTTAGGGTTTATTAGTATACTAGGGCTTAGGGTTCAGGGATTAGGGGGTTTAGGGCCTAGGGTTTGGGGTTTGGGGCTTAGGGCTTGAAGGGTTCACAGTTTAAGGCACTTGGGGCTTGGGTTAAGGTTAGATGAAGGATGTGAGGATTTGAGGGTTCAAGGGTGTAGGGCTTCAAGGCCTTTTCAGGCGTATTTAAGGACCCTAAACCCGTAAACACCAAATAAAAGCAACATCCCGTCATAAACGGCCTTCTCGTGGTCGGGTGCGTCCTCCTCCTTTCGCTTGGAAAGTCTGAGAATGCCTGGGACGTGTTTTGTCCACTCGCCTAGCTGACTGTTTCGGGCTAAGGCTTTGCGGGGCTCTGTCATCGCTGCTCTGACATGCGCTGTGTGGGAACGATATGGTGGGATTCTACCTTGGGCCCCCTAAGGTTGCACCCCAAGGGTTTAGGGTTTAGGGTTTAGGGTTTAGGGTAAGATGGGTTTAGGGTTTAGGGGTTTGGGGACCCTTTTTTCAAGATCCTCCCAGGGAATGTTAGGGCCATGTTAGGAGTATCGGCAGGTCTCACACCAGAACCTTTTCATTTGCCTCTCGACATCTTCGGTTCGAAAACGACCTTTGCCAGCACCCTAGATACTGAACGCTACACCCTAAGCCCTGAAACCCTTTTACAACCAGGACTGCGCAGCCCCGAAACCCCAAAAAGCCTAGCCTGGTTTTAAAAAAGAAGGGTCCAGGATGGAATCCCAGCAGATGTATGAGCACCGTGGGTTGAAAGCGGGAACCTCTGTCAGCCTGGGGCCTTAGTGTTGTTTGGGGCTTTAGGGCTTTAGGCTCGGCTTGAGGGTTGAGGGCTCAGGGCTTGGGGTTCAGGGCTACAAGGCTTCAGGGCTTAGGGTTTTAGTCATGCCGGGTTTCGGGTCTGAGGGCTCAAGGTATTAATGGCCTTTCAGGGGTTTAGGGTCGGCCTTTGCACTTTTACGGCTTAGAGTTTGGCATGTTAGGCTTTGTTTAGGGTGTAGGGTTGAGGGCTGGAGCCATATTGTCTAGTTGCCTTCTGTCACGTAGACGAGATCGCCGCCATCAGGGGGGCGCTCGCAGAGGTAGGCGAAGACGTCGGCATCCTGTCAACACGTAACGCCCCCGAGCCCCTTTGTCACAAAGAGGGCTGTTGGAGGCACGTAGCAGAGACTCTAATCCCTTCCCCATCCCCTCCGCCCCACTCCTTGTACAAGAACCCCGGAAAAATCCCAAAGCGTTTTAGTGTTGTGGGACTGAAACTGCCCGTCCTTCTAGCTTGCTGGCTCAGTCATCGAGCCGTGCTGGTGCTTTCAGACTCAAGGGTTAGGGCTTCAGGTGGAACAAAAGGGGCGGCTACATTTTACCGTGGTTGTTGGGGACAGTTGTCTTGTTTTTATATTAGGGGTGTTTTAATATCAGGGGGAGCCGCCACACCAACATTGTCTGCCTCGCTGAGCATGGTCAGTTCTGGTCCCTTTTCGGGTACCCTAAATATTGTCGTGGTACCCCACAAGGGAACTGGTATAGACTGTTTGGAGCGAGGCTGGCAAGCTAAAACAACCCCACACCAAACTTAAACCCTTAAGCCCTTTACTTCGCAGGCCTAACGCGCTGAAAATTCTGAAAGCCCTCAAGCCACTAAACCCTGAACCCTAACCCTAAGCCCTAAACCCTAAATCCTAAACCCTAAAGCCTATGCAAAGGCCAGCAAACGCTGTTGAAGCCGGTATTAAGCTCCAAACCAGCCTCGGGTCATCACAAGCTTCGGTAGCTTCAAGCACGCCAACCCTAAACCCTAAACCCTAAACCCCAAACCCCAAACCCTAAACCCTAAACCCTAAACCCTAAACCCTAAACCCTAACTCTACATGGTTGTTCCTTCCGTTCGGAAAGGGTTCCCGGAGGCCTCGTCGCCAGCGCCCCGGAGGCGCAGCGACAGCACCGGCGAGCCTGGGGGGCAGGGTCTAGGGTCTACGGTCTAGGGTCTAGGGTTCAGGGTTCCGGGCTTAGGCTTCAGGGGTGGAGGGTTTAGGGTTGCGGGTTTAGTGTAGTTACATGGCCCTTAAATGGGGAACCCTTACGCCTTATGTATCCTAAAAGACCCAAGAGCCCGTACTTCAGATCCTTCTAAAGAAAATAAGAGACGGGTTAGGGTTTAGGGTTTAGGACCACATCAAGGGACCACGAAACTACCCTTAGACTAGGGCTTATTAGGGTTTAGGGTTTAGGGTTAAAGGTTTGGGCTTTCGGAGTTCGGGGCTGTTTGCGCTGGAGGCCTTGGGTTTATAGGGCTTAGAGCACAAAAACTTAAGGCGCAAAAACACTCACAGTCACGTAGGAGCTGACGACATAAAACAACCAAAGACAACGAGAAAAGCACCCTTAACAACTCCAGACCAAAGCCCTTATCCACGTAAATGAAACGTTACAACTCCCAAAGCCCTGGAACTCTCAAAAACCCAAAGCTACAACCCTGAAACGCCAAACAACCTGAATACAAACATAGCAAAAACAACAAAACAACCCTAAATCCAAAAAACAACACAGCCTGAAAATTAACAAAAGACCACGGCCCTTAGACAAAAGAACCTTTCAACAAAACCGTTTTAAACCTTTCAACAAACCTTTGTGAAACCGGACTACAAACCCCAAAACCCCAAAACTCGCTCCACCTTAAACCCCAAACCCTAAAAACCCTAAAACTCTAAAAACCTTTACTCCAAACCCTAAACCCTAAAACCCTAAAACCCCCTAAAACACTCCGCCGAATCGCCCAGCATGGCCACGGGAGCAGCCAGGGCCGGGGTCCTGGGAGCTTTTATCGGGTTCTTAAGGGAGGGGGGTTCAAGGGGGGTATTGGGTTTAGGGTTTAGGGTTTAGGGTTTAGGGTTTAGGGTTTAGGGCTTAGGGCTTAGGGTAGGTAGGGAACCTTAGGGAAGCTTAGGGTGCCTTAGGGAGTATTAGGGAACTACCCCCTTGAACCCCCCTCCCTTAAGAACCCGAAAAAGCTTCCGCTGCGTGAGTTGTGTCAGGGAAGCAGATGGGCCTGCAGTGTTTAGGGTTTGGGGTTTAGGTTTAGGGGTATAGGGTTTAGGATTCAGGGTTATGTCTAAGGTTGGAACCACATGGGCCCTTAGTGGGGTCCCGTGCCCTTGTTGCTAGGGATCCGAAGTATGGGCCCTGATCCTGTACAGTGTACATAAGGGTTCTATAACAAAGGGTTTAGGGTTTAGGGTTTACTGGATGAAGGGCCCATTGAGACGGACAGCCCTCCCCGCCATGTACGCCAAATGTGCCCAGGCAGCACCAGGTATCTCATCCCGGGTTTAAACCCTAAACCCTAAACCCTGTCTCCACTGATGCTGAGACAATCGCGGCACATGCCGCCACGTCTTTGGTGCGATTGCCCAGTTCGAACACCTAGTCCGCGGCTTCGGCAGCCAGTCTTTTGTGGCCCTCCCTCAACATTTCCAGACCTCCAAGGTGATAGGCCAATGAGTACCACGCGCAACTCAGGCCCGCGTTTTGCCCAATGTGGTACAATCACCCGGCCCTCTAGACCCGCCACACTGACACTGTAAGTTCAGCCACCGCTTGAAGTCGCCAGCTACGGCCTGCGTCCCTAACCCCGTTGCCGTGGGCCAGCTTCAGACGCTGGTGCTGCCAACGCTCCGAAAAGGTTTATCATGGTTTAGGGTTTAGGGTTTAGGGTTTTGGGTTTCGGGAGGGTTTAGGATTTCGGGGAGCCCGAAACATCTCAGAGAACTGTGCGGCGAAGGCACTCGAACAACAGCGCCTTGCCGGAATCAACTGCCGACCTAGGCCAAGTCGGTGCTTGATTTTGGCTTTGGGTTCAGGGTTTGGGGTTTGCTAAACCCTAAACCCTAAACCCTAAGCCCTAAGCCCTAAGCCCTTTTGAACCCAGTCTCGGACAAGCTTGCTGGGACTGCCTCCTCCGCTGTTCTTCAGCCGAGGACACACACACACACACTATCACACACTGTCGTTATGACTGCCACAACTGACAGCAGTACGGCAAAAACATGCTCCGAGGCGTGGAAGCAAGCTGTCCATGCTACTCGCTCGAATTTTGCACCAAGCGCTCATGACGTTCCTGTCTTCTTTTTGCCTTGGCCTCCCTCCTTTTCCGCGCGTGCTCCTGTTTGATCTCCGACAGGGATAGAACATCCTGCAGTGGCTCGTGCATACCATCCCCGAACTGAGCTGCAGAAGCAGCAGCATCCGCAAGACCCGAACACGAAGAAGCATGTGGCTTGCAAGGGAGCAGAGGAACTGCATCATCCATAGGAGTCTTGTCAGAAGCAGTCAAGGTAAGGACGCGTTCACGAAGCTCCAGAACAAGGGCCTTCTGAGTCTGCAGTAGCTGTGCCATGTGCAGCAGCTTGGCTTCACAGCTTCGCGCCATCTCCTCCATCAAGCGCTCGCACACAGGCCTGGTAATAATGTCAACATCCGTCTGAGAGATGCCATCCTGCGTAGACACCGCGCCAAGTCGGGTAGAGAAGGAGTCACCTGCAGCCTGGTCAACAGACTCCATTTCAAGGCCAAGTTCTTGAACCAAGCGTATTTTACATCTCATGTTCCCATCTTCACTGACTTCATCTGGTCCAGGCCTCGCCTTGATGTCAGCAACCAGTGCAAACAAAGCTTGCCGAAGATAGCCGGACACGCACTCATATCCCTCACGCTTGGAAAGTCTGCCCGCGTAAGCAATGCATGAAGACAGTTTGCGTCCCGTGTCTGGAATCATGGCAGCAAGGGCGTGCGAAAGATCCGAATTGGGGTACTCATTTGAGTCTCGTAGCCTTGAGCCATAACCCTAAACCCTAAACCCTAAACCCTAAACCCTAAACCCTAAACCCTAAACCCTAAACCCTACCCCCTAAACCCCAGGACCCAGAAGCGCCTGAACGGGGAACACCCTCAACTCTCTCCAGGCAGCAAAGGCTGCACCTCAACCCTTTTGCAGGTGGATCTCGCCTCCTCTAAAGCCTAAGACCCTATATACTCTGTAAACCCTAAGCCCTATACTACCAAGGTTTGCCCCTCCACGAGGAGCATCAGTGCGTGTGATGTGTGCGGATGTCTAAGCTCCCAGCTGCTTCCACTGGTACTTCACCAGATCCTGAGTCGGCATGAAGAAACAGGTCGGTTTCAGGGGTTTAGGGTTTAGGGTTTAGGGTTAGGGCTTCGGGTTTAGTTTTGATTTTTTATTGCCACCCACCTCACTGACTCAGAGAGACGCACTGCAGGGCACGACACACGCTACTGCAGGTTTTAGGGTTAGGGTTTAGGACGGCCCTTTCTATCCCTCTGAAACATATTTCGAGATGTGACCCCCTTGAGTCCAAAGCGAAAATGGTTTAGGGTTTAGGGTTCAAAGGCCCCACATTTCTTGGCGAGGCTCCATCATCTTGATCATGGCGTTATACCGAGACACACCGCCCCACACGAGGTGCGCCTGGCTGGCAGCAAAATACGATCTGTTGCTCGCTAACGACTAATGAGGACACGTTCCCGTGTGCGTGCACATCGCAAGATGTTTTGGCGTCAGCTTGCTGAACTTAGGAACTTAGAGCTCCGAACCGCGCAGCCCGCAAACCAGATTGCTCTACAATCCCACATGCCATCCAACATCCAAAATCCTGCCATCCAGTCCATGACAGACCTGAACGCAGCAACGTTTAGGCTTAGGGTTTACCGAAAGCCTGGCTGCAGCAAACTCGACCTTGCAGAAGCTAGAGAAAAATAGAAAGCGACGTGCAATCACCCTAAGCCCAACATCTGATCGCTCAGGCCCGACATCTGGAATTCAAAGAGGCAACGTGCAAACTCCCAACTCTGAACAACTTTAAAACCCAGCCTTGCTTGGCCCTGCCCTGAACCCAAACCACAGGGAGCAAACGGTGTTAAGTAAACCCTAAACCCTAAACCCTAAACCCTAAACCCTAAACCCTAAACCCCAAACCCTAAACCCTAAACCCTAAACCCTAAACCCTAAACCCTAAACCCTAAACCCTAAACCCTGAAGCCTCGAGTGCAGCGCAGGGTCAGTCTGGTATGAACCGCAGAAGTCAAAGGTTTAAGATGCTTGGAGGTTCATGGTGCTTATAACCTAATTCTTAGTTGCCCAATACCCTGGCCCAAAAAAGTTTAAACTTTTCTTTTAGTAGGGGTTTAGTATACCCAAAAAGTTTAAAGTTCACCTATTGGGCTCCTAAGAATTCTAACAGCACGTATCACCCACTTATAAGCCCCTAAAAAGTGCCCTAAGGTGGTGAACATTGGGTTAGAGGTACAGTTCAAAGTGGGTCATTAGGCACCATGAACCACTTCTTGCTATACTGCACCCCCGACAATTTCCTACTAGTACCCGATATGAGACCGCAGCAGATCCCTCTTGTGCTGAGCAATGGCGTGGTTGGATAAATCTTACTATCCTAGATTGCCCAGTACCCCCCGTTTGTTTAAGAGCGGTTTATCAGGGAACCTAAACCCCCCCAAAACAGGGAACCACTGGACATCCTGGTATCAGTGTCGTAAAGCCGCGCTTCAAATGCAGTCTCAAGCCTCAAAGCCCTACCCTACGAAAGCCTGAAACTCGAAGCCCGTCAAGAAATTATGGGCACAAGCCTTTTGTGAGCAACGGACTATCCCTAAACCCTAAACCCTAACCCCTAAACCCAAAAATCCTTAAACCATAAACCCCTGAAGGGCTCCAGAAAAAGCAACCCCCCCGCCCCCCCCGGCGGGCGCCTGGCCAGTGGCCACGGGGAGCTGTGAGGCTCCTTCGACTAGTTTAGGATTTAGGGTTTAGGGTTTAGGGTTTAGGGTTTAGGGCTACTAGCTTAGGATTTGACTTAAGGTTCAGGGGTTTGCAGGTATAGGATTAGGCTAGCGGTTGGCTAGTGTAGGGTTTGCAGGTTAGGGTCTACGGGTTTTTCGGTGAATTTCAGGAACTATTTGCTGAAGAACTCCCAAAGACAAAGAGGACTAATCCCTATACTGCCCTTATAAGAAAGTGAATTTCTGTGTGGTTCTCAAGCAAATGGTAGTATAGGGGTTGTATGGGTTTAGTGTTAGGGTTTAGAGGTTTGCTGGCTCAGGTCTGTTTAGGGTTTGTTGAGGGGATTTAGTGGTTTGCAGGCTTAGGGTGTTTTAGGGTTTAGGGTTTAGGGTTTAGGGTTTAGGGGTTTAGCGACGTCGGTTTACAGTGACAAGGGTTCATGGGCTTTGAGAAAGCAACAGCGTTTGTCAGAGTCTTGCATTCACGGGCCTAAAATGCTTGCGGGGTAGGAAATAGGCCTATGCAGCTCCAGTAACAACTACTGTATGCTTAAGAAGCCTCCAGAAGAAGTCATGAATCTCTATATGACCCTTCTGATCAAGAATGTTCACTATCTTTCGTGGGGTCTTAAGCAAGTAGCAGACAAAGGTCCAAACCTTAAAACGCTCGTCTCTGAACCCGGTCAGTCGCAACCAGAGCCCGGTTTTGCACAACCCCTAAACCCTAAAGCCCCCTGCACAAAAAAAAACTATACCCTAAACCCTAAACCCTAAACCCTAAACCCTAAACCCTAAACCCTAAACCCTGAACCCTCTTGAACAAGAAGAGAGAGAGAGAGAGAGAGTAAAACCATCCACCCAGGGTCCCCAGCACATCTTTCTTGAATCTTGGGAAAGTTATCGGTGACGCATGGAAGGGTCTAGGGTTTAGGGCTTAGGGTATCAAATTGACCCACCCCCCGCCTCCCCCTACAAAGCTCGCAAGGGGCTAGGGTTTTGGGGGTATATCAAGGGTTGTACCCGTAAGGTCGTACCCCCTAAAAGGTTTTTGCAGGGCAACCCTCATACGGGCACCCATATGGAACGGGTAACCCTGAAAGCCTGGAGGATAACCCTAAACCCTAAACCCTAAACCTAAACGCGAAACCCTAAACCCTAGACCCTAGACCCTACGTCCTAAACCCGAAACCCTAAACCCCAGACCCTACACCCCAGACCCTAAACCCTAAACCCTACAGACCCTAAACCCTTAGGGATTCTCAGGAGCTCCGCCGTCGCTCTCGTCGTGGACAGGCTTCGTCCACGAGAGCTCGCGCGACTTGGAGAGCCACAGCGGCTTCTTGGCCACCTTGGGTTCAGGGAATTAAGGTTTAGGGTTTAGGGTTTAGGGTTTAGGGTTTAGGGTGCGGGGGTCAGGGTTTACCCCGTTGGCTTGAAAACATCTCTGAGACAATCTTCCGAAGTCTGAAGCCTCCTAAACCCCACAGGGGTAACCATGAAATACCCCAAGGGCCTCAAGTTCTAAGCCCTAACTGCCTGACGTCTAAACCCTAAACCCTACCTAGACTCCACAAAAGGTACGGGGCCATGCGGAGTATGCCGGAAGAAGCCAGCTCAATGACGCCCCGGACCCCGGAATCCTGCGTGCGCCACAACCGAGAAAAAGAAAGCCCCGTGGGTTTAGGGCTTCGGGTTCAGGGCTTAGGTTGTGTAAAAGCCCACGGCGTTTCAAGGGCTAGGGCTTCGGGTTTTGTCTACTGAAGCAGCGCGCTTTCATTCGGGCCGTGGTCACGGCCATCAGGGAACCAAGTTCCACACGAAACCCTAAACCCGAAACCCTAAAAACGCTAAACCCAAAGCCCCAAACTGGCCCCAAACCGTGCCTGAACCCGAAACCCTACACCCTAAACCCCACCCTCAAGCCCTAAACTCCACATCCCCAGCTAGAAGCCTAAAAACTGCCTCGGCCTGGGAGAACCTCCGAAGATTGCACGAGCATGCCGGGTTTGGAGTTTGGGTTTAGTGTTTAGTGTTTAGTGTTTAGTGTTTAGGGTTTAGGGTTTGGGGTTTTAGGTTTAGTGCCAAGAGTAACCTAGGATGAAAGAGGGGTGCCCTGTTTGATAAGAAACAGGGGCTTATAGAAAACCTCAACCCTAAGAAACCAAGAATAAGGGTCCTCGCTAGTGCCTTCATCTCAGTGGCACTTATTGTGCACTCGTCCCTTTTGGGCAATTTCGAGCCCTAAGCCCTAAGCCCTAAACCCCAAACCCCGAACCCCGAACCCTAAACCCTAAACCCTAATCCCTAACTTATGGTCCTTTCGGGGATTCCCATGTTAGCCTGGCTCCAGGAGGAGCATGAGTTCGAGAGCTGCCTCAAGGTCTCGCATGTAGACCCTAGGTATGAACCCGAAGACCTAAACCCCTAGAGTAGTAGCCCTAAACCCTAAACCCTGAACCCTATACCCTAAACCCTAAACCCTAAACCCTAAGCTCTAAACCCTAAACGCTAAACGCAGTTTTCCTTTTCACGCATCTGGCCGGGCGTCGTTCTGCGGGGGCCAGGAGGTGCTGTGTTGCCAGGCGGGCTTGGCGCCGCACACGTAGAAGTGTGCCTGGAGATTCACTCTTGGGGCTTCGGGTTTAAGGTTTAGGGTTTGGGGTTTAGGGTTGCTAGTACTGAGTGTTTATAGAGCAGGAGAGGAGAGCGAGGGAGAGAGAGAAAAGAAAAGAAAAACAACGACAAAAACAACAAAGGGAGAGAGGGAGATCTCTCGCGCGAGAGATCTCTCTCTCTCTCTCTCACTCTTTCTCTGTCTTCTTCTTCTGCCGGGCTCTCTGTCTCTCTGTCACTCTGTCTCTCTGTCTTTCTCCCTCCACGTGCGCGGGAGCGCCCAGTCCGGTCAACGCGTCCCACTGTTGGTGAAATATGGGCTTCCCCCGACAGGGGAGACTTCCAGCCACCCACGCCTGTCCTTAGTGTCTTTCTACCTCTCTCTCTCTCTCTCTCTCTCTCTCTGCGAACCACCAAGAAGGCCGAAAACGCCTCGCACCGTTTTGCGGCTGCGAGGGTTCTTGTTTACTTTTACCGCTCCTGGGGTTGCCATGGTTCAGGGTTTCAGATGTTTTCAGGGTAGCATTTCAAATTTTTCCTAGGGGCTCTCCTAAAACCTGTTGAGCTTGGGATTTGGGGGCTCAGGGTATGTGAAGCGTTTAGTCCAAACCAATCCTCCCAAGCGCTCGGCCAAACTATCCGAGTTCACCCGAAACATACTCTGAATCTTCTAAAAACAAACTCCGAACTCCAAGTTCCCAGCAAATAGCAGGCTTTCGAACCCAAACCCCAACGTCCTGCAGCCCACCCTAAACCCGAACCCCTCTCTCTCGAACCCTAAAACCCCACATCCTAAAACCCTGGAGCCCGAAGACTTGAAACCCGGTGGCCCTGAAAGCCACAACGAACCTCACGAAACACGCCAAGGGCCCCAAACCCTAAACCCTAAACCCTAGACCCTAGACCCTAGACCCTAGACCCTAGACCCTAGACCCTAGACCCTAGACCCTAGACCCTAAACCCTAAACCCTAAACCCTAAACCCTAAACTCCCGAATCCCTAACCCCTACACCCCTGAACCCTTTTTGCACCAAAACCTGTGCCTCGGGCTGCTCTGAGGCCAGCCACGCAGGTGGCGCCACCTCATCAGGATTCAGGGTGATCTTGCCGCTGGAGTGCCAGGGCTGTGTAGGGTTTAGGGTTTAGGGTTTAGGGTTTAGGGTTTAGGGTTTAGGGTTTAGGGTTTAGGGTTTAGGGTTTAGGGTTTGGGGCGAGTGCCACGGGCTGTTTCTGGGACGAAACTTAAAACCCTCTGAAACACATTCCTAAACCATGATTTCCTTAAACACAATAAGAGGCAAATATAGAACAGAACCCTAAACCCCGCAAACCCTGAACCGTAATATCCCAAGGGCCCACCTCGAGAGGTTTACAGGGTTTGACAAACGTCGTCATACATTTTGCGAGACGCGCGCGCGCGCGCGCGCAAAAGACGTCACAGAAAGCCCTGTGCTCTGATTGCCATTAGCATGAGTATCATCGTCGCTGCTCGTTGCGGCTACAGCGTTTTGCTTGTTCGTGCTGCCACCTTCCGTTTCGCCCAGCCTACGCGTCTTGGACAAGTTCTCAGACTTCATTTTGAAGGTTCATGGGTAGGTATAAGTAGGGTTATAAGTACCCTAAATAAGGTTATAAAAGCGGCTATAAGTATAGATAGCCCGCTTATAACCCCACTTGTAACTACCCATGAACCTGCAAGGGTTTGAGGTCTAGGGTGTCAGGCTTGATATATCCACGGAATACCGGTACTAAAGTACCATAAGTTCATACGAATAATACTTGCCATCAACTCCCTCTCATGGTAATTCTCTTTGTAAAGTTTCTTGTCAAGAAATTTGGGATCCTCCTTGCCCATCGAACTGTGGCTACAGGAATTGCAGACCCCCTTTGTACCGGAACCCCAAACTCCAAATCGCCCGGTTTCGAAGCAATCATGCACTGCATTTCCTAGGTGGACCGCGCCTGGCCCTTTTTCAAACTATCTGAAGCATCTTCCTGACAATGACATCCTCTTAGGGCTTCGGGTTTAAGGAACATCTCAAAGGCCTGCCCTGTTCAGTAGCGCGTGCGAGCTGCGTTCTTCTGCGTGGAGAGGTGGTGCAGCAGGAACTCATTCACTGCCTCCGCCTGCCAAGCGTCATGGCCCAAGCCATAGACCCCCAACAAGCGCAACAACGCTTGCAAGCTTCCATGTCCTGCAGTTCTGGCCACCTGTACCTTCTATTGTATGGCTGCCTGAGGGGGGCAGTAGAACTCACTGACCTGTTGAGCAGAGTCTGGGTTCAGGGTTTTTAGCTTAGTTGCCCAATACCCTGGCCCAAAAAAGTTTAAACTTTTCTTTTAGTAGGGGTTTAGTATACCCAAAAAGTTTAAAGTTCACCTATTGGGCTCCTAAGTTCACAATGACCAAACTTGAGGTAAAGGCCTTGTACACAGGTGGGGAAGAAGTACCGTGACGCTTGTAAGGTTTCCCAGGTGATTGAAAGAACGCAAGTCTTCCTAGGATGGCTTAGATGGTTGACCTGAAACTCCTCTACTGAACTTGGAAGCCTCGGAATAAAAAACCAAAAACAAAAAAAAAATATATATATATATATATATATTTCCGAGCATCCCTAAGACTGACTCATGCTGTAGACTATCCCCCCCCCACTTCTTGCTGAAGCACGTGTTGGAGCTCGCAAGACGATCAGGGGCTTGGGGCTTCGACTCCCCATGCCCGCAGGATTCCTCTAGCCATGGGATTGTAGGGCTTAGGGTTTAGGCTTTAGGGTTTAAACCCCTAAGGTTGTACTCTTGGGTTTGAGGGCCTTAGGGTTTTAAACCCCTAAGGTTGTACTCTTGGGTTTGAGGGTAAGGTTGTACTCTTGGGTTTGAGGGCCCGTTGTCAAGATCCTCAAGGAGTGAATCGGTTTTTTGTTGCTCACCAGCCGGGGGAAAAACCAAGCCGATTGGAGCGATTCTACGCAGACGCTGCGCAAGCTATGCCTCTACTTGGAGGTTCATGGTGGCTATAACCCAATTACAACACATTACAACAGTACTTACAACCCACTTTCAAGCCCCTTAAGCGCCCTAATGTGGTTATAAATGGGCTATGAGTACAGATAGAATTGGGTCATTAAGTGCCCTGAACCTCCAAGTAACCCTAAACCCTAAACCCTCAACCCTAAACGCTTGGGTCATTAAGTGCCATGAACCTCCAAGCAGAGGCCCACTGAGGGAGCAATTCTGAGGTGAGACCCGCAAACAAGTTTTGGCGCACCGACGAGGTCGCCGAATATCGTGGTCGACAGGACTGAACTCCCTAAACCCTTTTTGAACCCAGACTAAACCCTAAAACCCTAAAACCCCCCAAAACCCTAAACCTGAAATCCTAAAGTCCTCAAATCCTGATGAATCATCGCCGTGCGCCCTGCCGCACACATGCTCCATGATCACGGATTTTGCACTCCCAGGCAGCCAGAAGGGCTGCCTTGTGCAAAGCAAAGCATTGACGGATGTCTTGAGGGCTCATGGGCAGGTATACGAAATATGTGCGGTCTTGTCCACTTCATAACCGAAAGATACTTTCTAGGTGTCTGTGAGACCTCAAGCGCACAAGCCACAGCAGCCAGCTTCTTCTGAGCGCGCCGCGGCGAGTCGGCCTCATCTGGGCGCGGGGAAAACTTTGCCATTCACAGCTGTTTTCCGCTCTCAGCCCATCTCTGTTGTGGGCTTCCTTCTTCACTAAACCCTAAACCCTAAACCCTAAACCCTAAACCCTAAACCCTAAACCAATGTGCCTCCTGGCCTGCAGCAGCTTGCAGCTGCGACTGCAAAGGCCATGGGCCGCTGCAAGAGGACCATGCCTCTGAAACCCAGAGTCCCACCTTACGAAGGATAAATGAGGATACCGGGTTCAGGGCTCAGGGTTCAGGGTTCAGGGTTTAGGGTTTAGGGTTTAGGGTTCTGGGAAGCATGGCCAGCTGTAGGAACGGAGTTAAACTGAGTCCAGGGAGGTGGATTGGAAAGTCGAATTCTGCAACCTGGCTGCATGTGGACATCCAGTTCCGCGTCGGTCCATGCTGCTTCCATCCCCCCCTTGCGCCCATTTTTTCCGCGCCCTGCGTCAAACCCTCAACCCATAGTGGCGAAAGCATGGTCCGACGTTGGAAAACCTCATGCGGAACTGGATGACATGTCTGCAGATGCCCGGCGCCTTCCCCCCTGTTCAGTGTACAGAACCCTCTGTCTTTGCAGCGGACTCTCATGATCACCACCGGCCCTAAACCCCTTTCTGATGAGGGTGGGAAAGCTACAAGCAGTCAAGGCCTGCGCATGCCCCTCTCAGCTCTGCACCGCACTGGAGAGATAGGTCTTGCCCCAGGCCTGGCAGTGCTTCTCGTCCTGTGGCCTTGGCTGCAGCTCTGGGGCGAATCGCTTGGCTTGGACACGTGGGCGCAGTCCTTTGAGGAGCGTAGGCAGGGCCTGCACGAAGTCGAAGCACATGGATGGAGACTGAAGGCCCGCCCAGGAGGCGATTTTCCAGCATCTTCGCCAGAGACCTCCTGGGTAACCTGCAGCAATCTGAAGCCGAGCTGGCTGAGGCGATCCTGCAGATCGTTGAGCAGCTGCTTCTGACCTTCCTTGTGGTGCAGTGACGGCAAGGCATCGGTCAGGATCGATGCGGAGAACTCACAACGCCTGCTCGCAGCGACGCACTTGGATTTGATGCTGGCGACCTGCCTCGCAACCCAGCGCTCGCTGATCCGGGCGTCTTGGGCATTGCGGCTTGCCCGCTCCTGCACCGCGGCGTTGGCCAAGGACTTTGCAAAAGTCATGCTGAGCCTACGTCCGCAATGTCACGGAGCCAACTCCTACACGCGACAAAGGGCAGGGTTCTGCCGAGCCAAAGGACATGCAGGCTCCGGGTGTAGTTTTTTCTACTGTCTGGGGTTTAGGGTCTTCCTCTGTCTGAGCCTGTTTGTGTTCTGTTCGCAGGATCACACGGTGCTGCTTGCACGGCTTCATGTCACCCTGAGCAATAAAAAAGCCCGGAACTCGGCCATAACCCCCCTCAGTCAAACAATCCCAAAACCACCTGCTTCTTTCAAAAGGCGGCCCTAAAGCCCTGATTAGTTAGAGCCCCGTGAAAGGTGTGGGGTTTAAGGTTTAGGGTTCGCGGCCCCGGACCCTACGACCCAGTTGGGTTCTTGAGAGAAAAAGTATAGAAAGTGAATGATGATGGCCTAAAGCTAGAACCCCCGAACTCCACATCCCAGCTCCTAAGCCCCAGATTTGAAATCCTAAACCCTAAACCCTAAACCTTATAAGCCCTAAACCCTAAACCCTAACTCCTGCGCCCTGCGCGCCTTGGGAAACTTCAGAAACTTGGTCTCTCGGCCTTGGCTCGCACGAGGTTTTGCCTTAAACGAGAGGTGGTCTATACCCTATAAACCCTAAACCCTATGCCCTAAATCCTAAACCCTCGACCCCCAACCCTCAGCCCTGCCAGAATAAGGGTTCCCTAAACCCTTTTGAACCCTTTCGAATCCTCTTGAACCCTTCTTCAACCCTTTTTAAACCCTTTGAACCCTAAACCCGAACCCCTACCGGAATAAGGGTTCGTCCGTCTTTGTTGTACAAGGGAGCCCATTCCTTCGCGAACCAGGGATTCACAAAAGAAAAGACGCTGTCGAAAACAGGCAGGTTTAGGGTTTAGGGTTTTAGGTTTTAGGGTCTGGGGTCTAGGGTTTAGGGATCCCAGCTAGGGTTTATGTTCGTTAGGGCTTAGGGTTTAGGTTTTGGGTTTTGCGACCGTCGGAGAGAAGTTCCAACTCGCTCCCCCAACCCCAAACCTAGTTATCCTGGATCCTAGTGGAACAGAAGGGTCTAGGGCTTCGGATTTAGGATGATCATACCCCCCCCCCCTCCCAAAAATATAATGTTAAAAGGCGACCGACTCTACTACTAAGCAAACCAGGGGGCAGTATCTGATCTGCTGTACGCCTCCATGGTTCCTCAGCAAGGCTTCCGAGAGCAAATCGTGTAAAGCTGACATCAGCTACAACCTAAGAACCCTAAACCCCCAAACCCTTAAAACCACTAAACCCCTACACCCCTGAACCCCTAAACCCCCCCAAAAAAAACCCAAAATACCCAACAAAACCCTCAAAGGTGGGGATCAGGCGATGGCCTCTGAAAATTAGCGGCTTCTGCTTCAATCCCTGGCGACGCCCTCAGCCCGGCAACCCTATGCCCAGCCCCAAAAACCCTGCAGTGTAGGGTCTAGGGTCTAGGGTCTAGGGTCTGGGGTGTAGGGTTTAGGGCTTAGGGCTTTTGGTTGAAAATAAGGGTTTAGAGCCTCCGGTGTGCCATAACCAGGGTATCCCTTTTTTGGCTTAAAAGGGGCCCATAGGGGAACCTAAACCCTAAGAAAAGGAAGAAGGGCCTACTCTGGGTCCTAGTAGCCCGGAACCCTAAACTCTACACATTCTACCTTGGACTCTTAAGGCTTTACCCTTGGGTTTTGGGGTCCGTGTTTAAGGACCCCTCAGGGTATGCAAGGGCCATATTAGGAGTATATTAAGGGGAACCTTTAGGGGTACAACCTTGGGGGTACGAGTCTTCATCCCTTGAGAAACCCTAAACCCTTAAAAAAGTGATAAGGGTCTGCCCTGAGTTAAGGGCAGTCTACATTGGCGCCATGGTGCCCAAAGAAGCTAAAACGGTTCGCAGAATCGCGAACTGAAACCTTTGCAGGCCCTTCATAGAGCCCCCGTTGCGGAAGAAAATCCATGGCCATGAACATCATCACCACGCCTAAGCCCTAAACGCCCTGAACCCTAGAAGCCCTGAACCCTGTTCCGGAAACCTAACAAACCCTAAACCCGAAACTCGAAACCCGAAACCCTAAACCCTGAACCCTATTCCGTAAACCTCACATTGAAACATCCCAGCCGGCACGCCATGGCCCGATAAGCAGACGCCAGCTTTTACCTCTTAGGGTTTAGGGTTCAGGGTTTTGGGGCCGGATTAGGGTTTAGGGTTTAGGGTTTAGGGTTTAGGGTTTAGGGTTTAGGGTTTAGGGTTTGGGGGTTACTAGGGTCTAGGGTTGTTTTGGCCACCCTTCTGGCTTCAGGGTTTTAGGGCTTAGGGTTTGGGGCCCTAGGATAATTCATCTTCTAGCTAGGGGCCTACTTGAATCATAGTGGGGATTTCTTTGGGGTAGTCTATATGCAATGGCCTCAGCTTCTTCTGTACTGGTGCTACAACTCGGGACAGGAGCGGGGTGAGCTTCTTGTGGGGACTTCTACTAGGTTTCTGCCCTTTGAAGCCCTAAACCCTTAACTCAAGGGACTGAAGGAGGGGCTACTTATAACGAATCTTGGGGGTTCAGTATAAGGTTCATCTAGGGGCTACGTAGGTATATAGGCACTCTATAAGGTATTTCTTGGGGTTATTTTGGGGAAGAAGATCAGGGTCCCGTCTACGTGCCCCTCGTCCAAAAATTCTGGTGAGCTGAAAGCTGAAGACGAGCCGGTAAGCCTAAGCACTAAGCCCCTAGCTAAACCGCGGTGATCGTTGCCAAACCAAAATCGCTTCGCATCGCCAGATGTCATTATGGATTTCGGGTTGCAATGTGCAGTTCGAGGGTTTGGGCTTCCTTAGAGTACGACGCCGTGTACACCCTTGACCCTAGTTCCCTCGTCACCCCTTTGAACCTTATCCCCAAACCCTAGACCCTAAAAACCCTAAGCCCTTGACCTTCAGGGCCGGCCTGCCAACGCCGAGAAGGCAGCGCATGCAGAGGCGCTGGTCACGCACATCCACCCTGACTCGCCCGAAACCCTAAATACCCTACACCCTAAACCCTAAATAAACCCTAAACCCTAAACCCGAAACCCTCACCCCAAACCACGGCGTGGGCCTGGACAATCCTACACACTAAGGGTAGTTTCATGGTCCCTTAGTATGGGACCTTCATTGGGAACCCTTCATGGATTTGTTTTGGCACCCGCCTAGCTGATGTAGCACATCGCACTGCAGGGGAGTCCCTCGTTGTTCATATGCATTTAGGGTTTGGGGTTTTGGGTTTGGAAGGGCCCATACTTCAGAGTCCATTAACGAAGGTAGGGGGACATACCCTTGGGCGGCGCATCTCCCAAGGCATTCAGCTCTGCGGGCTTATACTGCTGTCATACTAGGACGGCCCTTAAACGTCTCCGAGACATCTTCCTAAAAATATGATCCTCTTCAACTCAATATAAGGGAAGACTCATATAACATGCCCCAAAGGGCCTGCCCAGTCTACTGTTCAGACGATCCTTTGTTGTGAGTCAGCAGGCACACGGCAAGCACGAAGTCACCGACCACCCCTAGACCCCCCCCAACCTACCTGAACCCTGGAAGTTTGCACCCTAAACCCTAAACCCTATACCCTATACCCTGAACCCCAGACCCTAGGCCCTAAACCCCAAACCCTAAACCCTAGCCCCGAAACCCTAGCCCTCTGAACAAAAAAAAAGTCTCCCCGACGGGCCTGAAATGAGGAGCACCGGGAGCTCGCTCTTCGCCACGGAAGGGAGGACTGCCTGGCCCTGGGCGTTTAGGGTTCAGGGTTTAGGGCTAGGGTTTAGGGTTTAGGGTTTAGGGTTTAGGGTTTAGGGTTTAGGGTTTAGGGTTTAGGGTTTAGGGTTTAGGGTTTAGGGTTTAGGGTTTAGGGTTTAGGGTTTAGGGTTTCGGAGTCTGAGCAACTGAGCACGACTGCACTGTGAACCAGCCCATCATCGGGACCATCCCCCAGCAGTTTTCAGGGTTTAGGGTTTAGGGTGTTAAGCGCTTGAAGCGCTGTTTTTTGGAGCTTACCTGGCTCTCCAATTACCTGGTCTGTGTGTTTGGGGGAGTGCAATATACCCTTTTTGTTCAGTAAGTTTGCTTTCTGGGTGTGGGCGGGGGGTGGGGGGAATAGTAAGAAGGCCCACAGCTTGCAAATCTTCCATGTGGTCCGAGCGAGTGAAGCAGCATGCATGAACCCTAATCCCTCAACCCTAGGGCGCGCTCCCCTAAAGTCTTGGCCGCGAGCGCGACCTAGTCGCGAAGCGGCCTCGCGACGATCTGACACACCACTGCAAAGGGTGAAGCCGCAGCCTCTCCTCCGCACCCCTCCATTTTGCCCCAGAAGGGCCAGGAAAGCCCCAGAAAGCCCCCGACAGGCCCCAAGAACCACCAAAAAGCTTCAAAAGGCTTCAAAAGCTCCCCTAAAAGAGGGGGACCCCTGGCTTTGTCCGTTCCCGCAATGAAAAATGCGATTTTGTAGTCGGTGGTTTTAGGTACCCCTCCATTTACCCCAGAAGGGCCAGGAAAGGTGCAGGAAGGTCCGGAGAGGTGCCAACCGGGCTTTGCCCGTACCCGCAATGAAAGATGCAAATTTTTTAGTACTGAAATCGATGGTTTTAGGTACCCTTCCATCTTACAACAGAAGTTTTCCGGTTTCTCCCGGACCTGTCCTGAGCATTTTCGGGACCATTCCTGCTAGACCTTTTGGGGTTTTCTCCCTATAGCCAAAATTCCGAGGCTTCTCCCTGAAACCACAGTCCTCTGGCGGCAGCCAGGGCCCCCCCGGCAGAATCTGGACCCTGGTGCTCAAGGGTTCGGCAGACTGGGCACGGCAAGGAGTCGTCTCAAGCCGATATGCAAATACCATTCACTCATGTCATTCGACCTTTTCGGGTTTCTCCCAGACCATTTCCGGCAGCCATTCTTTCGAAGGTCCTTCCAGGCCTCTTCAGCCCGCAGGGCAGCCGGTCGTTTCGCGCAAAACGAACCCCTTGCCCTGCATAGAACCTGGACCCTGCTCTGAAGGTAATAAGCTGGACCCATGAATTTCCTCACCGAGATAATGTCCAACATCCGCACGTAAGTTCAGTTGCATCCTTCGGCTGCAACTTCACGTCCGCGCGACGTAAACCGATCCAAACCTCTGGTCCGTGGTCGTCTCACTTGTGATTGTAAGGCAATGTATTTGTATGATAGAGGGGAGAAAAGGAAAAAACAAAAACAATAATTGCACAACGAACACCGGCAGGGTCGGGCGGGCAGCAAGCAGCCGCGCGTCTGGCTTAGCACACCCTAAACCCTAAACCCTAAACCCTCCCTAAACCCTAAACCCCAAAGCCCTGAACCTCGGGATGTTGTGCAAATAGAGGCCCCTAAACTACTATTTGCTGGAGAAAAGCCCTGCCCCCCCCCCCCCCCCAACAAAAACAGAAGAATAACAATGCCTATCATGCGCTTCTAACCCTAAACCCTAAACCCTAAGAGGAATATCTTCCTTTTTTTGCGCGGATCTCCTCAGCGAAGAGGAGTAACCTCGGAATCAAAAGGGTGCCCCTTTTTGGTTTCAAGCGGGGGCTTATAAGGGAACCTAAACCCTAAAATGAAGGGGAATAAGGCCCTACTCTGGGGCCCAGTAACCCTAAACCCTAAACCCTAAACCCTAAACCCTAAACCCTAAACCCCTAAACCCCTAAACCCCTAAACCCCTAAACCCCTAAACCCCTAAACCCCTAAAAAACATGGACTACGGGCCTCCAAGCTCTGAAGGGGATTGGAGAAGATCTCCAGGCTTTGGCAGCTCATGGTTTCCTCAGCTTTGTTTCTATATAAGTCTTTTTTGTGTTTTTTTGCGTGTGGGGGGGGGGGGGTTAGGGTTTAGGGTTTAGGGTTTAGGGTTTTTTTATGTAAGCTTTTTTTGTGTTTTTTTGTGGGCAAGTCCACTTTTTTGGGCGGGAAGGGGGAGGGTTAGGGGCAAGTCCACGTATTCAGAAGCGGTTTGGGGTTTGGGGTTTGGGGGTTCAGAGGCCAGGAAGTTGATCAAGTCAGAGCTGTAGAAGCAGGGATTTCTTTGCGCTCTTGTGGTAGCTATGCGCGTGCTTGGAGGTTCATGGTACACTTGATCACCCCCCCAAAAAAGCTGTACTTACAACCCAATTGCAAGCACATTGGTGGACTTAAGGGGTTTGTAGATAAGTGGGTTATAAGTACATGCAGTTATTATTTGGGGAAAAGTACCATGAATCCCCAAGTGCCCCTTTCTGGAAGTTCAATGTGACTAGCCGAGGGAAACACTTCGCGTGCCGACACCGGCTGTTGCCTCTTCCCCCTTGCCCTGCCCCTCCTTCCCCCTAAACCCCTAACCCCTAACCCTGAACCCTGAACCCTAAACCCTAAACCCCAAACCCTAAACCCTAAACCCTAAACCCTAAACCCCAGAATCCCCCAAACCCGTTCCGAAAAAACCGTGGGCTCAAGGTTCCCCAGAGTTGAGCTTGACTGGGTCGTCGATGGCCTGCAGAGGCTAGCCACAGCACTGTGAAAGGGCGGGGGGGGGGGGGGGGGGGTTTAGGGTTTAGGGTTTAGGGTTTAGGGTTTAGGGTTTAGGGTTTAGGGTTCAGATTTAGAGGGTTTGGGGTTTAAGGCTTCGGGTTTAGGGGGGCTTCCTGTCGGGACAACGATGAAGAGCGCAACATTCCAGCCTAAATTTCGGAAATCTTCAGACGAGAGCACCTGTATGGCAGCCCGTCAGACTGCAACCTTCCTCTCACCGCAGGGCCCAGCCAGTGTGGTACAACTTCAGTTTTGGAGAAGTGAGCTTAAGGACCCGTGGGCAAAGCGTTCCAGAGCACTCGCCTGGCCGGAATGTTTGGGATTGCGCAAACAAACTTCGAGGCATTGCAAGCCCAAGGCGACTTCTTTGCTGTTCGCCAAGATTTCTGCGTTCGGGGGGAAGGGAGGGAGAGGGGGGGGTTTGGGTTGAGAAGGGTTTAGGGCTTAGGGTTTAGGGCTTAGGGTTCCTGTGCTAGTTTAAGGTGCCGAAGCCCATCAATGCCCAGAAGGTGGTCTAAGTTTCAGCCTTCAGCATTTGGCGTCCCTAAACCCTAAACTTGGGATGTTCCCTTATACTCACAGTCCTGAATAGGGATTATGATAGGGGCACTATAATCCCTCTTAAGGACTGTGAGAAAATGGGGAAACAACCCCACCCTAAACCGTATAGCCCAAAATCTGCAAAGGTGAGCCGTGAATCCCAGGCAATGGCAATGCTTGCCACAGCAACCCGGTTCATGAGCAGCTTTGCTGAGCGCAGCCCCCACGGCCGACTGCGCCCAGATTCGCACTAAACCCTAAACCCTGAACCCTGAACCCTAAACCCTAAACCCTAAACCCTAAACCGTAGGCATCCTGTGAGACCTACCGCCACATGTGAATGAGGCCGGCCTTCCGCCCAGATTCTCTCCCCAGCAGATCACAAAGGCCACCCTCCTCCCCTGAGCCATGAAACCCCAAACTGAGTTGTGGTTTATAACACCCCTTTGAAGAAGCATCTTATGAGTAGGCTCCCTTAATGAGTAGGCTCAATTATATGGAAAGAAGTGAAATTCTCCATTATCCCTTAGCTCAGCCCACCCAACCCTAAACCCTAAATTTTTGCTAATCGACCCTAGCGTATAATGGGTCACCCATTTAGGGTTTCGTTCAGGGTTTAGGGTTGCTTTGCCTCGATGGAGCCGGCGGCAGCCATCAAATCCCAGTTGTCCCGGTGCTCGGCCACAAACCTGTGACGCGGGAAGAGCACCCGAAACTTCAGGTTTTAGGGTTCAACCGTAAACCTAAACCCTGATTAACCTCAATATGTCAATAATCCAACAATACCCGAAAGTAAGCGAGGAACAAGAGAGGGTGCCCATTTTGGTTTAAAGGGACTTGTGTAAGGGAACCTGAACCCTAAGAAGAGCAAAAAAAAAAAACAAGAGCCTACTCTGGGTCCGAGTAGCCCTAAACCCTAAACCCTAAACCCTAAACCCTAAACCCTAAACCCTAAACCCCAAACCCTAAACCCTAAACCTTATAAAACCCTCTAAGGCTTCTCATGAGGGAACCTCGAATTGCCTTCGCCATCCCACGTCGCAGCCCACCCTGGAGCCCCGACAAATGTCGGATCTAAAGGCAAAGCCTGAATCCGAAGCCCTCAGCGCAAGACATTTTGAGGGCTTGGGTTTAGGGTTTAGGGTTTGGGGTTTAGGGTTCAGGGCCTCGGGCTTCGGGCTTAGGGGTTAGGGTTTCGGGTTTAGGGTACAGGGATAAGGGTTCCAGCTGAGCATGGCTTTAACACCTGAGCGGTCTTCAGCTTCGGGTTTTTTTGAAGGTTGGGGGGGCAGGGGGGGGGGGGGGGTCTTTGCGCCAGTTCTCAGAACGAAGATCTTAGGGTTTAGGATTAGGGTTTAGCGTTTCGGGATTAGGGCTTCCATGACACCTAGAAGCATGTAAACACATAACACCAAGGTGGTATTCAGAGATACCCGAAACCCTAAACCTTACACCCTAAACGGTGGTATTCAGAGAAACACAAAACCCGAAACCCTAAACCTCCCGAACCTCCTGTGCTCCTTCCTGCATGCCACCGGCGCCTGCGGTGGCTGCGTGTAAAGGGCCAGGTTTGGGGTTTGTGGTTTGGGGTTTAGGGTTTCGGGTTTGGGGGCCCGGACCGATTCCTCCTTATGAAAACTGCGAGGGTTTATGGGGGGGGCTAGAGCTGAGTGAGGTTTAGGGTTATGGCTGTGGGCCCACATTCCTTGGCAAAACCGAAACCCGAAACCCTAAACTTTACACCCCCAAATCTTCTGGAAGCACCCAGAACCCCGAAACCCCGAAACCCTAAACCCTACACCCCAACGCTTCTGGAAGAACCGGAAGAAGCCCATACCCCAATCCCCAAAATCCCAAAACCCTAAACGCCTACACACCAAAATCCCAGAACCCCGGGAAGGTCTCAGACCGGGCGGCAGCGCCGCGAATCATCAACGGCGCCATGGGGTGGATCTTGGAGACACGTGCGTTGTCCAAGCGCCTCGGGGTCTAGGGTTTTAGGGGTTTAGGCTTTACGGCTAGGGTTTAGGGTTTTTGGGTTTTGGGCGTAGGGTTTTAGGCTTTCAGGGTTTTAGGGTTTTTGGGTTATAGGGCGCAGGGTACGTTGGCCACCCGCCAGGCATCAATTTTCGAATCCTAAACCCGACAGCTAATACAAGGATAATTGCAAGGGGATGATCTTGGTAGTTGTAAACCTCTGCTGAAACGCAAACCTTTCAGGTGGCTGCAAGAGGCCCAAGAGACCACCCAGTACCTGAGACTCATAAGCTCGAGTTCGGAGTGGGTTTAGGGTCTATCTAGGGTTTAGGGCTAATTATTCGCTTATGACCCCCCCGCCAAAAGTACAAAGCAATCATCCCTATATTGGCCTTATAAGGAAAATACTTTTGCACTTTCTTTTAATTATTTTTTTTTTTTTTTTTGGGGGGGGGTGTTCTTACGCAATGAGTAGCTTAGCGTTCAGAATTTGGAACATAGAGGGTTGTGGGGTTTAGGGCTGCAAGCCCTAAACCCTTTTTAACCACAAACCCTGCCCTCAACACCCAATTTCTCGAGATCAATACATGAATGGCCTATGCTGTAACTACTTCTTCTAAATCTCTGACCCTAAACCCTAAACCCTAAACCCTAAAACCTAACCCTAAACCCTAAACCCTAAGCCCTGGATCGAAAATTCCCGTGCAGTTTGAGGTTTAGGTTTTTTGGGGCAACGGTACTTTTGCAATTGATGGGCCAGCTGATGAGGACAAGAGTCCGGGTGCAACAAAGGCCCTAGTGATGGGGGCCACACACCCAATCTGAGGTAGCACACCATGGAACCTTATTTTAGGGCTTGGGGGGTTTAGGGTTTAGGGGTTTGGGGTTTAGGGTTTAGGGCTACTGGGACCTAGAGTAGGCCCTTTTCCTTTTGTTATTTAGGTGTTTGCTCCCTTGTAAGCGCCTTTGAACACAAAGGACACCCTTTTTATTCCCAGGTCTGGTTCATAGTTGGGATAGTAATAAAATTTTAAAATTGTATTCCTTATTGAGTTTAAGTACCCTTAAAAATGTAAAATGTTACCCCACTATGACAAAGTTTTGGGTTCTGTACACCTCAAACCCTACGGGCGAAACTGGCTCGGGGTGCAACATGGGCAATCGGCCCTAGGGTTTAGGGTTTAGGGTTTAGGGTTTAGGGTTCAAGGACTAGGGTTACCCAACGCATTAACCATGGATGGTCACAGAATGGGCCCTGTGCCGACGAGGCGACCTTCAAAGAAACGGAATGGGGCCCGAGAGCGCTTGTGATTTAGATGCCCTAAGCATGGTGTTTCGACCCTCGCGCTCGCACTCGTACACGCATCAAAGTAGGGATCTCAAAGCCCTAAAAACCCTAAACCCTTAAAACCCTAAACCCTAAAAAACCTAAACCCAAAAAAAAACCTAAAAAACCCTAATTGAACCTTCATTAAACCTTAATTAAACCCTAAAGACTCTAAAACCTAAAAACCCTACAAATGTAGGGCCGACTTCTGGGTCGGGGCGCGCGTTGACGTCGCACCAGTGCTGCAGGAACCATCGGTTCATCACGCCTCCTTCCGGGTGTGCAGACTTTGGTTTTCACATGTGGGGGTCTTCCGAAATTAGGGGTACCTTATAGGGTCTCGGGTTTAGGGTAGACTAGTTGGGGGGCTATTATAATTATAGGGGTCTCTTCTTTTCGTAGACCCCCCATGTGATCGCGGGGGAGGGGGGGGGGGGGGAGGGGGTTGCTTTGTCTACTCTGAGAATGTTTGAGACAAACACTCTTGTTCTTGACACCATAAACCCAAAAACCGCAAACAAGTCCCAAAACTAGGTTTCGCAGCTCTTATTTACCTTTTTTGCAACAAGCTTGACCCGAAACCTAACTGCAAACCACACTACAGGGAAATCTGCAACCGGATTGTGAACCAAGAGCTCGCTGGTATTGCCACCAACCCCTATTTCCACAAAGCTTCTTCTTACAGCTTTGAGCCAGGAGCTTGGGACATGCCTGGAGGTGACACCACACTATCACACACTGTGATCATGACTGCCACACCCTAAACCTGACCCCAGCCCCAATCCTAAATCCTAAATCCTAAACCCTAAACCCTAAACCCTACACCCTAGCCCTAAACCCTAAAACCCTAAACCCTAAACACCCTAAACACCCTAAACCCTAAACCCTAAACCCTAAACCCTAAACACCCTAAACACCCTAAACACCCTAAACCCTAAACCCTAAACCCTAAACCCTAGGCCAGGCCTGGGAAGAGCTCTCTCCAGATGTCTCCAAAGAGGAAGCTTGCCACCAGCGCCTGCACTGGAGCCGCCGGGTTTGCCCAAAAACCGCGGGTTTAGGGTTTAGGGTTTAGGGTTTAGGGTTTAGGTTTTAGGGTTTAGGGTTTAGGGCTCAGGGTTTTAGGGTTTTAGGGTTTTAGGGTTTTAGGGTTTTAGGGTTTTAGGGTTTTAGGGTTTTAGGGTTTTAGGGTTTTAGGGTTTTAGGGTTTTAGGGTTTTAGGCTTTTAGGGTTTTAGGGTTTTAGGGTTTTGGGGTTTTAGGGTTTTAGGGTTTTGGGGTTTTAGGGTTTTAGGGTTTCAGGGTTTTAGGGTTTTAGGGTTTCAGGTTTGAGGGTTTAGGGTATCCACTACGACTTGGGTGCAACGACGTGCTTTGCAGGGGGCCTCTTTCTCGCCATGAGGCAGAGCACTTTCTCGGTTTACGGCTGCCTGGACAGCCTTCTTATTCTGGGGCCTCGGGAGTTCAGCTTCGCTGGATCCCCGACGACGAGTAAGGGAAGCCTTACAGGCCGCTGACGAAAGGCCGAGCTCCTTGTGGACCAAACGAACCCTAAAAGGGTCTGTGATTCATGTAACATGAAGAGGGGCTGTAGTAGTATAGGGCTGTGTAGGGTATATATATATGATTCAGCCCCGGCGGGCCCCCCCCCCCTCCCCCCTACCCCCCCCCCCCCCCCCCCCCCCCCCCCCCCCCCCAATGGTACCCCCCCCCCCCCCTGTGGTGTGGTTGGGGGTTGGTTTTAGGGGGGTTTAGGGTTTAGGGTTTAGGGTTTTAGGGTTTTAGGGTTTTAGGGTTTAGGGTTTAGGGTTTACGGTTTAGGGTTTTAGGGTTTAGGGTTTAGGGTTTAGGGTTTAGGGTTTTCCCCGCGGATGGGGTACTAAGATGATCCCCCCCCCCTGTGGTGTGGTTGGGGGTTGGTTTTAGGGTTAGGGTTTAGGGTTCAGGGTTTTAGGGTTTAGGGTTTAAGGTTTAAGACTTAAGGTTTAGGGTTTAGGGTTAGGGTTTAGGTTTTAGGGTTTAGGGTTTAGGGTTTAGGGTTTAGGGGTTTAGGGTTTAGGGTTTAGGGTTTAGGGACCGTAGAGTAGACTTGGGGGGGGGGATACCATGGGGGGGGGGGGGCCCAGGACGCTCGACGCTGAACCATATATATATATATATATATATCTCTCTCATGAACCTTAAGAGGGATCATAGTAGTATATGGATGTAGAGGGTATCTCTCTCGCTCTATCTCTCTCTCTGTGCCATGCCATTCTCGAGGGTCTTGCTATGCTATGTATAGGGTACATGACACGCCAATTTGTTTAGGGTTCATTTGGTCCCCAAGGCTTTTAAAGACTGCTTCAGCTGCTGTGATCTCCAATCCCAGCAGCGTGGCAACCCGGCCGGTGACAGCAGCGGGCGGCTACAGTACGGCAAAGAGTGCAAGAGCTCGCAAAAGCCAATATTTACGGAGAAGTGCTTGGAGGCTCATGGTACTTCATAACCCAATTATAACTGTACTTCTAACCCGCTTATAAGCTCCTCCAGTGCCCTAATATGGTTTTTTTCAGCACAGATGTAAGTACGGTAATATGGGTTGTTGAGTAGCATGAACCTCCAAGCGGCGCTTGCAAAATGCAGCGGGGTATTGCTACAGGATGCCGCGCTACCAGCAGCATTGTACTTGGTAAGGGCACGAGATGGCACAATAACTCTACATCCAGTATCCTAAATAGGTAGAAAGCGAGAGAACAGCTGTGCCCCCAAAGAATCAAGAGTTCTCTGAGTACGCTTTTTTCAAGCAGGGAAAAAATCGCATCAAGTAAGGGTAGCACGGCCCCTCGGCCTTGTTTCCATGGGTCAGAGTCTGATGATTCTGACTTAACTGCCTGCGACTGACTGAGTTTCACTTTGTGGAAGGCAAGGGGGCTGCGAAGGAAAAGGCGTAGCTGGGCCCCCCTCATTGGCCGCACAGACTCCGCCTGCAACGACCTCTCAGCCAAACCTGCACCATGGCTAGGGTACAACTTAAAAATGATCATGCTTGTTCCTTATTGGGTTTAAGTATTCATAAGAACCCTAAACCCTATACCCTATACCCTATACCCTATACCCTAAACCCTAAACCCTAAAAATGAAAAGTTATTCTCAACAATGACACAGACACCAGGTCCAGCAGCCACCACAGCGGCCCTTCAAGGGCTTCTCGGCCTCGGCCGCCGCCTTCACGGGCTTGGCGACTTTCCTGGGATGGCACGGTTTAGGGTTTAGGGTTTCTGCAGGGGTTTAGGGTTTAGGGTTTAGGGTTTAGGGTTTAGGGTTTAGGGTTTAGGGTTTAGGGTTTAGGGTTTAGGGTTTAGGGTTTAGGGTTTAGGGTGTGTCACACGCTCCGCGCACACCACCATGCAGGGCGTGTGTTGTGGTGTGCGCCAAGGTTCACGTCCTCTCCCAACCCACCCACCCAATTTATAACCTTGGTCGGGTTTAGGGTTTGTTTTCGTTGTCGGCTCTCCTCTTAGTATCCTCGGATCGAGGTTTGTGTTTTGGGATTTGGGGGACTTGAAAGCTGAGAACTGGTTCGGGAAAAGCCCAAAAAAGCTCGGAAATGGTCCGGCAACACACAAACAGGTTCAGAAATGGTCTGGGAAAGGCCCAAAAGGTTTGAAATGGTCCAAGGTTTATGCTTTGGGATCTGGGGACGTTTTTGCTGCGAACTTGTCTGGGAAGGCTGGGCGAAGCTCAAAAAAGCCCCAAAAAAGCTCAGCAATGGTTCGGAAGTGGTCTGGGAGGAGCCGTAAAGGCTCAAAAATGGTCCGGGAAAGGCTCAAAAATGGTCCGGGAGGAGCACAAAAAGGCTCAGAAGTGGTCCGGGGAGAGGTGCCCAAAAAAGGCTCAGAAATGGTCCGGGAGGAGCGCAAAAAGGCTCAGAACTGGTCCGGGAGGAGCCCAAAAAGGTTCAGAAATGGCCTGGGAGGACCAAAAAAAGCCCAAACAGAAAAGGCTCAGAAATGGTCCGGGAGGAGCCCGGAAAGGCTCCAGGCGTGGTCCGGGAGGGTCTGCCCTGAACCCTAAATCCTAAACCCTAAATCCTAAATTCTAGGAGTTCAAGGTTTAGGGTCATATATTTCTCTTATGCTCCATCACGCCTGTCGCGTGCGCCGGCACCTTCCAGGTGCAGCTAACGGAGCTCCTTCGCTGCGACTCACGCGACAGCTCCGGAGCTGGCAGGGGCTGTCGCCCCCTGCACGCTCGCTGCTGCTCACCGCAACGCCCGCAGCTCGCTTCAGTTTAGGGTTCCTTAAGAACCTCTGAAAAACACTCCTGAATAGGATCCTCCAAACCCAACCCTCTGACAAAATACTCCTGAATAGGATCCTCTTAAATGCAACCCTCTGCAATAAATACTCCTGAATTGGATATCCTCTTAAACCCAATAAAGGGAAAATACAAATGTCCCAAAAACCCTAAACCCTAAACCCTAAACCCTAAACCCTAAACCCTAAAACCCTAAAACCCTAAAACCCTAAACCCTAAACCCTAAACCCTAAACCCTAAAACCCTAAAACCCTAAAACCCTAAACCCTAAACCCTAAACCCTAAACCCTAAACCCTGAAACCTAAACCTTAAACCCTGAACCGAGCTTCTTGATGGGCAGAGATGGGCCCGAGTCAGACTGCGAGATGGCCAGAGACTCCTGGTACTTCCTGGCCTGGTAGGCGCTGATGATCTTGCAGCCTTCCTGGGTTTAGGGTTTAGGGTTTAGGTTTAGGGTTTAGGGTTTAGGGCTAGCCCAGTAACCATATTTCAATAAGGGTACCCTTTTTGGGGGTTGGTTACGCCACAAGGGGCACCTGGAGTCCAAAAACTCAGGGAAAAGGGCACCGCTGGGCTCAGGGTTTAGGGTTTAGGGTTTGGGGTTTAGGGTTTGGGGTTTAGGGTTAGGGTTTGGGGTTCGGGGTTTAGGTGCCACCAAGCTTCCGAGAGGATGAAGCAGCCCACAGGGCCAATGACCTTAAAAGGGTTTAGGGTTAGGGGGTTTAGGGGGTTTAGGATTTAGGGTTTTAGGAATAACAGACCCAAAAATTACATGTATTGCTGTTTCTTAGGGAATTTATAGTACCCAAAATAGCTGAGCTTGAGAACCCCAGGAAAAATGCTGTTTCTTAGGGAGTACCCGAAACATGAAGATCTTATAGCTGAGCTGTTTCTCAGGAATTCTAGTACCCAAAAACTGAAGACCCTATAGCTGAACTTGGGAACCCTAGGAATAATCACGAATTCTTGCTGTTTCTTAGGAATTGCAAAACATTGAAGACCTTGTAACTGAACTTGGGAACCCTAGTCCTTGCAGCTTTCTTAGGAATTCTAGTACCTAAAAGAATGAAATTGTTCCCTTCTGGCTGTTTCTTAGGGAATGATAGTACCCAAACCCTAAGCCCTAAGCCCTAATTAAGCCCTAAGCCCTAAGCCCTAAACCCTAAACCCTCAACCCTCAACCCTCAACCCTAAACCCTAAACCCTAAACCCTAAACCCTAAACCCTAAGCCAAGTTATCCTTCAAGCGACTGCCAGGGCCCAGCCGAATGGGCCGATCTCCAGGCCTCGCAGTCCCAGGATCTTGTCCTTTGAGTTGCTGAGCTTAGGGTTTAGGGTTTAGGGTTTAGGGTTTAGGGTTTAGGGTTTAGGGTTTAGGGTTTAGGTTACACTTACAGTTCCATGGGGATTCGAGCATCCCCAACCCCCCCCCCCCAAAAAAAAAAAACAAAAAAAAAAAAAAAAAAAAAAAAAAAACTGTAAAGCGCACTCGTTCAGCTACGAAGTGTCCGAAAGGTAAGGGATCAACACGGCCGCGTACAAGCAGATCTGGGCCAGGACGATGGCCTTCTGCATCTCCTTAGCTGCTGAGTTCATATGGCCCAAAAAAATTATGGTATCCCAAAAAGTGTAAAGTGTACTCACTCAGCTACTGAGTCTCCTTGTTGCCCAGAATGTCGTGCCACATCGGGTTCGTGAAGGAGCGGGAGATGTAGGCGCGGATGTTTTCGGACCAAACGAGTGAGATGAACGCCACTGTCTGGGCCTGGCTTAGCTTGGTCTCATAATCATTAAGCAGGTAGATGTTCGCCTGCAGGAACTCGCCCTCGCAGTAGTGCATGAGCGAGATCAGGTAGACGGCGACAATCACGGTCGTCAAGACCATGCCGTTCATGATCATGGCCAACCACATCCTATACTGCACTTGTAAAAACAGCAAAAAAACACGGAATCTTTGCTGTTTCTTAGGAATGAAAGTCCCCCCCCCCCCCACCCCCCCACCCCCACCCCCACCCCCCCCCCCCCCCCCCAAAAAAAATAAAGAACTAAATAAATAAATATATATATATATGTGTGTATTTATATATATTTATTTATTTGTTTATATATATATATATCTATATTTTTATATTATTTCCGTTGTTTTATTAGGGAATTTATACTAGAGTACCCCAAAAATAAAGCCATCATTCGGGAATTTATACTATAGTACCCCAAAAATGGAAAGCCATCTCCAAGTGCCCCCTAAGCATCCAGGCCAGCACGATGGGCTCCTCCTTGGGGCGCGGGCGCATCTTCAGGATGTTGGCCTCGAAGCCCTAAACCCTAAACCCTAAACCCTAAACCCTAAACCCTAAACCCTAAACCCTAAACCCTAAACCCTAAGGAGGATGCTTGCCTCGCCCGGCTCGACGCCCAGAGCGATGGAAGGGGGCAAGTCGGTGACCAGAATCAGGAAGAGGATCCTTACTTCTCCAATAGGGTTTAGGGTTTAGGGTTTACTTCTCCAATAACCAAGCAGAAAAAGAGGTTAAACTTTCATACTCCTACTAATTAAGGAAACCCAAAAAGCTTAAAGTTCAACTAAAGGCGAGGTGAGGATCTGAAGAGGCGTTCGCATGACCGGAATCCCCACCACAATGCAGATGAAGATCTGCATGACCTGAAGTCAGGCTTTAGATTCCTTGTGTCCCCAATAGGGCACAGATTCTATACACTCACCCATGTTGAAGAGGAATCTTATACACTCAGCCTAAACCCTAAACCCTAAACCCTAAACCCACCTCGGCAATGTGCACCGACATAATGAAGGCAACGAACTTCTGGATGCCGGCATAGATGGCACGCCCCTTCTCCACAGCAGCCACGATGGAGCCTCGAAGGCCATTTATAGGGTTCAGGGTTTAGAGGGTTGAGGGTTTAGAGGGTTAGAGGGTTGAGGGTTTAGGGTTTAGGATTAAAAACCCTCTGGAACGAGTTTTTCTCAAACATGTTTGTGGAATATGGTCCTTTTAATCCAGTAAAAGAAAAATGGCAAACCCTAAACCCTAAACCTTGGGGATACCTAGGAGCAAAAGTTGTCATCGGTCAGGATCATGTCGGAGGCACCCTTGGCCACCTCCGTCCCCTGGATGCCCATGGCGACGCCGATGTCTGCTTGGTTCCTTACTTCTCCAAGAACTTAAGGTTTAGGGTTTAGGGTTTAAAGGGCGGGAAAAAGGTTAAACTTTCTTATTCCTAGTACATAAGGAACCCCAAGAATCTTAAAGTTCAACTGTTGGCTAAGTAAGGTTCCTATTCCCCCTCTTAGAACCTTAAAAAAACACATTATTTTTAATACCCTCTTGGGTTTAACATCAACAAAAACAAAAAAAACTCCCAAGGGGGGATATAGGTTCCTATACCCCCCCCCCTAGAACCTCAATAAAAACAATAGCTTTCATACCCTCTTGTGTATAATATAGACAAAAATAACAAAAAACAATTCAACCTTAATAAACATATCATTTCTAATACCCTCTTGGGTTTAACATCAACAAAAAGACAAACAAATCCCAAGGGGGGAATAAAAACAATATCTTTCATACCCTCTTGGGTTTAATATAAACAAAAAATAACAAAAAATGATTCCCAAGGAGGGATCTAGGTTCAGGGCTGGGGCATCATTGACTCCATCACCGGTCATCGCTGCTACCTGTCCTTGGCGCTGGATGCCTTAGTTGTCCAATAACCTGGGGTTTAGGGTTTAGGGTTTAGGGTTTAGGGTTTAGGGTTTAGGGTTTAGGGTTTAGGGTTTAGGGATTCTAAGGGGATTCTACTACCCCAAAAAAGGTTTAAAGGTTGCCTACTCTACTACTAGGATGCTCTTCACGATCTCCAGCTTGTCCTCGGGCTTTGCGCGGGCGAAGACGCGGACAGAGCCCGTCAGCTTGTCCATCTCCCTGGAATCCAAGTACTCGCCATCGGGGCGGAGGCAAGCGCAGTCCACGGCGGAAACATCCGGGTCATCGCAAGGCTGAAGGATGTTGACGTTCCTTGGTTGCCCAATACCCCTGGCCCCCAAAAAAAGTTTAAACTTTTTCTTTTGGTAGGGGTTTAGTGTTCCCAAAAAGCTTTCACCTGTTGGGCTCCTAAGGTTCTTGGCAATGGCAATGGCGGTGAGCAGGTAGTCGCCGGTGATCATCACCACACGGATGCCCGCGCCGCGGGCGGCAAGGACCGAGTCGGGAACACCATCTCGCTCAGGATCGATGGATGCGACCAGCCCAATCCTAGTTTCATTGTTGGGTTAATATTCAAATTCATCTTTTGTTTTATATTTCTTATTGGGTTCAATCCTAGTTCATTGTTGGGGTAATATTAAAATTCACATTTTGGTTTATTCCTTATTGGGTTGAAGTACCCTTAAAAATGCAAAAACAAATGTTACCCAACTCTGACAAAGTATCAGGCGCAGCTGCTTCCGGCACGCCTCGAACTTCTGGTCCGTCGAGATGTCCTCGTTGTTCTCGTCGTAGGGGAGGGAGCTCCTAGTTCATGGTTGGGATCACATTAAAAGTCTATTTTTGCTGTTCCTTATTGTGTTTAAGTACCCTATAAGTGCCCTTAAAGAATTGTAAACATGTTACCCAACCATGACAAAGGCTCATGGGCCGGGCAGCGATGGCCAGGACGCGAAGTGCACGCGCGGAGTAGCCGTCAACGATCTTCAGGATGTCCTTCTTGTCGTCCTCCGTGAGCTTTGCCTGAGTAGCCCAGTAACCATATTACGATAAGGGCACCCTCTTGTAGGGTTGGATACTTTATAAGGGAACCTTGAAAAAAAAGGGGAAAGGGGCTACCGTTGGGCTACCAAGTTGCGACACTGCCATCTTCCTTCAGCCTTACTTCTCTAATAACCCAAGGGTGAAAAAAGTTAAACTTTTAATAATATTCCTACTAAATAATAAGGAAACCCCAAAAAAAAGCTTAAAGTTCAACTCAAGGCGAAAGTAAGCAGCTGTTCACTGCAGAGGTCGATGATGTAGTTGGGTGCCCCCTTGCACACGGCCAGGTAGTTGGTGCCGGCCGGCAGGGGCATCCCCCCGGGGCAGATCTCGGTGCCCTTCACTTGCGACACCGTGAGCATCATCTTCCGGGAGGATGAGAAAGGCACCTAATACTCCCAACCTAACTAAGCCCCTAAGCCCCTCTAAGCCCCTAAAGCCCTAAAGCCCTAGAACCTATACTCCCCTTTTAACCTCTATACAAAAACAATATTCTTAATATCCTCTTGGGTTTTATATGAGCAAAAATGAAAAAAAAAACAATTTCCAAGGGGGATGGAGGTACCTCCAGAACTCTTGGGTACTCGTTGGCAATCGTCTCCGAGAGTCCCACCTTGCGCGCGGCCACGACGATGGGCGCCTCGGAGGAGTTGCCCTTGGGAGTCCACTTCATCACTCCGTCTTCATCCTTGGTAGGTTTAGGGTTTAGGGTTTAGGGCTTAGGGTTTAGGGTTTAGGGTTTCGGGTTTAGGCCAGTAACCATATTCTAATAAGGGCACCCCCCTGTTTTGGGTTGGTTACTTGTTTAAGGGACCTTGAACCAAAAAAAGGGAAAAGGGGTACCACTGGGCTACCAAAGCATCCTTCTCCTTCGAGAGCGTGGTGTTGCAGCAAAGGATGGCCGCAAGCAAGTTGCTCTTCACGCCCATGTCCTTGCCACTGTTGGTATTGCTTCCGCTGCGTTGCACTTGCCCCACCTCTGGGTCAAAGCCTTTGCCGGTCACGTCGTAGGTCACGCCGGCCGTGTACATGCCGACCATGGTCATCTTGCCTTCCGTAGGGTTTAGGGTTTAGGGTTTAGGGTTTAGGGTTTAGGGTTTAGGGTTTAGGGTTTAGGGGTTCCGGTTTTGGGGCCTTCTGTGAGCGTTCCGGTCTTGTCGCTGCAGATGACGGAAGCGGAGCCCAGCGTCTCCACAGCCGCGAGCTTTCGGACCAGCACCTCGGGGCATGTAGGGTTTAGGGTTAGGGTTTAGGGTTTAGGGTTTACGGTTTAGAGTGTAGGGTTTAGGGTTTAGGGTTCCAGCACCTCCTGGTTGACCATCTCGGAGCATCCGATGGACAGGGAGATGGTCACGCAGAGCGGGATGCCCTCTGGGATGGCAGCAACCGCCAAGGTGACAGACACCAAGATCCTTGTTTGGGGTTTAGGGTTTAGGGTGCACGGTTAGGGCCTTCGATGAACTGGGAACCCTAGCAAAAATTGAAAATCAGCTGTTTCTTCATAATTATCGTAACCAAAATAAAAAAAAAAACTCTTCCCAAGTACTCCCATGGATCATGTAGAGCCATGCAGCACTCTCAGGATTGGACGGGTCTTTGCGGTCCGTGACCCAGCCGATGATGAAGATGCCAACGCAGATAACCTAGACCCGGGAGTAACCTAGGAATAAAAAGGGTGCCCCTTTTGGTTTTAAGGGGATTCTAAGGCAACCCCGACCCTAAAGAAAGGAAAAAAGGGCCTACTCCCGGTCCTAGTAACGATGGCAAGAACACCGATGCGTGCACCCAGCTTGTTCAGGTTCTGCTGCAGGGGCGTTTGGTTTCCCGAAGTGTCCGGGAAGCCTTATTGCTCCAATAACCAAGGGGCAAAAAAGTTACACTTCATTAAAGTCCTATTAAATAAATAGGGTTAAACCCAGAAAGTTTAAAGTTCTACTGTTGGCTACGTAAGAAGCAGAAGCAGGTGGTCTTCGTCCCCCCATCCTCGCCAGCGATCAGCCTTGGCTGACTTCTGAACCCCTCCTAGAAGTTATACTTTTAGCCTCCTTATGGTAGTTTCTACCAAAAAACCAAACCCTAAACCAACCCTAAACCCTAAACCCTAAACCCTAAACCCTAAACCCTAAACCCTAAGAGCCAGCCAGAAGCTTTGCGATGCGGCCGATGCGGGTGTTCATGCCCGTGTCCTTGGGTAGGTTTGGGAGCCCTACAAAACCTAACTTCTTCTTATGGCTTTTTATAAGGATTACTTCTATAGGGGATTAGAACTTAATCTTTCATGGTTTTTTATAAGGATTATTTATATAGGGGATTTAAGGGCAGTTTAAAAAAAGATTAAAAGAAAAAAGCCTGTTCAAACCTTCCCCCGTGTCCGTGATGAGGCCGCGCCCCAAGCCGCTGGTGATGCTGCAGCCGGAGAAGGCCATGGTCTCCTAGGATGATGTTAGGGTTTAGGGTTTAGGGTTTAGGGTTTAGGGTTTAGGGTTTAGGGTTTAGGGTTTAGGGTTTAGGGTTTAGGGTTTAGGGTTTAGGGTTTAGGGCTTAGGGCTTAGGGCTTAGGGTTTACTATGATCCTCTTAAACCCAATAAGGGAAAACATAAAACTGTCCCAAATGCCTACCAAGTCTCGGGAGTTAGCCTTGGTAGCCCAGTAACAGTATTGCAATAAGGGCACCATTTTTTGGTTGGTTACTTTTTCAGGGAACCCAGAGCAAACAAAAAAAAGTAAAGGGGTACCACTGGGCCACCGAGTACTATACTCCCCTTAGAACCCTAATAAACATAATATGTTTTGATACCCTCTTGGGCTTTATATAACAGAAATCATTCCCCAGGGGGATATAGAGAAGCGTCTAACCCTAAACCCTAAACCCTAAACCCTAAACCCTAAACCCTAAACCCTAAACCTGTAGCTACCAAGTAGCTTCTCAGGGGCACCATCCTTTTTCTCTTTCACCTTGGAGGTCTTGGCCACGTCATCGGGTTCGCCTGGGGGTTTACGCAAACAAGGGCTGGGGGTTTGGGGTTTAGGGTTTAGGGCAAGGGATCCCGAATATAGACCCCCCAAAAAGGTAGGGCTCCCTTATAATAAGGACCCCAATAAGGTACCCCACATTTCGGAAACCTTCCATAAACCCTACACCCTAAACCCTTTTGCAAAGGCTTGTCCCTAAACCCTAAACCCTAAACCCTAAACCCTAAACCCTAAACCCTAAACCCTAAACCCTAAACCCTAAACCCTAAACCCTAAACCCCCCACCTGTGAGCGCCATCTCGCTGACCTTGAAGTCCTTGGCCTCGATAAGGCGCAGGTCTGCAGGCACGACGTCGCCGGTTCCGAGGACGACGATGTCTCCAGCCACCACGCTTGGCACAGGCACCTTGAGGACGACATTAGAACCCTCAAAGGGGGTGGTTTAGGGTTCATAGAATTCGGCACTACAAGCTTGGGGACGACATAAGAACCCTAAAAGAGGTTTAGGGTTCAAAAACCTTCATAGGGATTAGAGTCATTAATTCATAGTAAGAGCAGGGTATGTATGGCCCCCCCTAAATTCAAGGGCTTCACATAAAATTCGCCCAAAGGCACCTGCACTTCCTTCCCATCGCGCACCACGTAGATGTTGGCCTGGGTCATCTTGGACAGCGCCTCGAGGGCATCGCCCGCCTTGTGCTCGGTCCAGGCGGCAATGCCGGCGTTGATGAGGACGATGATCCCGATGGCAATCCCGGTGGTGTAGGAGAGCCTTGGGCTACCCTTTTTTGGCCTTAAGCCTTACAAGGTTATTTGACAAGGGAACCCAGAAAGTAACAGAAGGACCCTAACCCTAAAAACCCAAAACCTAAACCCTACACCCTAAACCCTTAAATTAAACCCGAAACCCGAAACCCTAAACCCTAAACCCTGTACCCTAAACGACTACACCAAGGCGCGGATCCGCGGCATCAGGGCCTGTGGCATTCACGAGGATGGAGGCCACGGCGGCGACCATGAGGAGAATGATGATGAAGCTGGTGAGCTGCATCCTATACTGATTCGGGTTTAGGATTTAGGATTTAGGGTTTAGGGTTTAGGGTTTAAGGTTTAGGGTTTAGGGTCCTATACTGAACTTTGTACCCTGGCAATAATTTTAGTTTCAGCTGTTCCTTACAACAAGGATGATAGCAACAAAAAAACTACTTCTAGCTGTTCCTTAGGTTTGGACTATCGGTAACCCGAATTTATGCTGTTCGCCGTTCCTTAGAGATTATATAGTAGCCAAGATTATATATATATATATATATGTATGTAGGACCTTTATGCGTTATTTGACGGTCCTGCTTCGCCTTCCAAAACGTTAAGGATTTTAAGGAATTTAGGGGTTTTCCAAAATTTTAAAAGGACCACAAAATCCTTAAAATTTTGAAAGCCCGGACCTTTCAAAATTTTAAGGATTTTAAGGAATTTAAGGCCTTTTAAATTTCTTAAAATCCTTAAAATCCTTAAAATTTTGAAAGGAAATTAAATTATTTTCCGGAAAGAGGCAGGCCCATTTAAAAAAAATCCTTAAAATCCTTACAATCCTTAAAATTTTGAAAGCCCGGGCCTTTCAAAATTTTAAGGATTTTAAGGAATTTAAGGCCTTTTAAATTTCTTAAAAACCTTAAAATCCTTAAAATTTTGAAAGAAAATTAAATTCTTTTCCGGAAAGAGGCAGGCCCATTTAAAATTTTAAAAATCCTTAAAATCCTTAAAATTTTGAAAGCCCGGGCCTTTCAAAATTTAAAGGATTTTAAGGAATTTAAGGCCTTTTAAATTTCTTAAAATCCTTAAAATCCTTAAAATTTTGAAAGAAAACTAAATTATTTTCCGGAAAGAGGCAGGCCCATTTAAAATTTTAAAAATCCTTAAAATCCTTAAAATTTTGAAAGCCCGGGCCTTTCAAAATTTTAAGGATTTTAAGGAATTTAAGGCCTTTTAAATTTCTTAAAATCCTTAAAATCCTTAAAATCCTTAAAATTTTGAAAGAAAATTAAATTATTTTCCGGAAAGAGGCAGACCCATTTAAAATTTTAAAAATCCTTAAAATCCTTAAAATCCTTAAAATTTTGAAAGGTTGGGGCTTTCCAAATTTTAAGGATTTTAAGGAATTTAACGCCTTTTAAATTTCTTAAAATCCTTAAAATCCTTAAAATTTTGAAAGAAAATTAAATTATTTTCGGAAAGAGGCAGGCCCATTTAAAATTTTCAAAATCCTTAAAATCCCTAAAATCCTTAAAATTTTGAAAGCCCGGGCCTTTCAAAATTTTAAGGATTTTAAGGAATTTAAGGCCTTTTAAATTTCTTAAAATCCTTAAAATCCTTCAAATTTTGAAAGAAAATTAAATTGTTTTCCGGAAAGAGGCAGGCCCATTTAAAATTTTAAAAATCCTTAAAATCCTTAAAATCCTTAAAATTTTGAAAGGTTGGGGCTTTCAAAATTTTAAGGATTTTAAGGAATTTAAGGCCTTTTAAATTTCTTAAAAACCTTAAAATCCTTAAAATGTTGAAAGAAAATTAAATCATTTTCCGGGAAGAGGCAGGCCCATTTAAAATTTTAAAAATCCTTAAAATCCTTAAAATTTTGAAAGGTTGGGGCTTTCAAAATTTTAAGGATTTTAAGGAATTTAAGGCCTTTTAAATTTCTTAAAATCCTTAAAATCCTTAAAATTTTGAAAGAACATTAAATTGTTTTCCGGAAAGAGGCAGGCCCATTTAACATTTTAAAAATCCTTAAAATCCTTAAAATCCTTAAAATTTTGAAAGCCCGGGCCTTTCAAAATTTTAAGGATTTTAAGGAATTTAAGGCCTTTTAAATTTCTTAAAATCCTTAAAATCCTTAAAATTTTGAAAGAAAATTATATTATTTTCCGGAAAGAGGCAGGCCCATTTAAAATTTTAAAAATCCTCAAAATCCTTAAAATCCTTAAAATTTTGAAAGGTTGGGGCTTTCAAAATTTTAAGGATTTTAAGGAATTTAAGGCCTTTTAAATTTCTTAAAATCCTTAAAATCCTTAAAATCCTTAAAATCCTTAAAATTTTGAAAGAAAATTAAATCATTTTCCGGAAAGAGGCAGGCCCATTTAAAATTTTAAGAATCCTGAAAATCCTTAAAATCCTTAAAATTTTGAAAGCCCGGGCCTTTCAAAATCTTAAGGATTTTAAGGAATTTAAGGCCTTTTAAATTTCTTAAAATCCTTAAAATCCTGAAAATTTTGAAAGAAAATTATATTATTTTCCGGAAAGAGGCAGGCCCATTTAAAACTTTAAAAATCCTTAAAATCCTTAAAATCCTTAAAATTTTGAAAGGTTGGGGCTTTCAAAATTTTAAGGATTTTAAGGAATTTAAGGCCTTTTAAATTTCTTAAAATCCTTAAAATCCTTAAAATCCTTAAAATTTTGAAAGAAAATTAAATCATTCTCCGGAAAGAGGCAAGCCCATTTAAAATGTTAAAAATCCTTAAAATCCTTAAAATCCTTAAAATTTTGAAAGGTTGGGGCTTTCAAAATTTTAAGGATTTTAAGGATTTTAAGGATTTTTAAAATTTTAAATGGGCCTGACTCTTTCCGGAATATATTTTAATTTTATTTCAAAATTTTAAGGATTTTAAGGTTTTTAAGAAATTTAAAAGGCGTTAAATTCCTTAAAATCCTTAAAATTTTGAAAGCCCCAACCTTTCAAAATTTTAAGGATTTTAAGGATTTTTAAAATTTTAAATGGGCCTGCCTCTGTCCGGAAAATAATTCAATTTTCTTTCAAAATTTTAAAGGATTTTAAGGATTTTAAGAAATTTAAAAGGCCTTAAATTCCTTAAAATCCTTAAAATTTTGAAAGCCCCAACCTTTCAAAATTTTAAGGATTTTAAGGATTTTAAGGATTTTTAAAATTTTAAATGGTCCTGCCTCTTTCCGGAAAATAATTTATTTTTCTTTCAAAATTTTAAGGATTTTAAGGATTTTAAGGATTTTAAGAAATTTAAAAGGCCTTAAATTCCTTAAAATCCTTAAAATTTTGAAAGGCCCGGGCTTTCAAAATTTTAAGGATTTTAAGGATTTTAAGGATTTTTAAAATTTTACATGGGCCTGCCTCTTTCCGGAAAATGATTTAATTTTCTTTCAAAATTTTAAGGATTTTAAGGATTTTAAGGATTTTAAGAAATTTAAAAGGCCTTAAATTCCTTAAAATCCTTAACATTTTGAAAGCCCCAACCTTTCAAAATTTTAAGGATTTTAAGGATTTTAAGGATTTTTAAAATTTTAAATGGGCCTGCCTCTTTCCGGAAAATAATTTAATTTTCTTTCAAAATTTTAAGGATTTTAAGGATTTTAAGGATTTTAAGAATTTTAAAAGGCCTTAAATTCCTTAAAATCCTTAAAATTTTGAAAGCCCCAACCTTTCAAATTTTTAAGGATTTTAAGGATTTTAAGGATTTTTAAAATTTTAAATGGGCCTGCCTCTTTCCGGAAAATGATTTAATTTTCTTTCAAAATTTCAAGGATTTTAAGGATTTTAAGGATTTTAAGAAATTTAAAAGGCCTTAAATTCCTTAAAATCCTTAAAATTTTGAAAGGCCCGGGCTTTCAAAATTTTAAGGATTTTAAGGATTTTAAGGATTTTTGAAATTTTAAATGGGCCTGCCTCTTTCCGGAAAATGATTTAATTTTCTTTCAAAATTTTAAGGTTTTTAAGGATTTTAAGGATTTTAAGAAATTTAAAAGGCCTTAAATTCCTTAAAATCCTTAAAATTTTGAAAGGCCCGGGCTTTCAAAATTTTAAGGATTTTAAGGATTTTTAAAATTTTAAATGGGCCTGCCTCTTTCCGGAAAGTAATTTAATTTTCTTTCAAAATTTTAAGGATTTTAAGGATTTTAAGGATTTTAAGAAATTTAAAAGGCCTTAAATTCCTTAAAATCCTTAAAATTTTGAAAGGCCCGGGCTTTCAAAATTTTAAGGATTTTAAGGGTTTTAAGGATTTTTAAAATTTTAAATGGGCCTGCCTCTTTCCGGAGAATGATTTAATTTTCTTTCAAAATTTTAAGGTATTTTTTCCAGGATTTTAAGGATTTTAAGAAATTTAAAAGGCTTAAATTCCTTAAAATCCTTAAAATTTTGAAAGGCCCGGGCTTTCAAAATTTTAAGGATTTTAAGGATTTTAAGGATTTTTAAAATTTTAAATGGGCCTGCCTCTTTCCGGAAAATAATTTAATTTTCTTTCAAAATTTTAAGGATTTTAAGGATTTTAAGGATTTTTAAAATTTTAAATGGGCCTGCCTCTTTCCGGAAAATAATTTAATTTTCTTTCAAAATTTTTAAGGATTTTAAGGATTTTAAGGATTTTAAGAAATTTAAAAGGCGTTAAATTCCTTAAAATCCTTAAAATTTTGAAAGGCCCGGGCTTTCAAAATTTTAAGGATTTTAAGGATTTTAAGGATTTTTAAAATTTTAAATGGGCCTGCCTCTTTCCGGAAAATAATCTAATTTTCTTGCAAAATTTTAAGGATTTTAAGGATTTTAAGGATTTTAAGAAATTTAAAAGGCCTTAAATTCCTTAAAATCCTTAAAATTTTGAAAGGCCCGGGCTTTCAAAATTTTAAGGATTTTAAGGATTTTAAGGATTTTTAAAATTTTAAATGGGCCTGCCTCTTTCCGGAAAATAATTTAATTTTCTTTCAAAATTTTAAGGATTTTAAGGATTTTAAGAAATTTAAAAGGCGTTAAATTCCTTAAAATCCTTAAAATATTGAAAGGTCCGGGCTTTCAAAATTTTAAGGGTTTTCAGGATTTTAAGGATTTTAAAATTTTAAATGGGCCTGACTTTTCCGGAAAATAAATTTATTTTCCAATAGTTTTACTGAGTTTATTTTTTTATTTAAATGGGCCTGACCCTTTCTGGAAAATACTTGAATATTAGTTTAAAATTTGATAGATTTTAAGGAAACTAGGGGCATTTCAATATTTGGAAAGGCCATGAAGTTCCATGGGTACGTTATATTTTTGGATTTTTGTTTGTAATTTTTAGCAAATAAACCATTTAAGTTTTTTTTTTTGCAATTTTCCTGAAATTCTGAAAGCCTAGGCCTTACAAGAAAAATAAAAAAAACAGCAACACAAATACTCATTTAAAATATTTAAATGCGCTTCTTAGTCCTTTTAAAAAAGAACATTTTGTTTTGTTAATTCATAAGGCTTGTAAAAAAAGCCGGGGGTCCGGGGACGAGCGTTAACAAAAGCATTCCCCTTGAATATTTCTCCCGCGAAACTTTTCTCCCGCGAATTTTGGCGGGAGAAATTCCCGCGAGCTCTCCCTTGAGTTTTTCTGGTTTTCCCGTGGTTTCCCTTTGATGTTTTTTTTGGTTTCCCTTCAGTTTCCCGTGAGAGTCAAATCTTCCTTTTACTGTTCCCTTGGACTTCCCTTTGAACTTCCCTTGGTTTTCCCTCGGATCCCCTTCGAAATTAAAACGCATCCCGCGAGAAATCTCGCAAGACTTCAAAAATAAGGGCTTCCTTTTCCCACGGGATTTCCCGCGAAGCAGGCCGTAGGCCCCGAGCTGTGGCTGTAGTCTGCAGGCCCCCGAGCTCTCTGACTGTAGAGTCTCCAGGCCCCCAAATGGGCCTGACCCTTTCCGGAAAATACTTGAATATTAGTTTAAATTTTGATAGATTTTAAGGAAACTAGGGGCATTTCAATATTTTGAAAGGCCATGAAGTTCCATGGGTACCTTATATTTTTGGATTTTTGTTTGTAATTTTTAGCAAATAAACCATTTAAGTTTTTTTTGCAATTTTCCTGAAATTCTGAAAGCCTAGGCCTTACAAGAAAAATAAAAAAACAGCAACAAAAATACTCATTTAAAATATTTAAATGCGCTTCTTAGTCCTTTTAAAAAAGAACATTTTGTTTTGTTAATTCATAAGGCTTGTAAAAAAAGCCGGGGGTCCGGGGACGAGCGTTAACAAAAGCATTCCCCTTGAATATTTCTCCCGCGAAACTTTTCTCCCGCGAATTTTGGCGGGAGAAATTCCCGCGAGCTCTCCCTTGAGTTTTCCTGGTTTTCCCGTGGTTTCCCTTTGATTTTTTTTTGGTTTCCCTTCAGTTTCCCGTGAGAGTCAAAGCTTCCTTTTACTGTTCCCTTGGACTTCCCTTTGAACTTCCCTTGGTTTTCCCTCGGATCCCCTTCGAAATTAAAACGCATCCCGCGAGAAATCTCGCAAGACTTCAAAAATAAGGGCTTCCTTTTCCCACGGGATTTCCCGCGAAGCAGGCCGTAGGCCCCGAGCTGTGGCTGTAGTCTGCAGGCCCCCGAGCTCTCTGACTGTAGTCTCCAGGCCCCCGGGCTCTCTCGTTGTCACCAGGGTCCGGGCTGTCTGGCTGTAGTCTGCAGGCCCCCGAGCTCTCTGACTGTAGAGTCTCCAGGCCTTTGGGCTCGCTGTAGTCACCAGGGTCCCGGGCAGTCTCAGGCCCCCGAGCTCTCTGACTGTAGTCTCCAGGCCCCCGGTCTGTCTCGCTGTAGTCACCAGGCCCCCGGGCTGTCTGGCTGTAGTCTGCAGGCCCCCGAGCTCTCTGACTGTAGTCTCCAGCCCCCCGGGCTCTCGTGCTTGCTTGGGTTTATATTGTTTTTTACTTAATTAGATTGACTTAAGTAATTTAAATAATTTAAAGAATTTAAGTATCGAAATTTATTTAAATAATTAAATAACATAAATATGACGGGCAGGTTTCGGATTTAAATTACTTAAGTTATTTAACTTCGGCCGGGAATTAAATAATGTGAATAATTTGTAAATAATATCAACAATTTACATAATGTAAATAATTGAAATAGTTTAAATAATTTTTAAATAATTTAAATCCGAAAAGGGGGGGACCACCCCCCCCTGCCCCCTAAGACTTAAATAATTCAAATAACTTAAATCCGAAACCTCCCCGTCTTATTTACACTTTTTGAATTATTTAATTCTGGGGAGGGGGGGGGTGGTCCCCCCCCCGCCCGCCGGATTTAAATCATTTTTCATTATTTAAACTATCTAAATTCTTTAAATCGCCTGGGAATCAAATAATTTCAATTTGAATATGACGGGCAGGTTTCGGATTTAAAATATTTAAATTATCTAATTCGGCCGGGATTTAAATAATTTAAATAATTTAAACAATTATTTAAGGCTTCGAGCGGATTTAAATTATTTACATAATTTCAATAATTTCAATAATTTAAATCCGAAAAGGGGGGGGGGGGCCACCCGCCCTGCCCCCTAAGGATTAAACAATTTAAATAATTTAAATCCGAAACCTCCCCGTCTTATTTAAATTATTTAATTATGTAATTCTGGGGAGGGGGGGTGGTCCCCCCCCCCTTTCGGATTTAAATTTTTAAAATTATTAGATTGTTTAAAATATTTGAATTATTTAAATTATGGCACGGCTCTACTGACACATATTCCGCGGAAAGATTGTCATGTTTTTGGTGAAATTTACGAACACTTACCCCCCGATAAGCAAGATCTTGGAACCACTCCGCGTACTCAGCCTTTAAGAGTTTAAGGGGGTTTCAAATTCAGGGATACTTATATTTGCTCCTGTAAACTTACGAACACTTACCCCCCGATAAGCAAGACTTGGAACCTGCAGACAACAACAAACAGGTCTGTCGCAAAACCGCGACCATTGATACATACCCCCTGTAACGGGGTATGTCGCGTATGTGGGCCGCGGCCCGGTTACAAGCAATTAATATTGGCACGCGGCCATTTGTTTGCAAGAAACAGGGGTCTGCATACCGCAGCAAAACATAAACACATGATGACGATGCGAACAACTGACTAGATGATGAAGATGATGAGGATGAACAAGATCAAGGAGCTGATGAAGATGATGAAGATGATGAAGATGATGATGCTGCTGGGAAAGCTTTATGCAATTGATGCAGTGAAGTTATGCCAGTACAATGAAAGGACTCATGCAGATGAAGAGTGTGATGACAATGATGATAGAGCTTTGCGCTTTATTTTGTCACCCCGTCTCCTTGCTTCCTGTCTCTTCTCTTCTTTCTAGTACCCTTCCAGAAAAATGGCATCCTTGTTCTCTCGCCTCTCTCACTTCCCTTTCCCTTCTCTCTTTCTGTTACTTTTTGACTGATGAACAACAAGAAAGAAACTTGCAGGATAAAACAGTGGCAGGGTAAGCAGACGTTGCGCGTGGACCTTGCCGTACTTCATCATATCCCTCTTCTCGGCCCATCTCTTCTGCTCTTTTCCTTACTCTTCTCCTTTTCATAATTATTCCTCTTTAGTTGTTCTTATCTGGAAAAGAAAGAGGGAAGGGAGAGATAAGGGAGGGAGGATAGATAAAGAAGAGTGCCATCTTCTCTGCGCCTTGTTTTGTCTCTCCCTCTTCTCTATTCATCTCTCTTCTATTCTTTTCTTTGCTGTTCTATTGAAATTGGATTCCCTGTATCTCTCCTCTGTCCTTCTCTCTCGCTCCTCTTCTCCTGTTCCCCTCTAAACGATTGCTCTTTACAGATAGGTGCCCTCCCTCCTCTTCAGGAAATCTCTTTTCGCTTATTTTGCTTTTTGAAGCGAATAAAACAACGGATAAGAGAGGAAAGGGAATGACTAAGTAAAGACAGGAGCTCTTCAATAGGTGCCCTCCCTCCTCTTCAGGAAATCTCTTTTCCCTTATTTTGCTTTTTGAAGCGAAGAAAACAACAGATAAGAAGAGAGGAAAGGGAATGACTAAGTAAAGAGAGGAGCTCTTCAATTTCCCTCCCTATATCTGATGTTACTTTTCCTTCTTGGGCGGTGCCCTTCTTTCTCCCTTGAAGATGCAGAAAACGATCAGGAAGGACACCCGTTCCATCGCCCATATATAGACAGAGATAAATCATGAGCATCAGCTGGGTTTGCTGCCGATCCAAAATGGGCGTCCCTTTTAATCGCTTTCTGTGTCTTGAAACGAGCAAAAGGGGCACCCTTACTAAGTGTTTTCTTGTGGTGTCCCTTTTCTTCGCTTGAAGATGCAGAAAACGATCCAAAAAGGACACCCGTTCCATCGCCCATATATGGGGAGAGAGATAAATCATGAGCATCAGCTGGGTTTGCTGCCAATCCAAAATGGGCGTCCCTTTTAATCGCTTGCTGTGTCTTCAAACGAGCAAAAGGGACACCCTAAGTGTTTTCTTGTGGTGTCCCTTTTCTTCGCTTGAAGATGCAGAAAACGATCTAAAAGGACACCTGTTCCATCGCCCATATATAGGGAGAGAGAGAGGAGAGAGAGAGGAGAGAGAGAGAGAGAGAGAGAGAGAGAGAGAGAGAGAGAGAATCATGAGCATCAGCTGGGTTGGCTGCCAATCCAAAATGGCGTCCCTTTTAATCGCTTTCTGTGTCTTCAAACGAGCAAAAGGGACACCCTAAGTGCTTTCTTGTGGGGTGTCCCTTTTCCTCGCTTGAAGATGCAGAAAACGATCAAAAAGGACACCCATTCCATCGCCCATAGAGAGAGAGAGAGAGAGAGAGAGAGAGAGAGAGAGAGAGAAAGAATCATGAGCATCAGCTGGGTTGGCTGCCAATCCAAAATGGACGTCCCTTTTAATCGCTTTCTGTGTCTTCAAACGAGCAAAAGGGACACCCTAAGTGCTTTCTTGTGGGGTGTCCCTTTTCCTCGCTTGAAGATGCAGAAAACGATCAAAAAAGGACACCCATTCCATCGCCCATAGAGAGAGAGAGAGAGAGAGAGAGAGAGAGAGAGAGAGAGAGAGAGAGAGAAAAGAATCATGAGCATCAGCTGGGTTGGCTGCCAATCCAAAATGGACGTCCCTTTTAATCGCTTTCTGTGTCTTCAAACGAGCAAAAGGGACACCCTAAGTGCTTTCTTGTGGGGTGTCCCTTTTCCTCGCTTGAAGATGCAGAAAACGATCAAAAAGGACACCCATTCCATCGCCCATATATATAGATATATATAGAGAGAGAGAGAGAGAAAAAAATCATGAGCATCAGCTGGGTTGGCTGCCAATCCAAAATGGACGTCCCTTTTAATCGCTTTCTGTGTCTTCAAACGAACAAAAGAAAACACTTAGGTTCCTCACTTGAAGATGCAGGAAACGGCCCAACAAGGACACCCGTTCCATCGCCCATATATGGAGAGAGAGAGAGAGGGAGAAAGGAAAAAATCATGAGCATCAGCTGGGTTTGCTTACATGTTCATTGTTATTCCTTTTGTTTTTTCTAACGGAAATGAACAAGAGAAGAGAAAAATAAGAACCAGAGGAAAGATGAAAACGAGCACCATCTTCTCTTTGCCTGATTTTTGCATTTCGCCTGTCCTCATTTCTCTTCCATTCTTTTCATTGCTCTTCCATTTAGAGTTGCATTCCTGTTGATCTCTCCTCTCTCCTTTCTCTCTCCCTTCTCTTCTCTTGTTCTCCTTTAAATCTCAAAAACACACAAAAGGAAGCTTCTTTTCCTTGTTGAATGAAGAATGAAAAAAGAAGAAAAGAGATAGGGAAAGAAATTGAAGAGCTCCACTGCCTATTGGTTCATTCCATTTCCTCTCTTTCTATGTGTTGTTTTCCTTGTCGTTTCAGAAAGCAAGCAAAATAAGGGCAAGGGGGCTTCCTGAAGAGGAGAGAGGGCACCTATCTGCGAAGAGGTCTTGTCCTTTTTAAGAATAGAGGGAAAAGGGAACAAGGAAGGGAGAGATGATAGACAAAGAAGAGTGCCATCTTCTTTGCGCCTTGTTGTGTTCCTCCGTCTCCTTGTTTCTTGTCTCCTCTCTTCTGTTCAGTACCCTTCCAGAAAATTAAAATGGCCTCCTTGTTGTCTCTCCTCTCTCACTTCCCTTTCCCTTCTCTCCTTCTGTTTCCGTTTAACTGACAAAGCACAAGACAGGTATGATAAAGCAGTGGAAGGTAAAGCAGAGGGTGACTCCTTGCGCTTGGACCTTGCCGTACTTCATCATGTCCCTCTTCTCGGCCTATCTCTTCTGCTCTTTTCCTTACTCTTCTCCTTTTCATAAATTCTTCCTCTTTAGTTGTTCTTATTTCGAAAAGAAAGAGGGAAGGGAGAGATAAGGGAGGGAGGATAGATAAAGAAGAGTGCCATCTTCTCAGCGCCTCGTTTTGTCTCTCCCTCTTCTCTATTCATCTCTCTTCTATTCTTTTCTTTGCTATTCCATTGAAATTGGATTCCTGTTATCTCTCCCCTCTCCTTCTCTCTCGCTCCTCTTCTCCTGTTCCCCTCTAAATGACAAAAAACACAAGAAAGGAAGAACAAGAGGGGCATGTGTTGCAATAAAGCAGGAAGGGAATTGAAGAGCTCCTCTCGCTACTTTCTCATGCCCTTTCCTTTCTATCTACCACAATCTACCACACCAAAACACGACTCTCAGCTTCCAAATATACTTCATCATGGGGAGAAGGGACATACTTCATCACAGACTTGGCCCACAGGGAGAGGGGATATACTTCATCACGCTGCTGGGGGGCTGGATCACAAACATGGCCCACGGGGCGAGGGGACATACTTCAGCCACAAAGAGAGGGAACCTACTTCATCACGCTGGTGGGAGGCTGGATCACAAACCTGGCCTACGGGGAGAGGGGACATGCTTCATCACAAATTTGGCCCACGGGGAGAGGGGACATACTTCATCACAAATTTGGCCCGCGGGGAGAAGGGACATACTTCATCACAGACTTGGCTCACAGGAGGCGCCAAAATAATCTAAATAATCTAATTATTCAAACCCATTGGTTCCTCTGGAAACCCAACCATTTAAATAATTTAAAGAATTTAATTATTCAAATACCTGGATTTAAATATTTTAGTTCTGGGGCGTCCCATCAAAAGGGAATAGGGAGAGACAAGGGAGAGATGATATATATAGAGCTTTGCGCTTTATTTTGTCACTCCGTCTCCTTGCTTCCTGTCTCTTCTCTTCTTTCCAGCACCCTTCCAGAAAAATGGCATCCTTGTTCTCTCTCCTCTCTCACTTCCCTTTCCCTTCTCTCTTTCTGTTACTTTTTGACTGATGAACAACAAGAAAGGAACTTGCAGGATAAAACAGTGGCAGGGTAAGCAGAGGTTGCGCGTGGACCTTGCCGTACTTCATCATATCCCTCTTCTCGGCCTATCTCTTCTGCTCCTTTCCTTACTCTTCTCCTTTTCATAATTATTCCTCTTTAGTTGTTCTTATCTGGAAAAGAAAGAGGGAAGGGAGAGATAAGGGAGGGAGGATAGATAAAGAAGAGTGCCATCTTCTCTGCGCCTTGTTTTGTCTCTCCCTCTTCTCTATTCATCTCTCTTCTATTCTTTTCTTTGCTGTTCTATTGAAATTGGATTCCCTGTATCTCTCCTCTGTCCTTCTCTCTCGCTCCTCTTCTCCTGTTCCCCTCTAAACGATTGCTCTTTACAGATAGGTGCCCTCCCTCCTCTTCAGGAAATCTCTTTTCGCTTATTTTGCTTTTTGAAGCGAATAAAACAACGGATAAGAGAGGAAAGGGAATGACTAAGTAAAGACAGGAGCTCTTCAATAGGTGCCCTCCCTCCTCTTCAGGAAATCTCTTTTCCCGTATTTTGCTTTTTGAAGCGAAGAAAACAACAGATAAGAAGAGAGGAAAGGGAATGACTAAGTAAAGAGAGGAGCTCTTCAATTTCCCTCCCTATATCTGATGTTACTTTTCCTTCTTGGGCGGTGCCCTTCTTTCTCCCTTGAAGATGCAGAAAACGATCAGGAAGGACACCCGTTCCATCGCCCATATATAGACAGAGATAAATCATGAGCATCAGCTGGGTTTGCTGCCGATCCAAAATGGGCGTCCCTTTTAATCGCTTTCTGTGTCTTGAAACGAGCAAAAGGGGCACCCTTACTAAGTGTTTTCTTGTGGTGTCACTTTTCTTCGCTTGAAGATGCAGAAAACGATCCAAAAAGGACACCCGTTCCATCGCCCATGTATGGGGAGAGAGATAAATCATGAGCATCAGCTGGGTTTGCTGCCAATCCAAAATGGGCGCCCCTTTTAATCGCTTGCTGTGTCTTCAAACGAGCAAAAGGGACACCCTAAGTGTTTTCTTGTGGTGCCCTTTTCTTCGCTTGAAGATGCAGAACACGATCTTAAAGGACACCTGTTCCATCGCCCATATATAGGGAGAGAGAGAGAGAGAGAAATCATGAGCATCAGCTGGGTTGGCTGCCAATCCAAAACGGGCGTCCCTTTTAATCGCTTTCTGTGTCTTCAAACGAGCAAAAGGGACACCCTAAGTGCTTTCTTGTGGGGTGTCCCTTTTCCTCGCTTGAAGATGCAGAAAACGATCAAAAAGGACACCCATTCCATCGCCCATATATAGAGAGAGAGAGAGAGAGAGAAAAAAAAAATCATGAGCATCAGCTGGGTTGGCTGCCAATCCAAAATGGACGTCCCTTTTAATCGCTTTCTGTGTCTTCAAACGAACAAAAGAAAACACTTAGGTTCCTCACTTGAAGATGCAGGAAACGGCCCAACAAGGACACCCGTTCCATCGCCCATATATGGAGAGAGAGAGAGAGGGAGAAAGGAAAAAATCATGAGCATCAGCTGGGTTTGCTTACATGTTCATTGTTATTCCTTTTGTTTTTTCTAACGGAAATGAACAAGAGAAGAGAAAAATAAGAACCAGAGGAAAGATGAAAACGAGCACCATCTTCTCTTTGCCTGATTTTTGCATTTCGCCTGTCCTCATTTCTCTTCCATTCTTTTCATTGCTCTTCCATTTAGAGTTGCATTCCTGTTGATCTCTCCTCTCTCCTTTCTCTCTCCCTTCTCTTCTCTTGTTCTCCTTTAAATCTCAAAAACACACAGTGAGGAAGACAAGCTTCGAGGCGCTGGAGCCGTGCCGTTTTCAGGCATCGGCTTGGTCAACGAGTTGCTATTTGTTGTCCGCAAAGTTAGTGTCTTAAGATTGTTCACCGATTGTTGTATGATGGTCACTGATTATCCGAGAAGTTTTCGCGGGTCTTTTGCAATGGGTGCTGTCGTTGCTTTTTTTTGTTGGCTCCTTCTCGGCGGGGCAGTGGCTTCTGCGGTCATGGGAGTGTCCGTGGCGGAGGTGGACTGTAGCGGGTTGTGCGGCTGCATGATTCCAATGCTTGCGGTAAAGGCATGTGTCTCAAGGTGATTTTCTGTGGGAGTGTTTTCTGCACGAGACGGTTCAGGGCACTGCAGGACTCGCGTCCACTTCAGTTTGTGAAGAAGAGTACGAAGTTCGACAGATTGTCGAACCGACGTCTGTACGCGTTGAATGATAATGTAGATGTCTTGAAAGAGTTAGGGCATCTTCATGAGAAGAAGCCTCTTTCAGTAGCAGTGATCTTTGCCGACGCACACCAAGCAACAATTGTGCACGACAGCTGGCGAGACTTGGCGTCGGCCGCAGCAGTTTCCCGAGTCAGGAAGACAAGCTCCGAGGCGCCGCAGCCGTGCCGTCTTCAGGCATCGGCTTGGTCGACCAGTTGCTATTGGTTGCCCGCAAAAATAGTGTCTTAAGATTGTTCACCGATTGTTGTATGATGGTCACTGATTACGCGAGACGTTTTCGCAGGTCTTTTGCAATGGGTGCCGTCGTTGCTTTTTTTTGGTCGGCTCCTTATCGGCGGGGCAGTGGCTTCTGCGGTCATGGGTGCGTCCGTGGCGGAGGTGGACTGTAGCGGATTGTGCGGTTGTATGATTCCAATGCTTGCGGTAAAGGCAGTGATTTTCTGCGGGGGTGTTTTCTGCACGAGACGGTTCAGGGCACTGCAGGACTCGCGTCCACTTCAGTTTGTGAAGAAGAGTACGAAGTTTTACAGGTTGTCGAACCGACGTCTGTACGCGTTGAATGATAATGTAGATGTCTTGAAAGAGTTAGGGCATCTTCATGAGAAGATGCCTCTTTCAGTAGCAGTGATCTTTGCCGATCCACACCAAGCAACAATTGGGCACGACAGCTGACAGGACACTTCAATGTGCGCACAACGGTGCGCAGCCCGACCCGAGAGACCGCTTGGATCATCCCCCACGCAAGAGCAGAAGTGATAGCTAGTATTCGTTGCCAACATCTGACTGCGTCTGTACGTTCACATCAAAAAAGAGTAAATTATAAATCGTAAACCCTAAACCCTAAGAGAACGAAATTGGTGAATTTGTGCTTCAGGTTTCTTGGATTTAGTTTGTTTATAGGTTTTTAAATACAAAACAAGAGAGAACGTCAAATAATACATAAAGGTCCATGCCACATAGGGTTATAGGGTTATAGGGTTATAGGGTTATAGGGTTATAGGGTTATAGGGTTATAGGGTTATAGGGTTATAGGGTTTAGGGTTTAGGGTCTCCTCTTAGATTGTGTGGAGAGGCTTTGGGGGCTTTTGGGACATGGGGCTGGGCGCTTGAAGCTCGAGGGTTTGAGGTTAGGTTCCATGGCTGAGCTAGGACGTAAGCGACGGGTTTTCAGGGTGGTGCGCGCTTTTGTCATGGTCTGATCTGGACTTTCCAAAGTAGCTAGCAGAGAGCATCAGAGGGGCGGGCCATTTTTTGCGCATGAGACGGATGAGTGGAGGGGGGTGAGGGGAACCGAGGCGGAAGGTGGGAATGAGAGCTTCTTTGTCTAACCCTAAACCCTGAACCCTAAACGCTAAACCCTAAACCCTAAACCCTAAACCGGCTGTGGAGGTACGATCCCTCCACGACCACCTGGTTTGAGCACGCGGGAGGCGGGACCAGCGTCCGCTTCGGAGGATGTTTTCTTGGAGGTTCAGGGCACTTAGTAGCAAATGGGGGTTTAGGGTTTAGAGTTTAGGGTTTAGGGTTTAGGGTAGCTAGAACCCACATATTCAGCCCCTTAAGTACGCTAATAGGGTTATCGGGCTATAAGTACAGTTATATTGCCAGTATTCTCATTGTGTTACTACGTACCATGAACCTCCAGGTGGGGCTTGCGCTTGTGAGGGCTTCCGACCTGAGGGTCGTCAAGTGTAGAGCCAAGCCCTAAACCCGAAGCCAAAGAGCCCAATATTGCTTAATCAAGGAATATACCTTAAATCATATTCAAGATCCCTGTATGATTTAAGGTGTATTCCTTAATTAAGCAATATTGGGCGAGAAGCCTTAAAAGTTCTAAGCCCTAAACCCTAAGCCCTGGTATGCTGGTTCGCAGTGCAATCGCGCTCAGTTGCTCAGACTCAGAGACAGCGCCGAGAAAAACCCTAAGCCCTAAACCCTAAAAGCCCCAAAAGCCCTAAAAGCCCTAAAAACCCTAAAGCCCTAAACCCTACCCCAAAAAATGGGCCCAAAACCCTACCTCCCCCACCCCCCTGAGATTGCAGCCCTGAGATTGCAACCCTAAACCCTAAACCCTCTCCACCATATATATATATATATTTATATTTATATTTATATTTATTTATTTATTTATTTACACCTTAATTGAGTTTCAGAATTTTGCCGTTTTTATTTCAAAGTTTGGCCGCTTTATTTTGCTTTCTCAATGTTATGGGATTCTCTGGGTGGGTGGGTATTATATCTGAGCCGTAGAGAGAGCTTTACCATAAAACTGCTCGACTCGGAGTGCTGAACCCTACACCCTAAACCCTAAACCCTAAACCCTAAACCCTAAACCCTAAACCCTAAACCCTAAACCCTAAACCCTAAACCCTAAACCCTAAACCCTACTTGAGATTGCGAGGCCACGGTATCCCAACGGGCACTGGACCCTTCAAACACGAGCTTCAGGCCTTGGCAACTCCGGCTCCCTATGGGGGGGGTTTGCGAAATTTGGGCTTAGGGTTTAGGGTTTGTTTAGGGTTTAGGGTTAGGTTTTAGGGCTTGAGAGATTGGGGGTTTCAGTGTTTCCCGTAAACCCTGGACCTAAACCCTGAAGAAAAACCTTGGTTCGAGTGATTTGGGGTTTCAGCTGGGCTAGGGTTGATCTAAGCCTAACCCTCAACCCTAAACTGCAGAAGTTGATGGCCCCCTGTGGCATTCCCAAATATGCGAGTTTACGAAATAGGGGCCCCGAGTATAGACCCCCAAATCGTAGGTTTCCTTTATAATGAGTATCCGAATAAGGTACCCTGAACCCGCAACCCTAAACCTTAAACCCTAAACCCTAAACCCTAAACCCTAAATTCCTATCTTGATACAGGGCCTGAGGTAGACTCCCTCCCAGGTTGGGAGAAAGGAGCCCGCGAGCACCTCAAACCCCTCAAGCAAAGTACTTGGAGGTTCAGGGTACATAGGTAACGAATTAATTGTAACTATGCTTAGAACCCAATGATAACCCTTTTAGGGTACTTGAGGGGCTTATATTTAAGGGGCTGATAAGTGGGTTATAACTACACTTGTAATTGGTTACTATGTGCCCTGAACCTGCAAGTAGACCTTTCAGCCCTTGATGCTTAAGCGCCTATAGTAGGCATAAACCCTGAACCACGAACCCTGAAACCCCCTAAAACCCCTCAACCCTGAAACTCTCAACCCCCAAACGTTGCCTAAGCCCTGAAACCCCCTAAACCAAAGGGTGTTGTGGTAGCATCGACTACACCACCCCTAAACCCTAAATACCCTGAAAGCCCCAAAAAGTTGCCCCCCTGCGTCTCTGCTGAAACCCTAAACCCTAAACCTTAAACCCTAACCCCTAAACCCTAAACCAACCTGTTGCTCATGTCCGCATTGCAGCTGCTCATGTCAATGGCCTTCTGGATTTGGTGCTTTACTTTGTCATAGCGGGGATTTTTTTTTTATTTTTAAGGGTACTTAGACTCAGTAAGGAATAGAAAGTTAGATTTTTAATAGCATCCCAACCATGAACTAGTTTAGGGTTTTAGGGTTTAGGGTTTAGGGTTTAGGGTTTCGGGTTTAGGGTTTAGGGTTTAGGGTTGCTTTCCGCAGACAGCCATGACATAATGACATGGCAGGAAGCAGCTCTCGCCACAAGAAGTTTAGGGGTTTAGGGATTAGGGGTTGAGGGGTTGAGGGGTTAGGGGTTTAGGGTTTAGGGTTTAGGGCTTAAGTTTTTTGGTGCAGCAGCATGGCGAAGATCCCGCAGAGCAACATCGCCTACAACTCCGACCAGGTGGCGAGTCAGATCAAGGGCTTGAATCCTAAACCCTAAACGCTAAACCCTAAACCCCTTGGGGTCTCTGAAGGATCTTAACGCGGCTCTGAGGTGGAACTACGGCCATGTAGGGAACTTTGATGACTCGGTAGGCTCTTAAGGGACATCTCACATTTCCCCCTTATTGGGATTACGAGTTTAGGGTTTTGAGTTGGGGTTTAGGCTTCAGGGTTTAGGGTTTAGGGCTTAGGGTTTAGGGTTTAGGGTTTGTCGGAATATTTTTCAGAGGCTTTCAGGGCCATCCGAGATGTTCAGTTGTCTAAATCATGGTCCCTCCCTTTTGGGGGTAGCCGAAATAAGAGGGGTCGCCTTATAATTAGGACCCCAAAAGGGACCATAGTCTAGAGACATCGCCCGATGACAAAAGAAGGTACACAGCTACAGTTACCCGTCAGTTTCTGGTTAGGTGTCTCCTGGAAAAGCCGGCACTGGGGCTTTAGGGTTTAGGGGTTAGGGTTCAGGGTTCAGGGTTTAGGGTTGGGCATGCCGACTTGGATGAGGTTGATGCGGAGGAGGGGCAAGTCTTGCTGGAGGAGAAGAACAAGAAGCGTGCCTCGGATGTCACAAGCATGGGGGAAGGGATTCGGGTCCTGAAGCCTGCAGGGATGTGAGTGCAACCGGACTGTAACTTGTCTGCCTGGGTTCTCTTCCGGTCACAGCGCAGCATGTAGTCTGGACTGAACGCTGTCGCGGGCAAGCACCAACATTGCGCCCTAAACTCCCAACTCCCCCTAGCTTAGCCAAAAGTGCACCCAAACCCCCTAACCCCCTCCCTAAAGTCCTAAACCCTAAACCCTAAACCCTAAACCCTAAACCCTAAAACCCTAACCCCCAAAATCTAAAAGCCCTATGCCCTAGACCCCCCAACTGTCTGTACAGCCCCCTAACAGCCGAAGCCCTCGCGGCTGGAGCTGCGACATGGTCAGCTTGGCAGGTCGTTTTTGGGATACCTAAAACACACAGAAGGTTTAAGGTTTAGGGTTTAGGTTTTAGGTTTTAGGTTTCGGGTGTAACAGCCCCGAAGTGGGGCAAAATGGAGTCTCCTGCCTTCCGAATCCCGATCTTTGGGATGATTTAAGGTTTATTCCTCAATTAAGCAACATTGGGCTCTTTGGATATGAGACCCTGAACCTTTCGCTTCCCTTAGGAAAATCTCTCCACTTTGGAGGCTCCCAACGCAGGACCCAGTACTCCTTTTATTGGGGGGCCTGGGCAGTGGCGTGTCAAAATGGCCCATTGTAGGGAGAACCTAGGCCCTAAACCCCAAACCCTAAAAGAAGTTCGGAGGAACCCTGAAGGTCAAGAACCCCGCCGCAGCTTCTTTGTCCAAGGCGTCCGCTACTGGTGGGAAGACGGATACGTTCCGGGCAACGAGAAGGCCCGGAAGCGGCATCGCCTGACACTCCAGCATGCAAAAAAAGCGAAACGCGAAAAAAAAACTACCGATCCTGAGCGTCGTTGAAGGAGATGTGTTTGAGTTTGAGGCCCGAGGCTTTCCAAATACTTCCGCAGTCTGGGGGTGCGGCGGTCGAGAATGGTACGCGAGATGCTAGAATTATGAAACATGCAAGGCCCTGAACCCTGAACACCGACCCTAGACCCTAAATCCTAAATCCTAAACCTTGCTGCAGAAACTCTCAGGACATGCTGGGGATGAAATGGCGTGGTTTAGGGTTTAGGGTTTATAGGGTCTATGACAGTACCCTCAGCTGCTCATTGGAATCCGCACTCATTGCGGAGCTCAAAGGTCAAAAATCCAGTTCTATACGCTTGCTTTTGGGTTTGAGGGCATCCGGCTCTACCTTCCAGTCCTAGTACGGAATGAGGGAAATTTAGCTCCATAGGCTACCTACCAAATTCCTATACCCCGAAAACCCCCCCCTCCCCCTGACAAAAAAGCAAACTCCCCGAGCCGAACTGAAGAAGTTGACCTTAAACCCCAAACCCTAAACCCTAAATCCCTAAACCCTAAACCCCTAAATCCCTAAACCCCTAAACCTCGAACCTCTAAACCCTAGACCCTAAACCCTAAACCTTAAACCCCAAGACCAGAAAAGCAGGATTCCGACGACGAGTCCTCGGCGAGCGCGAGCGGCGGCGAGACGAAGGACTCGGAGTCCTGCAAGCCGTCTCTGCCTGAGATTGAGACTTAGGGCTTAGGGCTTAGGGTTTAGGGTTATAGGGTTTAGGGTTTAGGGTTTAGGGTTTAGGTCTTAGGGTTCAGGGTTTAGGGTTTAGGGTTTAGGGTTTGCTGAGATTTCGGGCTCAGGGTTTCCAGGCAGAGTCTCCGAGGGCTTGGGCTTAACGCGGGTGGGCTTTGCATTCCTTTGGTAGGTGGGAGCTCACAAGATCTGGAACGATGTGATGGCACGGGTTCCATGGGTGGCTCCGTCTTCAAGATGAAAGGGCTGCTCGTTCCGGAGACCCCTTGATTGGCACTACGTGGAATTATGTGTATATATATATATATATTGGTTTTTGTTTTTCATTTTTTTGCTAGACCAGTGACTTGAAAAGGGCACGTAATGGATTTCGAGCCCCATGTCGGAGCTAGAGTGTGCTTCGTTGAAGACGGAGAAGTGATCCTTGAGAGGGGAGTCGAAGTTTGCAGATGGAATTCCCGAAGGCATGGCAACGCCGCAAGGCACTGAAAACCCCCAAAAGCCTTGCAACTTACTAGCCCTCTTTTCAGAACCTCAATCCTGAAACCCTAAACCCTAAACCCTAAACCCTAACCCTAAACCCCTTAAACCTTTTGACTTCAACCCTACATGTTCCGATGCCCCCAACAAATCCTGCTGACGAGGCCGGAGACAAATGCGCTGCCCAGTTTGGATCCCGGTGAGGACAGCGACTATGAGGCCTGCTTCCCAGGTTTCTGGCAGAAAAGGTCTTGAGGGTTTGGGAGTGAGAGAGACAGAGAGAAAAAATAAAGAGAGAGAGAGAGAGAGAGTGAGAGAGCGCGAGAGAGAACTAAAGTGCACAGAAGAAGAAGAAAACGAAGAAGAAGAACCCTAAACCCTAAGCCCTACCGGCCCAACCTGCCCAACCGACCCTACTCATAACAACCCCCTCGATTCACGAATGACTGCAGTGCACCCTAAACCCTAAACCCCAAACCCCAAACCCTAAACCCTAAACCCTAAACAGTATTTTTGGCTTCAAGAACACCACCTCCAGAGTCCCGAGATGTGAGCGAGTGTACTAGGGTTTTGGGTTTAGGGATTGAGGTGTAGGGTTCAGGGCTTAGGGTTTAGGGATTGGGGTTTACGGTTTAGGGTTTAGGGTTTAGGGTTTAGGGTTTAGGGATTGGGGTTTAGGGTTCCGGGTTCAGGGTTTGGGTTTAGGGTTTCGGGTTTAGAGGGAATAGGTAGGGTAACTATGGTTGCAACCTTACTTAGGGTACGTGTACCCATACTTCTAAGTACGCATGAACCTCCCTGTCAGGTGTGACTGCTGTAAGTGTCAAAGGGTTTGTGCGCTGCAGCTGGGTCTTGGGTTTTATTTCAGGGTTTAGGGTTTAGGATTTAGTTCGACAGTCGTGCTTTCCCTCAGGGCTCTGGACTCGGCCATAAGTTTCCCGCCCTTCAGCCGCGGCGCCAAATAGCTCCAACCCTTCTGGACTGGGGTTTTAGGGTTTAGGGAGGGTTTAGGGCTTGGGGCTTAGGGTTGGGGTTTAGGGTTTTGGGGTTCTACCTTGGACCCCTCAGGTTGTATCCTTGGGTTTGGGGGAACCCTTTTACAGATGCTTATAAGGTAGTATCAGGACCATATGAGGAGTATATTAGCAGAACCTTTTAGGGGTACAACTTTTGGGGTACTCGTCTTAATCCCTTGATGGAACGGAGGCGGTGGTTCCAGGCGTTGCAAAGGGTGGGCGATTCGTGCGGCGGCTGGGCAGCAAACAGCCCTAAACCCTAAACCCTAATCCCTAATCCCTAAACCCTAAGGTTGGTTTGGTACGTGGGTTTGGCATTTCTAAGGCTTGTGCGTCTCCTGTGTTATGCTTTTCTCTCTCCCGCATAAGCTATAAACCTCATCAAGCCCCGAAGCGGTTCTGTCCCTAAACCCTAAACCCTAAATCCTAAACCTTAGACCCTAAACCCTAAACCCTAAACCTAGTTTTTTGGGGGACCTAGGTAAGTGATTGCAGGGGTTAGGAAGCCAGGGATGCATACAGGATTTGCTCACTCCAGCACTAAGTTCTGCTTTAGGATTGCTGTGTCCTGCTCCTTGCGGGGTTTAGGAGGTTAGGGGCTTTGGTTGTGAGGTTCGCTCCAGCAACCTTTCATTGATGTTTCCCTAATCCCTAAACCCTAAACCCTAAACCCTAAACCCTAAACCCTAAACCCTAAACCTTAAACCCTAACCCTAAACCCTAAACCGTAAAGCTTCCGAGATGGGGTGGGCTGCATGGCCGCCTCTGCCTCGCAGATGGAGCTCTTGCTGTGGAGGCATTCCAGGGCTTCTGCTGCTTCAGGGTTTAGGGTTTGTAGGGATTAGGGTCTATAGGGTTTAGGCTTTAGGGTTTAAGGTTTAGGGTTAGGGTTCCCTTATCAAGTATCCAACCCCAAAAGAGGGTACCCTTATGATAGGATGGCTACTGGACTGCAAAGCAGGGGGTTTGGCAGTTTGGCGTTCCGCTTGCTTTTTGACCGGGTATTTCCTACCCAGGCTACATCCATGAGATTCTTGAGCGACTCCCGCTTCGTCTCGCCACTCGCAGCCCGTGACACTTGCCGTAGAGGTTTCCTGCAAGCAAGTGGCTTGCCAGCCCGATGGAATCCGCAGGGTGCCACAACAAACAACACCCCCCATGCTCTCAACTCCTAGCGCGCCCTCTCATTCGAAGACATCAGAAGCGTCCATCACTTTCGACCGATCGATCTTGAAGCCAACAACAAGAATGGCCCTAAACCATGAGCCCTAAGCCCTAAGCCCTATAAGCCATAAACCCGAAACCCTAACCCCCCGTACGTCTTCCCGAAAGGCCAAGAGGGCCACGACATGTGGACCCTGAGTCTAGGACCCGTAGTAGGCCCCTATGTCCTTTTTTCAGGGTTGGGGTTCCTTATACTCCCCTGAAAACCAAAAAGGATACCCTGTTTATTCCTAGGTTACTCCTGGGTCTCTGAGCTGCCAGGATGGTGATGCCGGCGAAGTGCCAATCCTGGCGGCCCCACCCCTCCAGGAAAGGTTCAGATTTGGAATAGAGTGGGTTTAGGGTTTAGGGGTAAGGGTTTAGGGTTTAGGGTGTAAGGTTAAGGGTTAAGGGTTTAGGGCTACTATTTGCTTAAGAACCCCCGCGAAATACAAACTCTTCTTCCGAATACTTAAGGGAGAAATAGCGATTATTTTCTTCCATGTTCGGGGGGTTCTGCAGCAAATAGTAGTGGTGAGTTGGGTCTTAGGACGTGGGGTCTTGGCGGGTTCTCGGGTTAGAGTTGGGAGTTCAAGGGTGGCACGGGGTTTGGTAGGGTTAGGGTTTAGGGTTTAGGGTTTAGGGTTTAGGGTTTAGGGTTTAGGGTTTAGGGTCTAGGGTCTAGGGTGTAGGGTTTAGGGTTAGGGTTTAGGGATTAGGGTTTAGGGTTTCCGGCCATACTACATGCATGGCAGCGCTCAACTTCGTCTCGGCGGCACAGAAACTGAGGGAAGAAGAGGCAGAGCTGAGCAGCAGCACCGGGGAGGGAAGGAGGGAAGCGATCAGAAAGAGTCACGAAAGGAAGCAACAAAAAAGAACAACCGCTCATTCTCGCTCTCTCCCACTTCCCGGGCGATGCGCCACGTCATCTGCAGCAATTGGAGAAAGAGAGAGAGAGAGAGAGAGAGAGAGAGAGAGAGAGAGCGAGCGAGCGAGCGAACGAGCGAGACAGACAGAGAGGGAGCGAGAGAGAGAGAGCGAAAGAGCTCAATCGCGAGGCATTGGCGAGGCGTGATACGTTTGCGGTTTCCTAAGCCGGGGAACCTCAAACTGTGCCTTGGTGGCCCTTGGGGCTTCCATCCTCCCGGGTCATTGGCCCGTTACATTGGTCGTTCTCTAAATTAAATAGGGCCTCTTCTTGGGGTCCTTACGATAAGGCTCAAACAGGGACCCTCATTTCGAGGTGATCAATCGCAAGCCTTGTGGGGCCGTTCCAAGAAACGAGCAGTTGGACCCCGAAAGCCAGAGCAAGCAGATGCCATGGCTCCTACTAGGGATAGGGTTCGGGGTCTTCTGACGGCACATGCACCAGAATCTGATACAATGGACGTTAATGGGAACCCCGAACAGGGAACCCCAAGAATAAACCCCAAACTCTAAACCCTAAACCCTAAACCATGGGACAGTGTGTACCTCGCCTGGCTTGTCCGAGTGTGAGCGATTAATCCCTAAACCCTCCTGTTACATTCCTACTATATACTTGTAGGTTCCCTGTTTGGGGTTCCCACCCTAAACCCTTAGCCCTAAAACCCTAAACCCTAAACCTTAAACCCTAAACCCTAAACCCTACTTCTCACTACAGTCCCTTTATGCAGTGGGAGGAGTGCTTGGACGAGCTCTTGATGCCAGGGGCCGATGCCGAGGATGAGGCCCAGCCCATTCGTTGGGTTTAGGGTTTAGGGTTTAGGGTTTAGGGTTTAGGGTTTAGGGTTTAGGGTTTAGGGTTTAGGGTTTAGGGTTTAGGGTTTAGGGTTTAGGGTTTAATTTAGGGTTTAGGGTTTAGGGTTTAGGGTTTAGGGTTTAGGGTTTAGGGTTTAGGGTTTAGGGGAGTTGGGTCTGGATTTAGGAGCTGCATGTAGTCGGGAGCCTGCTGGAGCTTCATGGGTAGTTGTAAGTAGGTGATGAGTGCGGTAGCTTTACCGATAACCCTGTTTAGGATACTTACAACCCTACATCTGATGACCCATGAACCTCCAAGTAGAGTTTTTTCGCAACTGGCTGATGACTTCTTCTTGTTTTGGGTGTCTTGACATATCTTGGCCTCTCTGGTGCAGCTCACGCACATGCAAACTGGCTGTGGTCTCACCCTAAACCCTAAACCCTAAACCCTAAACCCTAAACCCCAAACCCTAAACCCTAAACCCTAAACCCTAAACCCTAAACCCTAAACCCTAAACCCTAAACCCTAAACCCTAAACCCTAAACCCTCAGCCAGGAGCAAGCGCAAGCCGAAGAAGCAAGCCGACTTGCCCTCGAGAATGCACCCACTGCATCGGCGGCCGAGACATCGGCCATAGTTCTTTATCAGATCCTTTGAGGCATTTAGGGTTTAGGGTTTAGGGTTTAGGGTTTAGGGTTTAGGGTTTAGGGTTTGTGAGCTTGTGGGAGCAAGCACTCTCTCGTCCAGGGAGGGAGGGGGGAGGGAACGCCAGTTCGCTCAGTTAGCGATTTGGAGTGACCTTGCTGATGCGAGGGTGCGCCGGTGTAAGCCCACTTGCCCACAGTTCGAGATTTGCCCCATAAAGTTCTGCGTCCTAAATCCAGAAGCTCCAACAATCGCCGAAGCCCCAGGACTCCTATGCCGAAACCGCATCGCACCCAGTTGATCAGGCGTTATATTCTGATTTTTTTGAAATGGGTTTAGGTTACCACAGCTTTTATGTTGTTAAAGGAATTATAGCATTATGGTATTTGCTTTCCCGGCTGCCGTTCTCTTGCGTGCCAAGCTGGCTCTGCCTTGTCGGGGTTACAAGCTCCCATTCCTGCCCCGTTAGTGCTGCACTTTGAGTAGTGAGAGAGACTATTGAAGGCAGGTGCTTTGCTTCACGAAGTGAGGGTTTACGAAAGTAGGGGACCCCCAATTTAAACCCCCAAATGGTAGGATTCCCTTATATTAAGGTACCCCTAATTTCAGAGACCCCCAAGTTGCTGTGGTGGTATCAGCAGGCGGCGTAGGCAGAAGTCTCGCGGTAGTGCGAATGTAGCTGGAGGCCGGGCGATCACTTTGCCTCGCCTGGCTTGTCCGAGCGTGAGCCCCTAAACCCTAGGCCCGAAGCCCGAAGCCCTAACCCCTAACCCCTAAACCCTAAACCCTAAACCCTAAACCCCAAATCCTAAACCCTAAACCCTAAACCCTAAACCCTAAACCCTAAACCCTAAGCCCTAAGCCCTAAGCCCTAAACCCTATCCCTAAGAAGCCCTAGACTTGACCGAGGTGGAGTTTCTGCACGCTCACGGACCACTTCTCTGCCGCGGAGGTCGACCAGGCTGAGGTGGGATCTCTTAGAACCAGCAGGGTTTTGGGGGTTTAGGGTTTAGGGTTTAGGGTTTAGGGTTTAGGGCTACGAGGCATGAACCGCCAAATCCAGCCCACAGGCCAAACTCTCACAAACCTCCTGCCGTCTAATCACATGGTTCGAAAATCAGGAGTTGCCTTCAAGGCCTGTTCTGTATTATTTAATGTTGCAAGCAATTTTGGTTTTGCTCACCGGGAATGGGGGTTGGGGGTAGGGCGCTAGCGATACTAAAGCGGGTGCAACATCATGCTTCTAGGGGGGGGGGGTTGGTTTGAGGCTTGAGTTTAGGCTTGAGCAACGCAAGGTGAGGAAGATGTTCGCCATCGAAGACAGCAAGCCCAACTATCGCTTGTACACTGAGGAAATGCAGGCTCGTTCCCTCCGGGTTCTGAGATAGGGGGAGGGCGGGGGGGGTGGTGTGAAACCTCTGCGCATCCTCTAACGCCAGCCCTAACGCCAATCATCGCACCATGCTGTCTGAGTCTCACTCGAACTGGCTGCCCAAGTTATATATGAGCGCCTGCCAAAAATTGTTGTTTGTCTAAGCCAGTACTCCGGTGGTCACGAGTTGCTGCGAACATCAGTAAAGCATGGAAAGCGATATGAGCCTCACCTAAAGCTACAACATTTGTTTGCACATTCAGACACATGGGTCGCGCAGTCCCATAGTAAGTAAAGCGATATGGGCCCCACGCAAAGCGACAACATGGTATTCCGCGACATTTCGCGGTGTAAAGTGATTTTGTCCGTCGCTCACATAAACGATGGTGAAGGCTTGCAGCTGAAGGTGGAAACAAGTTGAACTCAGCGGTAGGGTAGGTAACCGTTAACCTTAATAGAATCCCCTTATAATCCCAAAGGCTAACCTTTAGTTTTTTAGGTACTGGACAACTAAGTGAACAGCTGCCACGCATCAAGATGGAGTTGTAGGATGCTCCTGCGATGTTGACGGTGCCAATCCTGAACCCTGAACCCTGAACCCCTAACCCTAAACCCTAAACCCTGGACCCCCTTAAGCCAAAGGTCCTCAGAGCTGTGGTTTATGATTAGGGCTCGCCGCCGGGCACCTCCGACAGCCCGGGTTCACATTGTTTAGGGTTTAGGGGTTTGGGGGTTTAGAATTTAGGGTTTAGGGTTGAGGGTTTAGGGGTTTAGGCTCTATTGTCGAGGCGGGCGAAGTCTCTTGGAAAAGGGTGTAGGGTTTCGGGTTTAGGCCCTCAAATTCAACCCCTGAGTCCCTCTTCTAAACCCTAAACCCTAAACCCTAAACCCCAAACCCCAAACCCTAAACCCTAAACCCTAAACCCTAAACCCTAAACCCTAAACCCTGGACTGGCGCTGGTTGCTGAGGCGCTTTCTCAAGTGGCCATCGGCAGCCGAGCTGCAGGGTTTAGGCTTTAGGCTTTAGGCTTTAGGGTTGAGGGTTGAGGGTTGAGGGTTTAGGGTTTAGGGTTTAGGCTTCAGCAACACCCATGCCCTGGTAGCCCAGTGGTACCCTTTACCCATTTGTTGGGTTCTGGATTCCCTCATAAACTTCCCTAAACCCTGGGTTCCCGTATGAATTACCAAAAAAGGGGTACCCTTGTTGCAAGATGGTTACTGGGCTACCAAGATGCGCCCTTGTAGGATGTCGTGCTCTGGATGAAATCACTGCAAGTCCGCTGTAAGCGTGCTGGGTTTAGGGCTTAGGATTTAGGATTTAGGGTTTAGGATTTAGGATGTAGGGTTTAGGGTTTAGGGTTTTGGCAGGCTTCCCCCACACTTGCACTCAGGAAATTATCTTTTGCGCCAGCAGCAGGGCATGGAGGCAAGATCCTTTGAGTTTCGCGGCTTTCGCGGCTTTCACGTCTGAAGTTCGGCGTGAGCTTAGGTTTAGGGTTTGGGGTTTGGGGTTTAGGGTTTAGGGCGGGTTCCCCAAAACCCAAGGGTACAGCCCTTAAGGGTCCAAGGTACAAGCCCTAGAGAGATGGAGGCTTGTGCGGAGGGTGATGGTGAGCTGCGTTGCGCGCAGGTGGTGCAGAAGGCCAAAGAAGACGAAGCCATCCGCAGGAGGCGCAGCCCTAAACCCTAACCCCTAACCCCTAAACCCTAAACCCTAAACCCTAAACCCTAAACCCTAAACCCTAAACCCTAAACCCTAAACCCTAAACCCTAAACCCTAAACCCTAAACCCTAAACCCTAAACCCTAAACCCTAACCCTAAACCCTAACAAGCTGAAGCCCCGCACCGACATGCACCGAACAGGTTTCATTATCGACAACCCAAGAACCCGGCATCCTTCGATTAAATGATCCATTTAATTGCTTGTTTAGGGTTTTAGGGTTTAGGGTTTAGGGTTTCGGGTTAATGGCTTGTTTAGCTTGTTAGTGATTCGGGTTAAGGGTTAGTCCCAAGCCCCAATTCCCCCGCGACTGACCTTCGCTATTCAGAGGCCCCGTGTGAACCACCCAGGGTTTAGGGTTTAGGGTTTAGGGTTTAGGGTTTAGGGTTTAGGGTTTAGGGTTTAGGGTTTAGGGTTTAGGGTTTAGGGTTTAGGGTTTAGGGTTTAGGGTTTAGGGTTTAGGGTTTAGGGTTTAGGGTTTAGGGTTTAGGGTTTAGGCCCCCCCCGTACGTGAAGCAATTAGTTGTGTCACCCCTCTCCAGCAATTGACCTTCGGAACTTAGAGCCTGTGCGCTTTGAGGTCGAAATTCACCACTTTGAAAAAACAAAGCCGGGACCCTGCTTTCCAAACCTGACCGAGCACGCCCCTAGCCATGAGTCCGGACACGATCGACTTCCTCACGTCTCAACCCTCAACCCTAAACCCCAAACCCTAAACCCTGGAACCTAAACCCTAAGACCCCAACCCTAAACCCTATCTGCCGTTGTCCTGTCATCTATTCGGGAATCCTTGCGGAGTGGTTCGTCCAGCAATGTGGGTGCCAACACCAAACCTCGACCCTCGACCCGCAACCCGAAATCCTAAACTCTAAACCCTCAACCCTACTAAACCTCAAAAAACCCTAAACCCTAAACCCTATAAACCCTAAACCCTCAACCCTAAACCCTAAACCCCAAACCCTAAACCCTTAAACCCTAAACCCTACACCCTAAACCCTAAACCCTAAACCCCAAACCCTACACCCTACACCCTAAACCCTAAACCCTAAACCCTAAACCCTAAACCCCCGGTAGCGCCAGGCGCGTCGCGGAAGGGGCAAAGGAGCAGCTTCCTGGCACGAAGCCGGGGGCTCAGCCCTGTTTCTCTTGGTGGCCCAGTGGTACGGCGGTTTAGGGTTTAAGGTTTAGGGTTTGTAGAAATTGTATATTGGCTGAAAAAGGCTGATTTGGCTCAAAAAAAGCTGAACAAAGCACGGGGCTTTTCGGTTTTGTCAAGCCCTCACTGGAAATCCTTATGTACTAGGGAAAAAACCCTTATGCTTTGGCCTTAATTGAGGATTTGTGAAAGCCAAAGTGGTAAAAAAATCACAAGAATTGGGGGTTTTGTGGCCGCCAAACTACCTATAACTGTACGTATAAACCAATTGTGACTGTACTTGTAGGGTTTAGGCTTTAGGGTTAGAGTTTAGGGTAATGTACTTGTAACTGTACTTCTAACCATATAAGCGCACTCTTGGTGAATAGATACCATGAACCTCCAAGTACCTTGGGTTTTGGGTTTAGGGTTTAGGGTTTAGGGTTTAGGGTTTAGGGGTTTGTCTGAGGCAACCACTGGCAGTCAGCCAAGCGTGGCAGGATCACTTGGGCTGCTGGGACGTGGTTCAGAACGGGTTCCCTGCTTCTTCCTCGGCGACTGGAAACCTAGTTTCCCCCCTTGTTGTAAAGCCCCTAAACCTCCTTCGGGTTCCGCCAAAAAAGTTAGGGACTTAAGAAGCCCCACAAGCAGCCAAGGAAAGGGCAAAGAAACCGAGGAGGCGGAGCCTCCCAAGCCTCGTCAGAGGAAGACGCTCTTGCCTGGCAGCCTTTCTGTCCGCTTCTGAGCATGGAGGGCTTCAAGCACACTTGACCCCTGCGTTTTAGGGTTTAGGATTTAGGGTTTAGGGTCGAGGGTTTAGGGCTTCGGGTTTAGGGTTTAGGGTTTAGGGTTTGGATTGAAGGTGTGCAGGTACTCCATTACGCCTTACAACCAGAAGCCCTAAAACTTAAAGACTTCATGAGGGTTCAGGGCTGAGGCTACATGATGTCCATGCGGATTGGGATACGACAGCGGGCACAGAAGCCTTGTCCTAAACCCCAAACCCGAAACCTTAAACCCTAAACCCTCGGAGTGAAAAAAAACCTAAACCCTAATGTCAACAGCATTAGAGTGTCGAAATGGAGTTTAGGGTTTGGGGTTTAGGGTTTAGGGTTTAGGAGTGAAATAGGGTCCCTTGTTTGGGCCTTTTGTCAACTAGGGTGCCTTTGACAAAGTCGTGGTATTGGTAGAATGTATTGTTATACGTTTAGATTATCGCGTTGTTGCATTTTCGTATGATATTCTGTACCATTACACGAATAGGTTCTTTCACTATTCGATTACTGTATTACTTTTCATAGAATGATACTACATATTACTGTGTTTTCTTATGTTTACATGTGAGCCACCTCGCCCTCAAGGCCGCAAGCCTTTGCCGTGGTCTCGAGGGCTTTGGTGCCACGTTGGCAGAGAAAAAATCCCGAAACCCTAAACCCTAAACCCTAAAAACAGAAGAGCTGTGGACGCCCAGGCGAGCTCCTCGTCCTCCAGCTCACAGCAGCCGGCCAAGGGTGGCCACTTTGGGACCAACAGTCTGGGTTTTGGAGTACTCTAAATACGTTAATACTTTTTTTTTTTGGGGGGGGGGGGGGGGGGGTTCTGGGTTCCTACTATAGCTGCTTATGCCTAAAATTTATGTACTTATTTTTCCAGGGTCTACTCCGAAGTAGGGAACAGTCTTTGTGAGGTTTTGGATGTTTGGGGTTTAGGGCAAAGCCGTTGCTCAAGAGGGCAATTCCTCGGCGGGGATGCTTCATGCGAAGGATGTGAGGGGGTTGGCGCTGACGCACTTCGAAGTTCACCCTTTTGCGATACCTCGAACACTTAGTGGCTGAGTGAGCACACTTTACACTTTTTGGGATACTACAATCCCCTATAGAACTGAAAGTGTACACTTTTTTGGCTTATGAAACTCAGCAACTAAGAACATAAGCCGGTTGTTCTAGATGTCAGGCGTGGCGCAAAGTAGCAACCCAGGAAGCCGGCCAGCTATGCCAGCAAGCGGGCGGCCCCTCCTCAAAGAGAAGCTCGGCAAGTGAAAGCTGGCGGGTTAAGGAATCGGCTTGGGGTTTAGGGTTTAGGGTCTAGGGTTTAGGGTTTAGGGTAGTCCTAGATGAGCCCAACCCTAAACCTGATGCTTCGACGCCCCATGGCCTGAAGCAACCCACCCCCCCTCCCCCCCCCGGCAGATAACAGGGAGCTTTAGGGACTTCCTTGCATGCAGACCATAACCCTGCAAACCCTGAACCCTAAAAACATTCCAAACCCTTAGACCTACGAGCGGGTCTGGAGCTTGACGTCGAGAGTCAGGGCAATTCGTGCTTAGAGGACTGCAGTTTGTGTGATTTAGACAGAGGAGTCAGGTGCCGTTCGTTAATTAGGGGGTTAGGAGCTTCTTGGGTTAAGGTGTTCCAACCACCTTCCCAAACGAAGGTCGGTGTCTTGCAGGCTTTTGCTCCCCCCCTCGCCCCCAGAAAGACCACAAGCCCCCAGCCAAGGAAGCTACCAGGACCGAGACCTGGCGCTGCTGCGAAGGCGTTGCGGCAGGTTGTGGGGTTCTCATCGATCGCCGTGCTTAGCTATAGGGAGGGGTTTACAGATTTAGGGGTTTAAGGTTTAGGGGGCTGAGGTAAGTGCCTCCTCAGAGGGTTTTGGCAAGAGCTAGCTAAAGTCGACGCCTTGTTGTTCGTGAGCAAAAGGGAAGGGCTGAAGGAGGCGTCTCGCCATCCGGACATGAATGCAGGACCTCCCTCAACTCTTCACCCTGAAGTCTTATAAACCTTAAACCCTAAACCGTAAGCCGCACACATACACACTCCCCCCACCCTAAACCCTAAACCCTAAACCCTAAACCCTAAACCCTAAACCCTAAACCCTAAACCCTAAAGTCTGCAAGACAGCCCAGTCGTCCCATTGCATTCATGTCTAGGGTCTCTTGTTGAAAGCCCCTGTAACACAGAAAGGGCACACTTTTCCTTCTTAGGCTACTGGGCAATCTGGGAAAGCCCTAAACCCTAAAGCAGACACCTCAAACCCCAAAGCCTGAAGCCTAGAGCCTAGAGCCTAGAGCCTCAAGCCTAAAGCCTAAAGCCTAGAGCCTAAAGCCTAGAGCCAAGAGCCTAAAGCCTAAAGCCTAAAGCCTAAAGCCCAAAGCCCAAAGCCTAAAGCCTAAAGCCTAAAGCCCAAACCTCAAAGCCTAAACCCCAAAGCCTACAGCCTAAAGCCTAAACCCTAAACCCTAAACCCTAAACCCTCTAAAGCAAGCTGGGCAGGCCATGGATCCCAAGTACGCGGACGCCTTCGAGTTCGAGCCAACCTTTCGAATGCCTGAGATGCCGATGCCTAGAAGGGCATACCGGCCGAGCAGGTTTGACCAGGATGGCAGCGAGAGCTAGGAGGAAAACAGTGCGCGTGGGTTTGGGGTTTGGGGTTTAGCGTTTGGGGTAAAGGGTTTAGGGTTTAGGGTTTAGCGTGTGCTGGCAAACCGAGAAGGCTCCTCAGGCTTCCTGAGGCTCGCACGACAGGGCTTGAGGAGTGTTTTGTGTCCAAAAAATTGCTGTTGGACCGAGGCTGTTGGACTTTGGAGCTTCTACGTGTTTAGGGTTTTGGGTTTAGGGTTTAGGGTTTAGGGTTTAGGGTTTAGGGTTTAGTAGGGTTCAGGGTTTGGGATTTAGGGTTTAGGGTTTAGGTCGTTGCGAGGGGCAGTTGCCCGGATGTTGGCAGATGCCGGCTTAGAGCCCTACACACCCAGGAGACCTGCATTTCCGAAATCCCTGAAACTTAAGGAAGCGCAGTGGGAATGCTGGCACCCTTTTTAGGGTTTAGGGTTCCTTCATGAAACTTCGCGCACCCACCCAGCAAAGGCCAACCTCGAACGTTGCCTTGTCGATCACGCCCCAAGTCTCTTGTTTGGTGTTTAGGGTTTAGGGTTTAGGGTTTAGGGTTTAGGGTTTAGGGTTTAGGGTTTAGGGTTTAGGGTTCAGGGTTTAGGGTTTAGGGTTTAGGGTGGTTTCGGGAACCTCCGAAAGCCACCAGCCTCCGAAATAGAGCTTTCGGAGGCTTTGGGTGGGATGTGTTCGGGTTTAAGGTTTCGGGTCCTCTGGCTGATCGATGGAGCAAGGCATGTTAGGGTTTAGGGTTTAGGGCTTAGGGCTTAGGGCTTAGGGTTTAGGGTCTAGGGTTTAGGGTTTAGGGTTTAGGGTCTAGGGTTTAGGGACCCCCGGCCTAGCAAAGGTAACTGCGCGCCTGCTTGGCTGCTTGGGGGACTTAGGGTCTAGGGTTCAGGGTTTGGGGCGGACGCAAAGCCTGTTGCAAAAGGGCTGAGGGATTCCCAAACCTTGAACGCCCGAGCCGAAATCAGACGAGAACGAGTCACAACCCTAAACCATGAACCCTGAACCCTAATCCCTAAACCCTAATCCCTAAACCCTAATCCCTAAACCCTAATCCCGAAACCCAAAACCCAAAACCCTAATCCCTAAACCCTAAACCCTAAGCCGCCCGTGCAGGCTCTGATGAAGCGAACGCTGATGGGCTGACCGGGACCTGGAAACCCGAAGCCCTAAGGCCTATACCTGAAAGCCTGAGAAGCAGGGGAAAAAGGCCTAAAAGACCAGGTGTTTAGGGTTTAGGGTTTAGGGTTTAGGGTTTGTTCCAATTCTTTCCAGTGTGGACTTCGATATAGGCCTGCAAACCTGAACCCCCTGAACCCCCGCCCCCACTCCCATTGAACCCCCTCCCTACGCCCTCTGATATGATTTATTCCCAGTTTCCTTCCTTTTCTACAATGAGAATCTGAAACATAACGGGGTACCGGGGGGGTGTTAATACTAGAGGGTACGGAGGTTGAGGTTTAGTGTTTAGGGCTTCGGGTTTAAGGTTGAAGCAAACCCTACACCCCAAACCTTGGGCCCATAATAGGCTTGCTTTCGGGTCTCTTGGGTTTGCGGAGATGTTGGACTTTAAGTTTTGAGGTCGTTTCGCCAAGACTCTATCTCAAGCCCCATTGACGTCGTTGCACTGCAATACTGCTTGATACTTTGAGGTTCTTCACAGGAGAGAGAACGTTCTTCTTGCTGTGGGTGGTCTGCCCGGCATCTCTGAACGCCGAAACCGCCAAGGACGGCTCCAGCAGTGAGAGGGTAGTGTGCTTGGGGCAATGTCTGGCTTACGATCCACGAGCCCAGCCCTCAGTAGAAGTTGTTTTAGGTTTTGGGTTGAAAGCGCCTTCCTGCGGAAAAGCCCTCAACCCTAAACCCCAAACCCCAAACCCTAAGCCCTAAACACTAAACCCTAAACCCTAGCTGAAAAGCCTGCCATTGCTTCTATCAACTCGGGCTTCCAACCCGTTCTCAACACTGCGCCAGGGACAAGCCTCGAACTCTTGAAACCATCTCTCGGCTCGCCTCAAGGGGTTTAGGGTTTAGGGTTTAGGATTTAGGGTTTAGGGTTACTTGGAGGTTCATGCGTACTTATAAGGTAGGTATTAATAAGGTTATAAATATGCTGACCCTACTTTTTGCCCTACTTAGACGTACCCATGAACTTCCAAGTATCAGCAGCACCTCAACAAGGCGGTTCTTCTAGATGCTAAACTTACGAGTTCCTAATAGACAGATAGGGACTTAGTCCTTCATATCCCCCGAGGGAACCTGGTCACGCGTTCCCTATGAAGAGCCAGTACAGTACAGAATACACACACCACTCCAACACTAGTGCATTTAAGGCTTATCTTTATATATATATATATATGGTCACCCCCCCCCCCCCCCAATGGACCCACCGCGGGCCTTGATCTTTGCAAAAGTACCGCAAATACCGATAAAATCTATGCTGTCTGGTGATTTTCCGGTGACCGGATTTTTGACTGTATTCCTTAATTCACTCTCTCACACACACGGATGGTTTTTCTTTCTGTTGGCTTTTGTTTATAATTTAAGACTTAGGCATTTAAACCTAAGCCTGCAAAAAAACCCTTGACCTTTAAACCCTGTAGGGTTGAGGTTTCAAGGTTAAGGGTTTAAGATTTAGGCATTTGAACCCATGCCGGCAATTAAACCCTAAGCCCTTAACCTTTGAATTCTATAGGGTTAAGATTTTTGCAGGTTTAGGTTTCAGATGTAGGCATTTAAACCTAAGTCTGCAACTAGTTTTAAACCCTTAACCTTTAAACCCTATAGGGCTAAGGTTTAAAAGCTTAGGGTTTAAGATTTAGCCATTTCAACCTGTAGCCAAGCCCTTAACCTTTAAACCCTGTAGGGTTAAGATTTTAAAGGTTTAGGATCTAAGGTTTAAGCATGTAAATCTCAGACTTCAATTAATTTTAAACCCTTAACCTTTAAACCCTGTTGGGCTAAGGTTTAAAGGTTTCGGGCTTAAGATTTAGGCATTTAAACCGATTCCGGCAATTAACGCTAAGCCTTTAACCTTAAAACCCTCTAGGGTTAAGATATTTAATGGTTTAGGGTTTAAGTTTAAGGTTTAGGTATTTAGACCTATGCCGGCAGTTCATATTGAACCCTTAACCTTAAACCCTTTAGGGATAAGATTTAAAGGTTTAGGATTCTTTACTTAGACATTTAAATCTAAGCTTGCAATTAAACCGAAACCCTTAACCTTTAAAACCCTATAGGGTGAAGGTTTAAAGTTTTAGGGTTTAAGATTCAGACATTTAAACCTAAGACGGCAATTAACAATAAGCCCTGAACTTTTAAACCCTATAGGGTTAAGGTTTAAAGGTTTGGGGTTTAAGATTTTGGCATTTAAACCTAAGTATGTATAATTTGTCACCCTTAACACCCTTAAACTTTGTAGTGTGAAGGTTTAAAGGTTTAGGGTTTAAGATTTAGACATTTAAACCTAAGCCCATAGAGTTTAAACCTTAAGGGTTTAAGGTTTAGGCATCTATTCCTTAACCCTAAACCCTCTAGGGTCAGGACCCTAAAGCCCTCGGCAATCAAGCCTAAACCCTTGACCTTGAAACCCCATAGGATGAAGGTTTGAAGGTTTGGGGTTTAAGGCTAAGGCATTTAAACCTAGAGGGCATTTAAGCCTTAACCCTAAACCCTAAACCCTTCAGGGCCAGAACCTTAGCACCCTATATGGATCTAGCACCTGCAGGTATACATCGGTTTTTAAACCATTACACCCTAAGAAGGTTTAGGGTCTTTTCGGGGTCTACCTCTAAATTTCCCACGGGGTTAACCCCGAAGGGTTTAAAGTTAAAGGTTTAGGATTAAAGGTTTAGGCAATACCTAAAGGATTAGAAGTCTTCTCCTGGTAAAACCATCTTTTCTCGAGAAAAAGATGGTTTTTCGAAGGATGGTTGCTCAAAACCATCTTTTTCTCGAGAAAAAGATGGTTTCGAACCAAAAAACCATCTTTTTCTCGAGAAAACCAAAAAAACCAAAAAAACCATCTTTTCCAAAACTATGGGGCTGGGGCCTCCAAAAGATGGTTTTTTTGGTTTTTTTGGTTTTCTCGAGAAAAAGATGGTTTTTTGGTTCGAAACCATCTTTTTCTCGAGAAAAAGATGGACCAGGAGAAGAAACCATCTTTTTCTCGAGAAAAAGATGGTTTTACCAGGAGAAGACCTCCAAAAACCATCTTTTTCTCGAGAAAAAGATGGTTTCGAACCAAAAAACCATCTTTTTCTCGAGAAAACCAAAAAAACCATCTTTTGGAGGCCCCAGCCCCATAGTTTTGGAAAAGATGGTTTTTTTGGTTTTTTTGGTTTTTTTGGTTTTTTGTTTTTTGTTAGTTTCTTGTTTTGTTGTTGTTCCCTTGATCTGGCTAGGACTCGGATGCCACCCGCGGTGGGTCCATTGGGGGGGGGGGGGTGAGCATATATATATATATATATTCATGAAGGGTATTTAGGTTTTCTATATATACATATATATATATATACATAGGGTATTGCCCGAAGGCAGCGATGCCCCCGTGCAGCCGCAGTACAAGGTCAAACACTGAGGAGAGCGGAAAGCAGGTTTGAGGGTCTCTAGGATTTAGGGTGTAGGGTCTAGGGTTCAGGGTTTAGGGTCAAAAGGGTTTAGGGTTTTGGGTTTTGGGTTCAGGGTTTAGGGTTTAGGTTTAGGTGTATGAGTCTCGGAAAGGGGGTTCAGAGCTGAGGGTAGAAGACATGGTGTAGCGGGCTTGGGGCCATTTTAGGACGTCCTGCTAGGCCCCCCTCTCCAAAATACATAGTTCAGTCGCCAAACCAGAGCTTACTCTTCATGCATCCCAAAGCACGAGAATCCTTCTACGCACTCGGAAACCCTCCACGCTCAACCCAAAAACACGTAGATGGTGGGTTCTCACAATTTGGGGACCCTTTGGGTAGCAAGGGACCCTAGATTGAAATAGGGCTTAGGGTTTAGGGTTTGCACCCTCAACCGGTGGATCCACAACTCCCTCTCTCGGTCAGGCTACCCCCCTTCTCCTCTAAGGGTACTTTCACGTGCCCTTCATGTGGTCTCTTACCTTCTTTAAAGGGTTCTGAAGTATGGGCCCTTGGGTTGTATAGGGTATATAAGGGATCACCCTTTAAGGGCCCCTGTTAAGGGACCACGTAAATAACCTACGATCTCTTTTTCCGACTTATACGACACACGTGGAAAGGACTGAACACCGATGCTTTCCTGTGGGAGTGATCTATCTTGCAGTGGTTTAGGGTTTAGGGTTTAGGGTTCATGTCCGTGTGGTTGTAACACGGGCATTTTCTTAAACGTAGTGGTAGTTCGGTGCTTACATGTGTGGAAGCTCATTCTGATCATGTCTAGCCCTACTTTGAAAAGATGCTAATAACTTGCCTAATGCAGTGTTTATGCTCTCACATCCTTTCTTGCAGCCCACTTGCTGCACATCCGGCCTGGATTCCATCCTTTCAGGATGTACGAGCACTGGCGCCTAGGTGTTTGAATTCTCGCCACCTTTTCCGACGTTGGATGAGCTCCGCTTGAAGTCTACGGACAGGTCTGTGTGGTTGGAAGCTTGGAACAAACTTTGCCAGGCGTTACTGTGAAGAGGTTGCCATGCTTGCGTCTGGAGTTCAGAGTGGGAGGATTTTCAGGTGACAGCGACGTGGGAATCGTGTGGTGATGGGCATACGTACTTTGTTTGGCTCAACCCTCAAGGAAGGGTCGGGGCCGGTCGTGCTCTATACCTCGGGCACGGTTCGGGACGCCATTGCACACGTGTTGATGGAGGCGAAGAATGCCTTCGTGTGCGATGTTCTGGCTTCGGAGGAGTGGCTGCATTGCCACCATGATGAGCTAGAGCCGTGCACGCATGGTGATTGGAAGGATCATGGATGCATGTGAGTGAGTGTGAGTGTGTGTATGTGTGGGTGTGTTCTCGAGTTGTTCTGCTGAGTGTCGAAATTGCGTTTGCGGGGCTGCAATCGCTTCCATTCCAGGCCTGAAGCTGGGCGCCCCGCCCCCCCCCCCCCCCCCACACCCCAACAACGTAATCCCTTCCCCCTTTTACTAAACGCCCCCCTAATAACAAAAACACATTCCGGAAAATCCTCCCGAAACCGAGCCCACCTTTTAAACCCTATTCCGAATTGGGGGGGGGGGGGGGGTTCAGGCCTCCAATAAATCCCTCAACACCAATAAAACCCTCAGAGGGTTTAGGGTTGGGGGTCTAGGGTTAAGGGTTTAGGGCTTAGGGTTAAGGACATTTGAATAAAAACCCCCTAAGTATAAAAACACTTGCAGTTTCCATTTTTTTGTTTTTTTTTTTGGGGGGGGGGGCCCGTTTAATATTAGGGGGAAGGGATTAAAACCGAACGTATAAGCAAATATTGTGGATGCCTTATTGGTTTGGGTCACTGTGGGTGAATTGGTTGGGGCCCAAGCATGGCCCCCCAGAAGAATGAGGTTCGACGGTTTAGGGTTTAGGGTTTAGGGTTCAGGGTTTAGGGTTTCATGTGGCTCTTCCTTCCGTAACGGGGTCCCCTTTGAGGTGCTCAAGTCCATTGTGAGGGGTGGAGATGGCATTCCCTCAAATTCTCAACCACCACTGGCCAAGGCTCGAGAGATAGAATCCTGGCCATCCTTGGGGGTTTAGGGTTGAAGTGTTTACGGGTTAGGGGTTTGGGGCTTTAGGCCCCTGCTCCCTAAACCCGAGCTGCAAGCGGTGAGGTGAAATTCATCGGAAACACGGCGGACGGCGGGCACACAACATATATCATCCAGGCCCAAGCCTCAAATGTGTTGCATGGATTTCGCGGGATCTGAAAAGTTGATTGTTTGGGGCCGCTGGCTTGCCCTCCTCTAGCCAGCTGTCGGGTTTTCGTTTGCATAGCCATCTGCTGATCGGGCTTATCTAGTGACTAGCGAGACCCGCCCTGAATCGAACCCGTCATTGCCTTGCGATGCTTGCAGCGTAGAAGAATCCTGCCCTTTCCTGCATACAGGTTCATGGTACTTCATAACCCAAATATAACTGTACTTCTAACCCAATTATAGCCCCATTAGGGTACTTAAAGGGCTTATCGGTGGGTTCTTTAAGGGCTTATAGGTTACTAAGTACCCCGAGCCTCCAAGTGGTCCTGTAGGATGCTCTTGACACTACTGCTTGGAACCAGTGGCGTAGTGGAGCTTGGGGGCTTTAGGCTTTGGGCTTTGTCGTAAGCTTGTCACTGGCGGGAGGAGAGGGTTCTGCCCAAAGAAGTGTCATTCTCGTTTTTCTTCTTTTTTTAATGGACATGTATACATAGCTTTGTATAAATTCAAAGAGTGGATATGGATTTTAGTCTGGCATTGAGTTAATCTTAACATGAACAATGACAATAGTATTTAGCAATAGTACGTGGTACGTGGATATGTGCATGCAACAGGAACATGCTTCTCAAGGGGTTGACAGCAAGTGAGTTTTGAGATCCGCAGCCCCAAGGAACAAGCTTGGAGCGTGCACAGTCGTCAGTTGTGGGGTTCAAGGACGTACGAGCAGAGCACAGCTGAGCGATCCGGGCAGAGTGATGGGTTCTGTGAGTGGTTTGGGGTGTGTATAAGGCTTGCGCATCTAGAATCAGACAGTGCTTCTGGCCACCGCAACCCCCTCAACCAGACTCGCGGGCAAGAAGCATCTTACGCCAGTGGGAGATCCTTAATTCTGAGCAGGTGTCCCACGTGGACGGGTCTTCCTGGAACCTGCAGAGGCAGCCTGAGGGGGGAGCACCCCGTGAACCTGCACGTCGATTGACGTGCGGCGTAGTACTAAATGACTGTGAAATAGGTGAGCTGTGTAGGTCCTAAACCCTAATCCCTAAACCCTAAACTCCCAAGATGGCTGCAGACTGTGGGACAGTTTTGGTCCGGTACTTGGGTGTACGGGTCACCCTTAAACCCTTAAACCCTTAAACCCTTAAACCCTTAAAACCTTAAACCCTTCAACCCTTCAACCCTTCAACCCTTAAACCCTTAAACCCTTAAACCTTTAAACCCTTAAACCCTGAAACCCTTAAACCCTTAAACCCTTAAACTCTTAAACCCTTAAACCCTTAAACCCTCAAACCCTTAGACCCTAAACCCTAACCTAAATTAAATTTCTAGCCGCGAATGTAATCTTGGGCCACGGAGTATAGACCCTGAATTCCCATATTAGTTGGGATCTGGGTATGTTACGGAGCCTTGTCTATAGGGGTACCCCACACAGCATGCCGCGGAAATGCGCTTCCTAAACCCTAAACCCTAAACCCTAACCCCTAAACCCTAACCCCTAAACCCTAAACCCTAAACCCTAAACCCTAAACCTTAAACCCTAAACCCTAAACCCTAAACCCTAAACCCTATAAACCCTAAACCCGCTGCCAGGCGCTACCGCGCCCTGCGTGAGCTGCACGATGAGCTGAAGCTCCGCTACGGGGAGAACCTGCTGCGGCCCGAGGGTTTACTACTGATAGGGTTTAGGGTTTAGGGTCTAGGGTGTAGGGTTTAGGGTTTAGGAGTTAGGGTTGAGGGTTTACGGTTTAGGGTTATTTGCTTAAGAACCCCAAAAAACTGAAAGGCAGAGATTCTTCCTTCTAAGGGTCATGTGGGATTATTCTCTTTAATTGCTTTTCATTTGTTTGGGGGGGAGGGGTCTGAAGCACATAGTAGTTCAGGAGGGTTGGAGCAGTCGTAGCTTTCCTCCTTAGGTCTAGGGTTTAGGGTTTAGAGTTTAGGGTTTAGGGTTATTTGCTTAAGAACCCCCCAAGATGAAGCAGTTCTTCAATCTACATGTTCTGGTCTAAGAGCATCAGTTGGATGTATTGAATAGCAAGCATACCGGATGCCGGTGGATTTGGAAAGAATTCCGCGTGATGGCGCCACGTGGTTTGTCACCCCGCAAACCCTAAACCCTAAACCCTAAACCCTAAACCTTAAACCCTAAACCCTAAACCCTAGCCCCTAAGCCCTAAGCCCTAAGCCCGAAGCCCTAAACCCTAAACCCTAAACCCGAATGAAGCAGCTTCCAGGTTCAAAGGCTCCACACTCCCCAAGTGCCTCAACGCTGAGCCCCACCTGAAACCCTAAACCCTGGACCCTAGACCCTAGACCCTAGACCCTAAACCCTAAACCCTAAACCCTAAGCCCTAAACCCTAAACCCTAAACCCTAGCCCTGAAAGTGAAGAATCCAGAGTCAAGGCCGCACTTTCCGGCTAAGCGCTTCTTCGGAAACAACGACCCGGCCTTCATCGCCTCGCGACAGGCGCTGGCGTTTTACGACACGAGGGCTTTGGCCTTAGGGATGTTCGGGATTTTAGGGGTTCAAGGGATGACCCTTTAGGGTTTAGGGTTTAGGGTTTAGGGTTTAGGGTTTAGGGTTTGGGGTTTAGGGTTTAGGGTTTAGGGTTTAGGGTTTAGGGTTTAGGGTTTAGGGTTTAGGGTTTAGGGTTTAGGGTTTAGGGTTTAGGGTTTAGGGTTTAGGGTTTAGGGTTTAGGGTTTAGCTTCGGCAGTCCTGGGTTAACAAAAAAGGGTTTTGGGTTTCTGCACAGGGAACGTGCGTCGCAGGTCCTAAACGATGCGACCCGAGTTTGCGTTGTTTGTCGTAGGGTTTAGGGTACAGGACCCTGAACCCTAAGCCCTAAGCCCTAAACTAGGGGTGTTCTCGCGGCATATTAGGCAAGACGATGGGGGGGGGGGGGGGGCCCGCAGGTGGCGCTGGAGCAGTACATCACCGGTGTGCTGGCGATTGAGCCAGAGGCGATCCGGGTTTAGGGTTTAGGGTTGGAATTTGGGGCTTGGGGTCTTCGACTCGATACAGTTTTCCTGTGTTCTTGGATTGCTATTGCGGAACTTTTGGGGGGTGTTCTTAAGCAAGTAGTACTTACGTCGTCTACGCAAGCCTTGGGTCAATGCAACTCAGGAATATGCTTGGGGCCCCCCATGAGCTTGGAAGTTCTTTGCACAGAGGCGCTCCACATGGTTTAGGGCTCAGGGTTTAGGGTTTAGGGTTTAGGGTTTAGGGAAAGCTCTTGCAACCCAGAACAAGGAACCAACACCCGCGTGCTTGGAGCTTTGTAGCCAGGTGAAGACTCCAGTCTTGCGCAAGTTCCTCGGAGGCCCCCTAAACCCCAAACCCTTAACGCTAAGCCCTAAACCCTCTTCAGAGCCCTTGAAACCTTCAGGCTTTCTGGACCCTGCGAAAGGATTCCACGTCTTGTTCCTCTAAACCCTGAACCCTCTCTACCTCTGCATACTTAAAATCTAAGAGGGGTCGTATTCTGATGTTGATCGTTTTCGGGTTTTCAGGATGCTTCGGGCTTAGGATTTTGGATTTAGGACACGGATGTAGGGTTCAGGATGCAGGCTTCCGACGTAGGCCTTAGGATTTAACGTTTAGGGTTTAGGATGTCGGATTTAGGGTCTAGGAGTCGACAAGGGCCTACGAGGGCCTCCAAGGGTCTCCAAAGGCTTAGGGGTTTAGGGTTAGGGTTTAGGGTTTAGGGTTTAGGGTTTAGGGTTTAGGGTTTAGGGTTTAGGGTTTAGGGTTTAGGGTTTAGGGTTTAGGGTTTAGGGTTTAGGGTTTAGGGTTTGGGGTTTGGGGTTTGGGGTTTATTTGGGATTCAGTGCTGGATTAAGACTTAGGATGTAGGATTCGGGTTTAAGGATTTAGGATTTCGGATTTGAGGCACGGGGCCTCCAAAGGACCTCCCACAATGGCCTTCAGGGCCTTAGGGTTTAGGGTCTAGGGTTTAGGGGTTTAGGGTTTAGGGTTTAGGGTTTAGGGAAGAGCGAAGAGGGAAGAGGGAAGAGGGAAGAGGCAAGAGGGAAGAGGGAAGAGGGAAGAGGGAAGAGGGAAGAGGGAAGAGGGAAGAGTTTGCAAGAAGGGACAAAGGCCGTTTGCTTGGGCTGCAAGGGCTTGCGAGGACTGGCAAGGGCCGTCCAATGCCCTCCAAGGGCATCCAGCGAGCTGCCAGAACCTGCAAGGCACCTCTAAACCCTAAACCCTAAACCCTAAACCCTAAACCCTAAACCCTAAACCCTAAACCCTAAACCCTAAACCCTAAACCCTAAACCCTAAACCCTAAACCCTAAACCCTAAACCCTAAACCCTAAACCCTAAACCCAACGAGCTCCAAACGCGTCCAAGGGCTTGCACGGCTGCGGGGGCCTCTAATGGCTGTTGTCTGGTCGAATGAGAAAACTGGGTTGGTTGTAGATGGCTGTGTCTGCTGGGCTTGGCGAGCCGAATGAGAAAACTGGGCTGGTTGCAAATAGTAGCGAATGAAGTAAGAAAAAGGATTTGTGATTCGAAAGAAGAGGGATTCTGGGAGGGTGGGGCGATAACAAACACATAGTGATGGCTCAGGCCAATCGTAAACCTTCAACCTTGAACCCTAGCCCCAAACCTAAATCGCAGTTCACAGTTCGCAAGTGCTACGAACACTTCAAGCACCCTAACCCTAAACCCTAGACCCTAAACGTTACTCGTGAACCTCCGCCCTAGCGGTCAGACACGCACCAAAACACCACAACACTCTCTCCAGATTTCAATGCCTAGGTGCCTTAAACCCTAAACCCAAAACCCTGCTAACCATGAAGGGCATGAGATGCCCCCTTGGTATGAACCCCAAGGATAACCCTACCTCCCCCCCCCCCCCCCTCCCCCAACTTTAGAACCCAAGATTCCATGCTTGACCATCGCAACCACAACAAAGTCGGCACATGTCAATGTGAGTTGTACCTTTCTGGACTCAAGCCCGAAATTCTGCGGAAAAAGAAAGCCGAATTCAACCCTTCAAACCCTAAGTCCAAGAAGCCATGAAGACGAGCTTCTGGCAGAGTGGTCTTGGGGCCCTGCCAGGCCCGATGCCATCCCCGGAGCAAAGTCCTTCCCGGCATGAGCGAGAGATCATGGAGGGCAAGGGGGCACAGACATTGGGAATTAGGGTTTAGGGTTTAGGGTTTACATCGGGGTTCGGGAGGGGCTTTGCTTCGGAGGTTTGGGATTGAGATTTGAGGCTTTCCGGCCTCGAAGTTTAGGATTTGTGCTGTTGCGGAGATATGACCCTGAACCCGGAGTGATCCTTAGTATAGAGCATGGTATGTTCCGGTTTTGGAAAGTCCGGGTCTTTCAAGAAACTGAAGGCCCACAAGTTTGCTGCGAAACTGTGCCTAATATATGGGAAGAGGCTTACATACCACTGTCGTCCCCTTAGGAACCTTATACAAGTAGTACCCCAAACTTCCGATTCTAGCTAAACCCTAAACCCTAAACCCTAAACCCTAAACCCTAAACCCTAAACCCTAAACCCTAAACCCTAAACCCTAGCTTGGCGCCTTTTCTTAGGCACGAAGGCCGAAGCCATGGGGGGCAAACCTGGTTTAGGGTTTAGGGTTTAGGGTTTAGGGTTTAGGGTTTAGGGTTTAGGGTTTAGGGTTTAGGGTTTAGGGTTTAGGGTTTAGGGATCTTGAGGATCTTGCGGTGGCTGTAGACACGCTACAGTTTCGGTTTCGCTGCTCTTCGAACTTAGGCCTTAGCGTCGGCATTTGCTTGGGGGGAGTAGAACCCTAAACCCTAAACCCTAAACCCGAAACCCTAAACCCTAAACCGGCCTAAACCCTAAACCCGAAACCCCAAAACTTCCTGAGAAACCCCAAACCTGACCTCTCAGAGTTGCTTTGGGAGATTGTATTCTAGTATCAGTATACATGGACCATAAGGCAACAAATCAGTAATAATTCCGATCCTATATGGGGCTTGCCGAATATGGGGGTACCCTTTTTGGGGTTCCTTTCACAGGATCATCGAGTGTTTTTGTATTTTGGGGTATATAAGGGGGACCCCTATTTTCGGAAATCCCCATATTACTTCCTGTTGGTTAGTAGGGAATGAGGGAATGAGGTAGCCTATATCCCCCTATATATACCCTTTAAGGGATTATACAGGGTACCTCATTCCCTCATTCCTTACTAACCAAAAATAATCTTTAAGGAACCCTAAACCCTAAACCCTAAACCCTGTTTAGATTACAGGGAATTTCGGCTCCAGGTCTCGAAGCCAAGCTGCTGAACTTTGCACTGCCTCCGACCCCGATCGACGAAGCGGAGATGGCCGGCATTGGACTGTGGGTTCTCGGTGGATGGCTGATATAGGGCTTAGGGTTTAGGGTTTAGGGTTTTGGGTTTAGGGTTTCTAGGGTTTAGGGTTTAGGGTTTAGGGTTTAGGGTTTAGGGTTTAGGGTTTAGGGTTTAGGGTTTAGGGTTTCTAGGGCTTAGGGGGTGAAAAGGGAGTTTCGTTGTCTGTGCTTTTTGAATTTGAACCCAGCGCTCCTAAACTCTAAGCCCTAAACCCTAAACACCAAACCGTCCAGGCCGAAAGGAAGAAGAAGTATAAGGACAGCATGAGGCTGAGCGCCGCGCGCTTGGACCGGGGGGCCCCCAAAAACAAGGGTTCAGGGTGAAACCCTAATCCCTAAGCCCTAAGCCCTAAGCCTTAAGCCCTAAACACTGAACCCTGAACCCTAAACCCTAAACCCCAAACCCTAAACCCTAAACCCGAACCCTCAACCCTGTGGGCCTGCTCCTAGAATCGTCTCGCTGCAGAAGTGGAGGGACTTGGGGCCCTGGAGGTAGCAATACTGAAAGTGAAAGTGTGGAGCCGTTCCACCGGTACTGATGAGCAGGATAAGTCACGCAGTGTCCACTCGCCAACGTTGATGTTCCCTAAACCCTAAACCCTAAACCCTAAACCCTAAACCCTAAACCCTAAACCCTAAACCCTAAACCCTAAACCCTAAACCCTAAACCCTACACCCTACACCCTACACCCTAAACCCTAAACCCTAAACCCTAAACCCTAAACCCTGCCCTAGATAAACCAAACAAAGGACAGGGGTACCTTATACCGGGAACAGAGGAGGCAGAGCTGCGATTTAGGATTTAAGATTTAGGGGTTAGGGGTTTAACTATACGAGACCTCCACACTCCGGACCGTTCCACTCAAAGTCAGCGCAGGGTCCCGGAAAAGCTACCGAAACCTAAGCGGTTCAAGGTTTAGGGTTTAGGGTCCAGGGTTTACGGTTTAGGGTTAAAATCCAAACCGTCTTCAGCCCCAAACAACTCGGGGGGGACCAGGTCATGGCCCAGCCAGTGGACCCCGTGATCCTGAGAGATCTTGGCCTCGACGAGGATCCGGCGCCCGCCTTGTCTCAAGGGGCCCTTAATCTTAGTCCTCTATATCACCCTATATAAACCCTATACATACCTTATATAACCCTATATAACCAAGTATAACCCTATATAACCCTATATAATCCCTATGCATACCTTATATAGTCCCTATATACCTAGGTAGCCCCTACGTTACCCCCGAGAACCCTCATAAGTCCCTCTATATAGTCCCTTTTTTACTGAAGGAAGGGCCTTAGGGGTTCTTTGGGAGCTATATTAGGGGCTGCTTAGGAATATAACTATATTAGGTATATACAAGGGTTGCGAACGAGTTACATAGGGGAATAAGTTTCATGGCCCCTTCTGCTGTACGACTCGTACCCTAAGGATGTACCCCCAAAGATTTTCTCTAATATACTACTCATGTGGTCCTTTTATGCTACCCTACCGATCTTTAAACGGGGTCCCCCAGACCCAAGGGTACAACCTTCAGCGTCCAAGGGAGGTCAAGGTGAAATACACACCATACGAAGCGTGATACTGCAACCTACCAGTAGGAGCCCATAGCAGTCACCACAAGCTGAAGAAAAGTCATAAGAATCATCATAGCAGTTCTTTAAGGCTTCAAGGTTTCTGAAGTCGGCGGCTTTGGGGGGCGCAAAGAAGAGGCTTCGGAGTGTGCGCAGAGTGCCTTGTGAGATCTGGGAGGTCCGGCTGACCCACCCCCTAGTTTATGAGATTTCTTCCCAGCATCGTGCCCGCGGAACGATGTCATCCTACCCTAAACCCTAAACCCTACACCCTAAATAAACCCTAAACCCTAATCCAAATACAGGGTCCAGGGGCACTGCGCTGTGTGTGACCAGACGTGAAGAGAATGCATGTTACCGAGGTGCAAATCAGCCGGCTCCTCAGGCTATGCCGATTGGAGCTACCAGATGGTGCACCAGCCTTTATGGTCACTGCTCTAAATGACGGTCCTTTTGGGGGGTCTTTAGTATAAGGCGGCCCCCGAATATTTAGGATACCCCAAAAGGGACCATAATTTTAGAGAACTGACCATATGAACCTGAACATCTGCAAGCCCTAAACCCCCCCCTGCTGCCAAGGCCCTGACAATGGCAACCGCCTGAACCTGCTCAAGGCAGGCCTTGTGGTCCATTCCTGGGCAAGTAGCGTTTAGGGTACAAGGGGTTCGGGTGGAGGGGTTAGGGTTTGGGCTTTGCTTCTTGCTATCAGGTTTGAAGGCATTGGTTCTTTATTTCGAGGTTTAAGTTTTTTCTCTTCTCAGGTTACGTAGCATTTTGGTGTGAGGGTTCAGGGCTTTGGGGGTTTTAGGGCTTGGGGTTTCCAGTCTTGGCTTATGGTGGCGTGGATAGAAGGTACCTCATTCCCGAGTTCCATTAGGAGAGAAGAACTAGGTTCCCATTGCCGGGGGAGGCGGGCTGCCAAATCTCGAGCCAATCGCCTTGAAGCGCCTTCCAGCACAGAGGCTTAGGCTTGGGTTTCCCCTAGCTGAGACGTTGAAGGCCCCTTTTGGCCGCTTAGAAGGCTTTGGTCTCCTAAGAAAGGGACCAGGCGAACCACTGGCCAATCCCTCAACCTTCTTGGAGCCCAGACTCTTCATGTCAGCTGGCACGACGGATTTCAGCAGGAACTGCACACCCCGAAATCAGAACCCCAAGGCCCGCGAACCCTTATGTAATAACCAGCAGAACACGGGGTCCGAAACCATCAAAATCAAGGCCCCTCTGAACCAAAGTTCGAAATCCAGAAGCACAAGAATGGAAACTGCAGAGCCCTAGCCCTGAAACACAAACTGATTAAAACCCATGGTTCTGGCAGGTTACCGAAGCCTTGTCTGTCGAGTGCGGGTGTGAGAGTCAAAATTCCATCGGAAAAGGCAAACTCCGAAACCCTGAAAACCCCCTCCAAACCTGCAACCGGTAACCCTAAGACGGTTTAGGGTTTAGGGTTCAGGGTTTAGGGTTTAGGGTTTAAACCTGCAACCTGCCTGAGACAGCAAAACCAGCCCTGATGTTGCAGAAAGTGCTTGCACAAACCCGACACGCAAAACAAGCAGAAGGCCACAGACCCGAAACGCCTGAACTCCCATTCCTAAATCCTCTATACCACATACATATACATACATATATATATATATATATTTTTTATCTGTTTATTTATTTATTCATATATTTGCTTACTTACGTATTTATTTATTCAAAGTTTTTTTTCTTATATGAGACCCTCCCCGCTTCTCGTCTTCAAGGCCCCCAAGCCGGGTCTCCAGGCCTGGCGCTTTGTGGTTTGGGGCTTTGGGGCGGCAGGATTTTGGGATCCATAAACCCTGCACCCTACACCCTAAACCCTCAACCCCTCCGCCGAGTTTTGGGGCTTTGGAGGGTTTAGGGGCTTTGGTGTTTCAGTCCAGTTCAGAACTGGGGTGAGATTTGTACTTTGTGCAAAAGGGGTTAACTCAAAAAGTTGTTTTTTGCTTGGATTTAGGGTTTAAGGTTTGTTTTTCGTCAAGGGGCAGGACCCTCGGCTGCATAAGCCGAACTCTGCGACCTTTAATGGTGCCGCGGACCTAGAGCCGTGGGTTTAAGATTAAGGGTTCAGGGTTTTGGGGTTTAGGGGCATGCTGAGAATAGCTTGCGACCCATCCCGCATGTGCCAGTGCAGGTGCCGTATGCTCATTGTTATTCCGCTGAGCCATATAAGGCCCGAACCCCCAAACCCTAAACCCAAAACCCCAAAACCTAAACCCTATAAACCCTAAACTGCTTACGTTCTGGAAGGGCTCCGGGCTCCGATAGGGCCCGGTATCCCTGTGTACACATTCTGTGCACAGGGGTTTCTTCTATGGTTTTGTTTTGAAAGTTTAGGGTTTTGGGTTTTGGGTTTTGGGTTTAGGGTTTAGGGTTTATTGTTTGGGGTTTAGGGTTTCGGGTTTAGGGTTTTGGGTTTATGTGTTGTGCAGTCCGGCTTGGTGATAGCGTGAAACCACCAAGGTTTGGGGTTTTGGGTTTAGGGTTTATTGGTGTAGGCTGTTGGCGGTCGGCTGTCGGCTGTCGGCTGTCGGCAGTCGGCTGTCGGCTGTAGGCTGTAGGCTGTAGGCTGTAGGCTGTAGGCTGTAGGCTGTAGCAGGCACCTGATACAGTCCAGTTTGAACAAGGGCATAGATTTAATTGAGATCATTACGGGTTCAGGTCCGGGAAAGTTTCGAGGAATTTCGAGACAAGTTTCTTTGTTTACTGTCGCATAATTTCAAGTTACAGGGGGTTGAGGGTTTAGGGTTTAGGGTTTAGGGTTTAGGGTTTAGGGTTTAGGGTTTAGGGTTTAGGGTTTAGGGTTTAGGGTTTAGGGTTTAGGGCCTTCGGTGCTGCAGGAATGGGATGAGTTGCTTCTTCAATCGTCAGCGAAAATCAGCGAGGCAAGTGTTGGCAGCACGTGGGCGGATGAAGTTTTGGTTCCGACCTTCCCAGCTTGGGGTTTAGGTTTAGAGCTTAGGGCATATGGCTTGGGGCCCTAAACCCTAAACCCCAAACCCCAAACCCCAAACCCCAAACCCCAAACCCTAAACCCTAAACCCTAAATCCTGGCATGCCTCGCCTGGCTTGTCCGAGTGTGAGCGATTAAACCCTTCTTCGGGCTTAGGCTTTAGGACTCCGGTCGAGGGCTTACTTTGTGGCAGCCATCTGCAGCGGCGGTTTTGCTGTAAGGCACCGTAACCTTTAGGGTTTAGGGTTTAGGGTTTTGGGTTTTGGGTTTAGGGTTTAGGGTTTAGGGTGTCAACGCACCTGCGATTGTCCATGACTTCTAAGTTGAGAAGTTTGGGCCCTCAGCAAGGTTCATCAAACGTCTGGGTTTGGGGTATAGGGCCGATTGTGCATCGGTACGAATTGCTGCGATTCGCTTGCCATAGCCGCGGGGTCGCAACTCTTGGCCCAAACCCTATAAACCCTAAACCCTATAAACCCTAAACCCTATAAACCCTATAAACCCTAAACCCTAAACCCTAAACCCTAAGCCTGCTTGCTCATGACCGGCTACGTAATGCCCGGCAGGCTCTTCGACCTTCACAACCGCTTGCAGATTCTGGCAAGCTGATCGCAGGGCTCTCGGAGGATTTAGGGTTTAGGGTTTAGGGTTTAGGGTTGAGGGTTTAGGGTTTAGGGTTTAGGGTTAGGGACCTGCAGCTGCGACTCCTCAAACATTGCACCAGCACCGTACTACTCCTTGCGCATGGCACGGGGCACGCACAGGAATGGAGCCCCTAAACCCTAAGTCCTAAACCCTAAACCCTCTGCTGTGCGTTCATGTGACCCAGGCGACCTTCCCGGCTCTGAAAGTTTCCGTCAGGAGCCCTGAAAACAGCGGCTAGCTTGCTTAGTAGCCCAGTGATACCCTTTACCCCTTTTTTTGGTTATGGGTGCCCTCTGCCTTATAAAGTAGCCAACCCAGAAAAGGGTGCCCTTATTGCAATATGGTTACTGGGCTACTAAGCTTGACTTGAGCCCGGGAGCGCGAATGACAGGTCCTGTTGGCCAGCACAAAACAAACTCCCAAAGCACTGCCGGTTGGGCCATGCTAGCACACCCCTTTCACTAGAACTAAACCCTAAACCCTAAACCCTAAACCCTAAACCCTAAGCCCTAAACCCTAAACCCTAAACACGGTGGCATGAGGGCCAACCACCTCCGGATGCTTTGATGTGGTACTGCTCATTCGGCTTCATCAGCAGGACGCAGTGGATGCTTCAGCCCTCGGTGAAGATGGCTTTAAATATCAGGGGGTGTGCATTGACCTTGGCGCATGAAGCTCACACTGGTGCCATGACTGACGGCGCATGCCTGCTGTGGCCTGCATGGCCATCCTTGATCATGACAAGGAAACCTTTGCCCAAAACCGAATCAAACAGCCAGCCCCGGGTCGTTGCACAAATCCAGATGCTCAGAAGCCCCAAAACCCTAAACCCTAAACCCTAAACCCTAAACCCTAAACCCTAAACCCTAAACCCTAAACCCTAAACCCTAAACCCTAAACCCTAAACCCCAAACCCCAAACCCCAAACCCCAAACCCCAAACCCTAAACCCCAAACCAAACACACCACGCCCAAGCCTAAGCCGCGGTTCCTGAGAGCTTCCCAAAGAGCCCAATATTGCTTAGTTAAGGAATATTCCTTAAATCATATAGGGATCCTTTATGATTTAAGGAATATTCCTTAATTAAGCAATATTGGGCTCTTTGGGTGGTTTCTACGCATCTTGCAGCTGCAGCAGCACTTGTGCAGTCACCGACGCGAAGGCCAAAGCGGCGCTTCCATCATGTCAGACATTGGCATGGCCGCTACCCGCTTCGATGTAGGCGTGCCTCGAAACTACGAGGCAAGATTCACATTCGTGAGGAATTAGGTTTTAGGGTTTAGGGTTTCGGGATGTTTGATTTCAGCTTTCTGGACATCTTAGCCTTACTAAGCGAGACCATCGTGCGCTTTCGAGGCATGCCTATTCCGGTGCGTGATGCCATGGACGCATCTCAGTTGGAGGAAATCCCTCCGGCAACCTACTGATTGCAGAAAAGGCTTCAGCGCTGAGGGTTTAGGGCTTAGGGTTTGGGGTTTGGGGTTTGGGGTCTAGGGTTTCGGGCTTATGCTGGAGGATGACGGCGCATTCCAGATGCCAAAGTTTCTGGAAAGAAACCTCATGCCAGAGTGTCAGTGAGATATAAGGTTCTTAAGGGAAGGGGTGTATGAGTGTAGGATTTAGGCGTAGGGATTACCCATGAAGCCCCCTTAAGGACACTATAAGTGAGCATCCGAGGGCACAGTTCTGCTTGCTTGCTCTGAAGCAAAAACTTAATATGCGGATTTGCGAAGTCACTTTCCCCTGCCCTATAGTAGGATTCCCTAGTAAGGACGCCAAGAAGGTACCCCTAATATCGGAAACCCGCATATCCCTGGCCTGGCTGAGAGGCAGTCCATCTAGGATAAGGGATTTGAAGGGGGTTTGTGGCCATGCCAACCCTACACCCTAAAGCCTAAAGCCTAAAGCCTAAAGCCTAAACCCTAAACCCTAAACCCTAAACCCTAAACCCTAAACCCTAAACCCTAAACCCTAAACCCTAAACCCTAAACCCTAAACCCTAAACCCTAAACCCTAAACCCTAAACCCTAAACCCTAAACCCTAAACCCTACACCCCACCACATGGTGTAGCAAAGTAGCATGTCAGCCTGATGCATGGATTGCATGGAGATGTGGCGATGGGTGCCGAAGTGTCCGGCCGTGCAGAGCCGCCGAATCTGGACCGGGCTTCAAACTGTTTGCGGATCTTGTAGCCCTAAACCCTAAACCCTAAACCCTAAACCCTAAACCCTAAACCCTAAGCCCTAAGCCCTAAGCCCTAGAATCCCTATGAAGTGCTGTACACCCTGCAAGTGTAAACCCTGTACACCCTACAAGCCTCCAAAACCCTGTAAGCCCATGCAACCTGTAAAGCCCCATGACATAAAAGCCCTACAACACCCATGAATCCTATGAACACCCGTCACACCCCCGAAAAAAGGCTCCAAACGCCACAAACCCCATGAAACTCCAAGAGCAGATATGGAATCCAAACCCTAAACCCTAAACCGTAAACCCTAAATCCCCACATACCTGCCGGGCTTTCCGAATGGCCCCTTTATTTTTAGCCTGAAAGCCACCAGAGCTTCTCATCTCAAAGTCTAACTCTAAACCCCAAACTCTAAACTAAAAAACTCTAAACTCTAAACCCCAAACTCTAAACTCTAAGCTCTAAACTCTAAGCTCTAAACTCTAAACACTAAACACTAAACACTAAACATTTCATTTTAGGGTCTAGGATTTCGGGCTTAGGGCTCGGGAGTTGGCATCTGGGGCTTGGGGGTTTGGTGTACGTACTGCTTTCCACGTGGGCTGCGCTGCTGTTCTCCACCCACATACAGCAGGGCCCAGGTCTAGGGTTAGGGTTTAGAGTTAGACTGAAAAGCCCTTAATCCATGTTGCTAATATGGCTCTATCTTCCGCATTTTAAGGTTCATGGGTAGTCATAAGTAGGGCTCTAAGTAGGGTAGCTATACTCATAGCCCTGGGTTTTCGTGCCATGGCTGTCCAGTCTACCCCAAGATCCTTCAATCCTATGCGCCCTGAACCATTTTGGAGGAGGACAAGGCAGGCATACATCTCAAAAGTTGTGGATGATTCCGTCTTTTGAGCCTTGGCCACTGGTGGTTGTCTAGGGAGTAGGGGTTCTGCCTTGGACCCTTATGGTTGTACCCTTGGGGTTTTGGGGTCCCTTTTGAGGATCCCTAAGGGAATATGAGGGACATATTGGGAGTGTATTAAGGGGAACCTTAAGACCTTAGGGGTACGAGTCTTCATCCCTTGAGGTTGATGGTATGAAACCACCCCTCAAGCGGTTCTAGCTTGGACCGGCCATGGCGTTGAAGCCTCTGAACTCTTGTACCTATCCACTCGCAAACCGATCGATCTAGCCGTCCGTCTGTTTGTCTGTTTGCCTGGCCATCTGCTGATCGGGTTCATCAAGTGACTAGCGAAACCTTCCTGGTACTGTAGAATGCTCTTGGTGCTAAAGCCCTGAAGCACTGGAGTGGTAGGCTTTAGGCTTTGGGCTTTGTCTCAAGATTGGCAAGAGAAGGGTTCCTCAACAACAAGTGCCATGCTCTTCTTCTCTTTGTTGCGTAGAATTGAAAGCTTAGGTTTGGGTAAATGCAAATACTGAGTACGGATTTTAGTTCCGCCTTAAGTTGATATTCGTATGAACAGCCGTACCTTTGAGAAAATATGTGGCATGTGCATATGTACATGAAACAGGGTTTATATTACTGTTATTGGTGAGTGTATATAAGCTTCCTTTTTAATATTGGTGAGTGTATATACCTGGTGTCCTTTTGGGGGTACAAGAAATATAAACCCTACTTCACATGAGACAGGACGATGTTCTTCGATCGCGACTGAGATTTGGAGTTGCGGGTGCAGGGGCCCCGAAGCCCAAGAGCATGACTTGATCCGCCGAAGCCCGACTGGTTTAGAGTTTAGGGTTTAGGGTTTAGGGTTTAGGGCTCCCGAATTTCCACCCCCGAATTTCCCCCCCCCCCCCCCCCCCCAATTAAAGGCCTCAATCAAGCTTGCGGCGTGCACCATCGTCAAGTTCTGGGGCTCACCCTAAACCCTAAACCCTAAACCCTCAACTCAAGGACATGTGGGCAGAGCTCAGCTGAGAGCAGGGCGTAGGGCACTGTAGTCCCCGCTCCGCAAGAGATGGGTTACGTGCGTGGTTTGGGGTTTAGGGTTTAGGGTCTAGGGTCTAGGGATGTGTTTATAGGGCTTGCACATCTAGGGTCAGAGTGCGCCGTTGCCCACGGCAACCCCGGGGGCAAGAAGCGCGATCTTCCTACTTACGCTAGCGGGAGATCCTAAACCTTCATCCCTAAAACCCTAAGACCCTAAAACCCTAAACCCTAAACCCTACCTGGTCCCTCTCTGTGTGTTCGTTTTTTGGCCCCGCCTGTTTTTTTGGGAAAATTGGGCTTTTGGTTGAAACGTCTGATTTTTGGTTGAAACGTCTGATTTTCTTGCGCGGGCCTCGAACTTTCCTGGAATCCCGCAACCTTTCTTGTACTTAGCTGGCTTTGAACAACAACAAGAACAAGAACAATGACAAGAACAAGAACAATAACAATAAGAAACCAAAACAACAAGAACAACAATAATAACAGCACCAAGAAGAAGAACACCACGAAGGACAAAGAAATAACAACAGCAGCAGCAAGACAAATAACAAAATTGACGACAACAACAACAACAACAACAGCAGCAGCAGCAGCAGCAGCAGCAGCAGCAGCCCACGAACAAACACAGTAGCAGGAAACACGGGCGACAACACCGAACACAAACACAAACAACGGTCCTTGTGACAAGAAAAAGAAGAAGACTAACAATGTAAGGGAGGGAGGGAGGGAGAGAAGGAGGGAAGGGAAGGAGAAGGAGGGAAGGAGAAAGAGGGAAGGAGAAGGAGGGAAGGAGAAGGATGGAAGGAGAAGGAGGGAAGGAGAAGGAGGGAAGGAGAAGGAGAAGGAGAAGGGAAGGAGAAGGAGGGAAGGAGAAGGAGGGAAGGAGAAGGAGGGAAGGAGAAGGAGGGAAGGAGAAGGAGGGAAGGAGAAGGGGGGAAGGAGAAGGAGGGAAGGAGAAGGATGGAAGGAGAAGGAGGGAAGGAGAAGGAGGGAAGGAGAAGGAGGGAAGGAGAAGAAGGGCAGAAAGAAGGGAAGGAAGAAGGGAAGGAAGAAGGGAAGGAAGAAGGAGGGAGGGGGGGAAGGAGGGAAGGAGGGAGGAGGGAGGAGGGAAGGAGGGGAGGGGTATGTGTATGTACATGTGCACACATATATACACTATTTGTGCGTCTGTGTGTCTGTGTGTATATTCTGTATGTTTGTACACCTTTCTACTCGGACAGGTATTATACATACGCATGTGTTTCTATACATATATAACACCTATATAAAGCGATAATTATACATATTATATATATATATATGCTGACCCCCCAAGATCCGCATCTGAGTGCTTGTAGTCTTGATCGCCGAAATTTCTGTATGCGTCATTCGTTCATTCATGTTGGAACTTTGCTCTTGTACAAAAACTGTCACAGTGTAAGCTCCAGTTGACAAGCACGAGGGACACACTGGGGGAAAGAAAGAGACACAAAGGGACAGAGAGAGAGAGAGAGAGAGTGTGTGTGTGTGTTTACCACCTTGACATGTGCATGGTCATGTGTTATATACTACTAGAATATTATAACGAACTTCAATATAGAACGTATCGCTATATGATATAATTCAGATTTTGCTTATCGGGGGATAGTTGCTTGAGATATCTCAGCTAAGGCAGAGATTTTTTGATGGCTTAAGACATGTTAGCTAAGGTATAGTGTTTAGTATAGAGTTCAGGTTTTGCTTATTGGCGGATGATAGCTTCAGATATCTATCTTAGCTCAGGCTTAGTATAGAGAGTTCAGGTTTTGCTTATTGGGGGATGATTGTTTGGCATATCTTGGCTCAGGTTTAGTATAGAGTTCAGGTTTTGCTTGTTGGGGGGATGATTGCTTGACATATCTTGGCTCAGGTTTAGTATAGAGTTCAGGTTTTGCTTATCGGGGGGATGATTGCTTGACATAACTTTGCTCAGGCTTAGTATAGAGTTCAGGTTTTGCTTATTGGGGGATGCCTGCTTCAGATATCTTAGCTCAGGTTTAGTATAAAGTTCAGATTTTGCTTCTTGGGGGATGATTGCTTCACATATCTTAGCTAAGGTTTAGTATAGAGTTCAGGTTTTGCTTATTGGGGGATGATTGCTTGGCATGTCTTAGCGTCTTAGCTCAGGTTTAGTATAGAGTTCAGGTTTTGCTTGTTGGGGGATGATTGCCTCACATATCTTAGCTCAGGTGTATTTTTTAGGATTGATGTCACGGTTTGCTTACTGATTGCTTAAAATTCGCAGCGAAACGTTGCAAAACCTCGAGGAGGTACCAAAAAACCAAAGTTCAAGCGCCAAAGTGCTGCAAAACCTCGAGGAGGTACCAAAAAACTATCTCAGACATACAGCCCCAGATCCCCGGATAGTCTCAAATATTTAGTTCTTTTGGTAGCTCCTCGAGGTTTTGCAGCAAAACCTTGCAAACCCTCGAGGAGGTACCAAAAAACCAATGTTCAACCACCAAAACGCTGCAAACGTCGAGGAGCTACCAAAAAACAAAAACAACCAAGAATTCTGAGACCTACAGCCGCGGATCCCCCGATAGTCTAAACACTTTGATGTTTTTTGGGTTTTTTGGAACCTCCGCGAGGTTTTTGCATCATTTTGATCCTTGAGCTTTGGCTTTTATTGGTACCTCCTCGAGGTTTGCAGCAAAACCTTGCAAAACCTTGCAAAACCTCGAGGAGGTACCAAAAAATCAGCAAATAATGTCCTGGTGACTTGTTTTATGGGTTTTTTTTGGGAGCCTACCGCGCTGAATATTTTTTAGCATGTAAGATATAAAAGCATGTGTTTTTCGATGTTTACATGGTCGTGTTACGAAAACACTGGCAGGTGTGGCAAACACACATATGAAATCGAGAAGATGGAGGTCCAGAATCCGGACCTCGAGAAACAGAACGAACAAGCAACCACAATATCATAGAGCCATATCTAAACTTGTTTGCAAAGCGCGTTTTTATCGGTATTTACAGCACGGTTGGCTCGGAGTATTTCTCATGGGTCGTTTAAAGGTGGTTGTGATACTGGTCGGCCCCTCCAAGTGTGGATCTGGGGGGCGGGGGGGGGGGGCGACCATATAAATATAAAACTATAAATGTCAATAAATAAATTAATAGAGACAAAATATATATATGTATGTATATTCTATTATAAAATTTTCATTGCACATAAATAAATAAATAAATAAATAAATATATATATATATATACACACTTCAACGTTATGTTTCTGTGTGGTAAAGAAGCACCCAGCGACCTTTTATACCGAGCCGTCTCGTCTCCCCGATGCTTTCAGTCTTTGGGACACATGGGAGATGGGAACCGACATGTGGAGTGACGCCCATATGCCTGAGTTAGTTGTGTACCTTTTTGGATCCCACGAGGGTATGTTTTCCACCGGGGTGGAGGGAGCTTATGCCACGTCATTTGTGAGCTGACACGTCCCAATCTGCTTCCTGCATAGCTGCAGTACAGTTAAGCAAGATCAGCAGCGTAATTCGTGTGCCCTGTCAAGCACCCCTTTGTCTTGGACACCGTGTTCTGGCACGGCTGAAGGGCGGATCTGCTTGCTTTCGGCAAAGTATCGGGTGTGTATGCATCTTCTATTCTGCAGCCGGTATGGTTTGTTGGTCTGGCTCCTGGCTCGGTTCCTCTTCTTTAGTACAGGCCAGGTTTTCCAAGCGATTTTGCACCTTTTTTTGCGTTTTTTTTGTGGTCTGGGCTCCACAACGCCCGAAAATAGAACGCCGCGCCCAAAATAGTACGCCAACGTCTGGTTTTGGGACGCCAACGGCTACCCCCGAAAAACGCCCAAAAAAAAAGCCGCACTTTTCAGCGCCAAAACCGCGCCAACGCCGCACTTTTCCACGCCAAAGTGGTGCTGTCCAGTGGTGCGTTTTTAGGTCCCCAGGCTTTCAGGATTTTTAATATTTCAAAGATTTTGGTCCTGGTTGGTTGGTTGTGTGTAGGCCACGTAGAGCTTTTCAAAGGGTGCACACGCACACGAACACGCACACGCACACGCACACACGCGCACGCGCAAGCGCACGCGCACACACGCACGCAAACGAGCACACACACACACACACACACACACACACACACACACGAACGTGCACACGTGCACACGCACACGACCCAACACACACACACAGACACAGACAAATAGGTTCATCAATATAACAAGTATACATAAATAAATAAAAGATAATATAATAAAAAATAATACTGAATATACAATATGCTTATATACATATAATCGACGCATGCACATATGCACGCACACAGAGACACGCACGCGCACACACACACACACACATATTTAGAAAAAATATGTACATATATATATATATATGTGCCATGGACCTTTAGGTATAATGTGATTACTTGCTTTGGGTTTTACTTCAACAATATTAACACTTATCAAATGAGTAGTTTGCGTTTCATATTATGCACATTGCTACTAGAAAGTAGGTGACATTTTATGTCTTTTGGGTTCATGGTCTAGGGTTGTGCATTCAACGGTTATAAAAGGATTGTACGAACAGTCCAGGGTGTATGACCCCTTCCTGTTGTCGAGGAGAAAAAGGGGTCGGAACAGGAGAAGATCAAGGAACCATAGAACTCTTTACATTCAGTCACTATTCACTTTACACCCTCTCCTCTCTTCCCTTTCTTGACTTTGGGTAGAAGAAAAGGAAAGTGGAAGGAATCATCAAAGAAAAAGTCAGTCTGACTACCTTCATCCACCGTCTCCTCTTTTCGCTCTCTCTCTGTCTCACTCTCTCTCTCTCTCTCGCGCTCTCTCTCTCTCTCTCTCTCTCTCCCTCTCTCTCTCTCTCTCTCTCTCTCTCTCTCTCTTGGCTCTTCTTACCGAGGAGAATAATGGCTACATATAAAGAACACATGTCAATCTCAACCCATTCATCCTCCCTCTTCTGTCTGCTCTCTCACTTCTAGCTTTTGTCTCTTGTTTTGCTTATGGAGGAGAGAATGCATAACACTAGATGAGCGAAGCGCATGGACGGGAAGAGCGAGAAGCAGGTAGTTGTTTGTTGCATAGGGGAGGCCCACTCCCCGTAGAGCAGGAACGAGTTCCCCTGTTCCCTTCCTTCGCCTTCTTTAGTCCCTCCCCTGCGCTCCAACTGTTCTGTTCCGTCTTTTAAGGAGAAAGAAGGGGTAAATCAGAAGGACGAAGACGGTTCCACTGTCCACTTATGCATGTTCATTTTATCTACAGGAGTTAGCAAGAGTGTTTAAGCAAGCTAGATAAAGAGAACAACAAGAACAAGGACGAGGAAACCACGAGCAGAATGTACAAGGAAAACACGAGGAATGAACACCCATCGCAAAGAGAAGTGCCCACACTCAGTCTCACTGCACTCATCCTCTAATCCTCTCTTCTTTCTCTTCTGTGGTTCTCTTCTTATCCTACTTCTTCTCTCTGCTCTCTCCCTTCTAGCTTGTGTCTCTTCTTGATTTTCTTGCGCGAGAGAGAATGCGTAACACTAGATGAGCGAAGCACATGGACGGGAAGATGAGAGAGAAGCAAGTAGTTAGTTGTTTGTTGCATAAGGAGGCCCACTCTTTTTGTAGGGCAGGGATGAGTTCCCCTGTTCCCTTCCTCTTGCCTTCTCTTTAATCTCTCCCCTGCGTTCCAACTCGTCCGTTCCTTCGTTTACGGAGAAAGAAGGGTGTATATACAAGGACGACGACGGCTCCCCTGTCCAGCATGTCTTTTTGATCTTCCCATTCAGCGAGAAAGGAACAGACAACAGGGGAAAACACAAGGAACTAACAAGAGTGTTTAAGCAAGCTAGATAACAACAAGAAAAAGAAAGAGGAAGCCGCGAGCAGAATGTACAAGAAAAACACGAGGAAGGAATAAGTGATGCTCTTCTTGCAGAATGAAGATTTGAGAACACAAGCCAATCTCAAAAGAAAGAGGAAGCCACGAGCAGAATGTACAAGAAACACACAAGGAAGGGATAAAGATAAGCGCCCTTACTCAGTCTCACTGCGTTCATCCTCCATGTGGTTCTTTGGTATATACAAGGACGAAGACGGTTCCCCTGTGCCCCTGTCCAGCATGTTCTTTTGATCTTCCCATTCAGCGAGAAAGGAACAGACAACAAGAGGAAAGCAACAAACCTTTAACTAACGTACGGTTCTTTCAGGAGAAAGGAGTCGGATAACAGGAGAAGAACAAGGAAGAGGTAAACATGAAAACATGTCACTCTTCTATTTACACACTCTCCTCATCTCTCCTCTCTTCCCTTTCTTGCCTGTTGGAGAAGAAATGAGGAAGAACATAAACCAAAAAATAAAGGGGAGGTGCCCTGATTAATTCTGACTGCCTTCATCCATCCTCTCCTCTGCTCTCCTATCTTGCTCTCTTATCTTTCTTCTCTGGCTCTGTTCTTGCCGGAAAGAAAGATGAATGTCCAAGAACCCAAGATCATCTCGTTACCTGCGTCCTCGCTCTCATCTCTTCTCGCTTTTTCTCTGCTCTTCGCTTTTCTTATGGAGCAGAGAATTGCAAACAGTCTCGCGAAGTCAGATTTGGGGCTGCGCGTGTGCGCGTGGGGGGCAGTTATGTTGCAAAAAGCGGCCCCTCGCAGGGCTGAGTTCCCCTGTTCCCTCCAGTTTGTCTGCAATCCACCCCCCCTGAGTTCCAACAGTTCTGTCCAGATAGGACAAAACGGCTCCCCTGTTCATTTGCGCGTGCTCTTTCAACAGACTCATTCAGCGAGAAGGAACAGACAACAAGAGGAAAACACCAAGGAATGAACAAAAGTGTTTTTTCTTCTTTCTTATCAAAGAGAAGGACAAAGAACATTTTAATTGTCGTAACTCTCCTCTCATCCCTTTCTGGTCTTTGGGAGGAAGAAAGAAAGAAGGAATAAACAACAAATTCTGGGAGGCGCCACTATTCAATCTCACTACCTTCATCCACCCTCGCCTCTCTTCTTTCTCTTCTTTGAATGTTTGTGTAAGGACACAAATCCATCTCACTACAATTTCCTCCCGCTTCTCTGCGCTCGCTCTCTCTCTCTCTCTCTCTCTTCCCTTCTCTTCTCTTCTCTTCTCTTCTCTTCTCTTCCCTTCTCCTTCCCTTCTCTTCTCTTCTCTTCTCTTCTCTGCTCTTCTCTTCTCTTCTTCTTGTTCTTCCTGGGGACGGCCTTGGGCAGGGGGGGGGCTGGAATTTAAGTCACCCTTAAGTTTTTGGAAAACTGAGCTCCCGAAATGACAAATCGCAAGCAGTGTCCCCCGTAAGCGTTTGGAAAACTGAGCTCCCAAAATGACAAATCGCAAGCATTGTTACCCCTGAAGTTTTGGAAAACAGGGCTTCCAAAATGACAAATCGCAAGCAGAGTCCCCTTTAAGTGTTTGGAAAACTGAGCTCCCAAGATGAGAAGTCGCAAGCATTGTCCCCCTTAAGTTTTTGGAAAACGGAGCTCCCAAAATGACAAATCGCCAGCAGTGTCCCCTTTAAGTTTTTGGAAAACTGAGCTCCTAAAATGATGATTCGCAAGCAGTGTCCACCCTAAAGTTTTTGGAAACCTGAGGTCCCAAAATGACAATTCGCAAGCAGTGTACCCCTGCTTTTGGAAAACGGAGCTCCCAAAATGTCAAATCGCCAGCAGTGTCCCCCGTAAGTTTTTGAAAAACGGAGCTCCCAAAATGACAAATCGCAAGCAGTGTCCCCCTCAAGTTTTTGGAACACTGAGCTCCCACATTCTACATATTCAAGGTTAGATAGTTTAGATAGTTTAGGTGGTTTCGGGCCTTTCTACCCTGTCCCCCTGGCCGCCTGGCGCCCCTCCCCCCCCCGGTGGCTTAAATAGGGTTTATTTGGAAGCTAGGGCTCGGGTTTTGCCCGTGGCAAAGAGAAGATGGTACTCGTCTTCGTCTTTCCTCTCTTTCTTGTCTTTCTTCTCTCTTGTTCGTTTGCCTTTGAAATAAAAAACCAAAGGAAGAACAATGAAAATGAAAGGAACTCGCTTTCTTTTCCGTTTGGGAACAATGGAAAGAACCGAGGAGATAGGGCAAGAGGAGGGATACGCTGAAGCATGGACAGGGGCCACGTCACTTTCCCCAACCATTGAAAAAGCATAAGAAAAGAAAAGGGCCTCCATTTCCCTGTCTTTTCTTGTGTTTTTTTGTCGGTGAAGAGAAGGGAGAAGGGAGAAGGAGGAGGATAAATAGACAGGATTGATTCTTAACAGGAAGAGCAAAGACAAGAATAGAAGAGAGATTCATAAAGGATAAGGAAAGACAAAACAAGGCACAGAGAAGATGGAACTTATCGATCCTCTCTCCCTTATCTCTCCCTTCCCTCTTCCTTGTCGAAATAAGGAAAACAAAAAGGAAGAAGTATGAACAAAGGAGAAGGGTAAGGAAAGGAACAGAAGAGATAGGCAGAGAAGTGGGATATGATGAAGTACGGCAAGGTCCACGTGCAAGGAGTCACCAGCTTTATCATTCAAGTTCCTTTCCTGCTTTTAATCAGTTAAAAGGAAATAGATGGAGAGAAGGGAAAAAGAAGTGAGAGAGGAGAGATCACAAGGATGCCTTTTTTTCTGGAAGCGTACAGCAAGCGCCTGCTTCCATCGCGCATAGAGTGAGATAGAGAGACTGAGAGACTGAAAGACTGAGAATGAGTGAGTGAGAGATAGAGGTAGGGACAGGGAAAGAGCGAAAGCTAACGAAAGAGCGAAAGAAAGATAGATAGCGACAGGGATAGAGACAGAGAGATACATTGTTGATTTTTGTTTCGGGGGCGTCCAAATTCTCGCTTGAAGATGCAGAAAACGATCCAAAGGGACACCCGTTCCATCGCCCATGGCCAAGAGAAGATGGTACTTGTCTTCATCTTTCCTTTCTTGTCTTTGTTCTCTCTTGTTCGTTTCCCTTTAAAATAAAAAAGCCAAAGAAAGAACCATGAAAATGAAAGGAACTCGCTTTCTTTTTCCGTTTGGGAACAACGAAAAGAACCGAAGAGATACGGCGAGAGGAGGGATATGCTGAAGCATGGAGGAGGGCCACGGGCAAGCAGCCAACCCCGCTCACTTTCCCCAACCATTGAAAAAGGATAAGAATGGAAAAAGGGCCTCCGTCCCCCTCTTACTTTAATTTCTATTGTGTTTTTGTCGTTGAAGAGGAGGGAGAGAGAAGGCGGAAGAGCAAAGACAAGAATAGAAGAGAGATTAATAAAGGAGAAGGAAAGACAAAACAAGGCACAGAGAAGATGGAACTTATCGATCCTCTCTCCCTTATCTCTCCCTTCCCTCTTCCTTGTCGAAATAAGGAAAACAAAAAGGAAGAAGTATGAACAAAGGAGAAGGGTAAGGAAAGGAACAGAAGAGATAGGCCGAGAAGTGGGATATGATGAAGTACGGCAAGGTCCACGTGCAAGGAGTCACCAGCTTTATCATTCAAGTTCCTTTCCTGCTTTTAATCAGTTAAAAGGTAATAGATGGAGAGAAGGGAAAAAGAAGTGAGAGAGGAGAGATCACAAGGATGCCTTTTTTCTGGAAGCGTACTGCAAGGAATAGAAGAGACGGAAGTAAGGAGAGGGACGGACTAAACAAGGCGCAAAGAAGGTGGCATTCTTCTAGACCCATCATCTCTCCCCTGTCCCTTTTGAATGAGAAGGTACGTCCTTTCTTCTCGCTTGAAGATGCAGAAAACGATCCAAAGGGACACCCGTTCCATCGCCCATGGCCAAGAGAAGATGGTACTTTTCTTCATCTTTCCTCTCTTGTCTTTGTTCTCTCTTGTTCGTTTCCCTTTAAAATAAAAAAGCCAAAGAAAGAACCATGAAAATGAAAGGAACTCGCTTTCTTTTTCTGTTTGGGAACAACGAAAAGAACTGAAGAGATACGGCGAGAGGAGGGATATGCTGAAGCATGGAGAGGTGCCACGGGCAAGCAGCCAACCCAGCCACTTTCCCCAACCATTGAAAAAGTATGAGAATGGAAAAGGGCCTCCATTCCCCTCTTATTTTCTTTTCTTGTGTTTTTTTCCGTTAAACAAAAAGGAGGAGGGGAGATAGACAGGATTGCATTTTTAGCAGGAAGAGCAAAGACAATAATAGAAGAGAGATTAATAAAGGAGGAGGAAAGACAAAACAAAGCACAGAGAAGATGGGACTCTTCTTTATCGATCCTCTCTCCCTTATCTCTCCCTTCCCTTTTTCTTTTCGAAATAAAGACAACAAAAAGGATGAATTGTGAAAACAGGAGAAGGGTAAGGTTGGTACTGTTGAACCGCCTTGTTTTAGAGGAAACAGGGCGGTTCAACAGTACCAAACTTTCAGCATTCTCTAAGAACATTTGGTACTGGTGAACCGCCTTGTTTTAAAGGAAAAAGTGCATAATTTAATTCGTAGTAATCTCCAGATTTACCCCTAATTGAATTGGTTTAAACAATTTGACTAAGTTAATTTATTTAAAGAATTTACTCCCACAGAACTAAATTATTTAAATTGTTTTTCACGTATTCGGATTAAATTAATTTAGATAATGTAATTCTGTGGAATTAAATTATTTAAATACATTGAATTGTATTACGTAGAGGTAAATCTAGAGACCTGCAAATGCCACACAAAACGGAAGAGGGTAGGAACAACTTTGCGGGTCGAAATTTGTCGGGATCCCCTTGGCGCCCTGCGAAAGTCCTGCAAATACCACACAAAACGGAAGAGGGTAAGAACAACTTTGCGGGTTGAGATTTGCCGGGATCCCCTTGGCGCCCTGCCACAGTCCTGCAAATACCACACAAAAAGGAAGAGGGCAGGAACAACCTTTACAGGTCGAAATTTGCCGGGATCCCCTTGGCGCCCTGCCAAAGACTTGCAAATACCACACAAAACGGAAGAGGGTAGGAACAACTTTGCGGGTCGAAATTTGCGGGATCCCCTTGGCGCCCTGTCAAAGTCTTGCAAATACCACGCAAAATGGAAGAGGGTAGGAACAACCTTTACGGGTCGAAATTTGCCGGGATCCCCTTGGCGCCCTGCCAAAGTCCTGCAAATACTACACAAAAAGGAAGAGGGTAGGAACCACCTTTACAGGTCGAAATTTGCCACGATCCCCTTGGCGCCATGTCAAAAGTCCTGCAAATACCACACAATACGGAAGAGGGTAGGAACAACTTTGCGGGTCGAAATTTGATCCCCTTGGCGCCCTGCGAAAGTCCTGCAAATACCACACAAAACGGAGGAGGGTAAGAACAACTTTGCATGTCGAAATTTGCCGGGGTTCCCTTGGCGCCCTGCCAAAAGTCCTGCAAATACCACACAAAATGGAAGAGGGTAGGAACAACTTTGCGGGTTGAGCTTTGCCGGGAGTCCCTTGGCACCCTCCTAAAGTCCTGCAAATACCACACAATAAGAGGGTAGGAACAACTTTGCGGGTCGAAATTTGCCGGGATCCCCTTGGCGCCCTGCCAAAGTCCTGTAACTACCACACAAAACGGAAGAGGGTAGGAGCAACTTTGCGGGTTTAAATATTCCGGGATCCCCTTGGCGCCCTGCGAAAGTCCTGCAAATACCACACAATACGGAAGAGGGTAGGCACAACTTTGCGGGTTGAGATTTGCCGGGAGCCCCTCCTGCCAAAGTCCTGCAAATACCACACCAAAAGGAGGAGGGCAGGAACAACCTTTACAGGTCGAAATTTTCCGGGATCCCCTTGGCGCCCTGCCAAAGACTTGCAAATACCACACAAAACGGAAGAGGGTAGGAACAACGTTGCAGGTCGAAATTTGCCGGGATCCCCTTGGCGCCCTGCCAAAGTCCTGCAAATACCACACAAAACGGAAGAGGGTAGGAACAACTTTGCGGGTTGAGATTTGCCGGGATCCCCTTGGCGCCCTGCGAAAGTCCTGCAAATGCCACACAAAACGACAGAGGGTAGGAACAACTTTGCATGTCGAAATTTGCCGGGATCCCCTTGGCGCCATGCCAAAGTCTTGCAAATGCCACACAAAACGGAAGAGGGTAGGAACAACTTTGCGGGTCGAAATTTGCCGGGATCCCCTTGGCACCCTGCGAAAGTCCTGCAAATACCACACAAAACAGAAGAGGGTAGGAACAACTTTGCATGTCGAAATTTGCCAGGATCCCCTTGGCGCCCTGCCAAAGTCCTGCAAATGCCACACAAAACGGAAGAGGGTAGGGACAACATTTACAGGTCGAAATTTGCCGGGGTCCCCTTGGCGCCCTTCCAAAGTCCTGCAAATACCACACAAAATGGAAGAGGGTAGGAACAACTTTGCGGGTCGAAATTTGCCGGGATCCCCTTGGCGCCCTGCAAAAAGTCCTGTAACTACCACACAAAACGGAAGAGGGTAAGAACAACTTTGCATGTCGAAATTTGCCGGGGTTCCCTTGGCGCCCTGCCAAAGTCCTGCAAATACCACACAAAAAGGAAGAGGGTAGGAACAACTTTGCGGGTTGAGATTTGCCGGGATCCCCTTGGCGCCCTGCGAAAGTCCTGCAAATACCACACAAAACGACAGAGGGTAGGAACAACTTTGCATGTCGAAATTTGCCGGGATCCCCTTGGCGCCATGCCAAAGTCTTGCAAATGCCACACAAAACGGAAGAGGGTAGGAACAACTTTGCGGGTCGAAATTTGCCGGGATCCCCTTGGCACCCTGCGAAAGTCCTGCAAATACCACACAAAACAGAAGAGGGTAGGAACAACTTTGCATGTCGAAATTTGCCAGGATCCCCTTGGCGCCCTGCCAAAGTCCTGCAAATGCCACACAAAACGGAAGAGGGTAGGGACAACATTTACAGGTCGAAATTTGCCGGGGTCCCCTTGGCGCCCTTCCAAAGTCCTGCAAATACCACACAAAATGGAAGAGGGTAGGAACAACTTTGCGGGTCGAAATTTGCCGGGATCCCCTTGGCGCCCTGCAAAAAGTCCTGTAACTACCACACAAAACGGAAGAGGGTAAGAACAACTTTGCATGTCGAAATTTGCCGGGGTTCCCTTGGCGCCCTGCCAAAGTCCTGCAAATACCACACAAAAAGGAAGAGGGTAGGAACAACTTTGCGGGTTGAGATTTGCCGGGAGCCCCTTGGCGCCCTGCCAAAGTCTTGAAATGCCACACAAAACGGAAGAGGGTAGGAGCATTGTAAAGTCCCTCTTAGGGTTTAGGGTTCAGGGTTTAGGGTTTAGGGTTTATGGTTCAGACCCTAAATCCGAACCTCTACGCGTCCTCAAAGCCCGACTCCTCAAGTCAAAGCTAAGCCATTTAAACCGCTAAATCCGGAGACGCTTAAATACCCCCCAAACCGACCCCAAACCCTAAACCCCAAATCTTAAATCCCTAAACCCCAAACCCTGTAAACCCCAAACCCTAAACTCATAAACCGCAAACCCCTTAACCCTCAGCCAAAACCGCAAACCCTCAACCCTGAGCTACCACCCCTAAACCCTAAACCCTCAACCCCAAACCCTAAACCCTAGACTAGGTAAGGAACAAGGGGTAAGGATTAAGGAATAGGGAATAAAGAATAGAGAATAGGGAATAAGGAACAAGGAATAAGGAATAAGGCATAAGGAATGAAGACCAAGATGCTCACCAAGGCCACGGGTCAAATAATACATAAAGGGTTCTCTTATAAGCAGTGTACCCCTTAAGTTTTGGAAAACAAAGCTCCCAAAATGACAAATCGCAAGCAGTGTCCCCCGTAAATTTTTGAAAAACTGAGCTCCCAAAATGACAAATCGCAAGCAGTGTCCCCCTCTAAGTTTTTGGAAAACCGAGCTCTCAAAATGACAAATCGCAAGCAGTGTCCCCCTTAAGTTTTTGAAAAACTGGGCTCCCAAAATCACAAATCGCAAGCAGTGTCCCCCCTTAAGCTGTTGGAAAACCGAGCTCCCAAAATGACAAATCGCAAGCAGTGTCCCCCGTAAGTTTTTTGGAAAACTGCGCTCACAAAATAACATCACAAATCGCAAGCAGTGTCCCCCCTTAAGTTGTTGGAAAACCGACCTCCCAAACTGACAAATCGCAAGCAGTGTCCCCCGTAAGTTTTTTGGAAAACTGCGCTCCCAAAATGACAAATCGCAAGCAGTGTCCCCCTTAAGTTTTTGGAAAACCGCGCTCCCAAAATGACAAATCGCAAGCAGTGTCCCCCTTAAGTTTTTGGAAAACTGAGCTCCCAAAATGACAAATCGCAGCTCCCAAAATGACAAATCGCAAGCAGTGTCCCCTCTAAGTTTTTGGAAAACCGATTGAGGGAGGACTGCTCAGCTAGAGGTTAGATAGTTTAGATAGTTTAGATAGTTCAGGGGCTTCCTGAACTATCTAAACTATCTAAACTATCTAACCTCTGGCTGGGGCCGACCCAGAGGAATTGAAACTTTCTAAACTATCTAAACTATCTAAACTATCTAACCTCTGTTTTTCCCAAAATCGAGGATAGATAGTTTAGATAGTTTAGGGGCTCGTCTAAACTATCTAAACTATCTAAACTATCTAAACTATCTACCTCCTGGGGGCCTCCCCGGAAAGAGGTTAGATAGTTTAGATAGTTTAGATAGTTCAGGGGCTTCCTGAACTATCTAAACTATCTAAACTATCTAACCTCTGGCTGGGGACGACCCAGAGGGAATTGAAACTTTCTAAACTATCTAAACTATCTAAACTATCTAAACTATCTAACCTCCTTTTTTCCCAAAATCGAGGATAGATAGTTTAGATAGTTTAGGGGCTCGTCTAAACTATCTAAACTATCTGAACTATCTAACCTCCTTTTCTCCCAAAATCGAGGTTAGATAGTTTAGATAGTTTAGATAGTTTAGAAAGTTTCAAACCTCCTGGGGGCCTCCCCGTAAAGAGGTTAGATAGTTTAGATAGTTTAGATAGTTCAGGGGCTTCCTGAACTATCTAAACTATCTAAACTATCTAACCTCTGGCTGGGGACGACCCAGAGGGAATTGAAACCTTCTAAACTATCTAAACTATCTAAACTATCTAACCTCATTTTTTCCCAAAATCGAGGTTAGATAGTTTAGATAGTTTAGGGGCTCGTCTAAACTATCTAAACTATCCAAACTATCTAAACTATCTAACCTCCTTTTCTACCAAAATCGAGGTTAGATAGGTTAGATAGTTTTGAAAGTTTCAAACCTCCTGGGGGCCTCCCCGTAAAGAGGTTAGATAGTTTAGATAGTTCAGGGGCTTCCTGAACTATCTAAACTACCTAAACTATCTAACCTCTGGCTGGGGACGACCCAGAGGGAATTGAAACTTTCTAAACTATCTAAACTATCTAAACTATCTAACCTCTGTTTTCCCAAAATCGAGGTTAGATAGTTTAGATAGTTTAGGGGCTCGTCTAAACTATCTAAACTATCTAAACTATCTAAACTATCTAACCTCCTTTTTTCCCAAAATCGAGGTTAGATAGTTTAGATAGTTTAGGTAGTTTAGATAGTTTAGAAAGTTTCAAACCTCCTGGGGGCCTCCCCGGAAAGAGGTTAGATAGTTTAGATAGTTTAGATAGTTCAGGGGCTTCCTGAACTATCTAAACTATCTAAACTATCTAACCTCTGGCTGGGGACGACCCAGAGGGAATTGAAACTTTCTAAACTATCTAAACTATCTAAACTATCTAACCTCGATTTTGGGAAAAAAGGAGGTTAGATAGTTTAGATAGTTTAGGGGCTCGTCTAAACTATCTATAAACTATCTAAACTATCTAAACTATCTAAACTATCTAACCTCCTTTTCTGCCAAAATCGAGGTTAGATAGTTTAGATAGTTTAGAAAGTTTCAAACCTCCTGGGGGCCTCCCCGGAAAGAGGTTAGATAGTTTAGATAGTTTAGATAGTTCAGGGGCTTCCTGAACTATCTAAACTAGCTAAACTATCTAACCTCTGGCTGGGATTGAAACTTTCTAAACTATCTAAACTATCTAACCTCGATTTTGGGAGAAAAGGAGGTTAGATAGTTTAGATAGTTTAGGGGCTCGTCTAAATTATCTAAACTATCTAAACTATCTAAACTATCTAAACTATCTAACCTCCTTTTCTGCCAAAACCGAGGTTAGATAGTTTAGATAGTTTAGATAGTTTAGATAGTTTAGATAGTTTAGAAAGTTTCAAACCTCCTGGGTGCCTCCCCGTAAAGAGGTTAGATAGTTTAGATAGTTTAGATAGTTCAGGGGCTTCCTGAACTATCTAAACTATCTAAACTATCTAACCTCCTTTTTTCCCAAAATCGAGGTTAGATAGTTTAGATAGTTTAGATAGTTTGGATAGTTTAGAAGTTTCAAACCTCCTGGGGGCCTCCCCGGAAAGAGGTTAGATAGTTTAGATAGTTTAGATAGTTCAGGGGCTTCCTGAACTATCTAAACTAGCTAAACTATCTAACCTCTGGCTGGGGACGACCCAGAGGGAATTGAAACTTTCTAAACTTTCTAAACTATCTAAACTATCTAACCTCTTTTTTTCCCAAAATCGAGGTTAGATAGTTTAGATAGTTTAGGGGCTCGTCTAAACTATCTAAATTATCTAAACTATCTAAACTATCTAACCTCCTTTTTTCCCAAAATCGAGGTTAGATAGTTTAGATAGTTCAGGGGCTTCCTGTACTATATAAACTATCTAAACTATTTAACCTCCTTCTCCAAGAAAGCAAAGTAATCACATAGTACCTAAAGGTCCCTCTTACATATATATATATATGGTCGCTCCCCCCCCCCCCCCCCAGATCCACACTTGGAGGGGCCGACCAGTATCACAACTACTTTTAGACGACCCATGAGAAATACTCCAAGCCAACCGCTGTAAATACCGACAAAAACGCGTTTTGCAAACAAGTTATGGCTCTATGATGTTGTGGTTGCTTGTTCGTTCTGTTTCTCGAGGTCCGGATTCTGGACCTCCGTCTTCTCGATTTCATATGTGTGTTTGCCACACCTGCCAGTGTTTTCGTAACACGACCATGTAAAAACATCGACAAACGCAAGTTTTGATATCTTACATGCTCAAAATATTCAGCGCTGTAGGCTCCCCAAAACAAAATCCCATAAAACAAGTCACCAGGATATTATTTGCTGATTTTTTTGGTACCTCCTCGAGGTTTTGCAAGGTTTTGCTGCAAAACCTCGACGAGGTACAAAAAAAACAAAGCTCAAGGATCAAAATGATGCAAAACCTCGAGGAGGTACGAAAAAAAGTGAGACTATCGGGTGATCCGGGGCTGTAGGTCTCATAGTTTTTGTTTTTTTGGAACCCCTCGAGGTTTTGCGGCATCTTGGTGCTTGAATTTTGGTTTTCTTGGTACCTCCTCGAGGATTTGCAAGGTTTTACTGCGAAACCTCGAGGACGTACCAACAAAAAACAAAGCTCAAGGATCAAAATGACGCAAAACCTCAAGGAGGTATCAAAAGCCCAAAAAAACAAAAATATGAGACTCTGCAGGGATCCGGGGCTGTAGGTCTCAAAATGTTTTTTGTGTTTCTTTTGGGTACCTCCTCGGCTTTGCAGCATGTTGGTGCTTGAACTTTGGTTGTTTTGGTACCTCCTCGAGGTTTTGCAAGGTTTTGCTGCAAAACCTCGAGGAGGTACAAAGATTTTGAGACTATCGGTGATCCGGGGCTGTAGGTCTCAGATATTTTTGTTTTATTGGTACCTCCTCGAGGTTTTGCAGCATTTTGGTGCTTGAACTTTGGTTTTTTGGTACCTCCTCGAGGTTTTGCAACGTTTTGCTGCCTCTGTTAAGCAACCAATAAGCAAACCACGACATCAATCCTAAAAAACACACCTGAGCTAAGATATCTGAAGCAATCATCCACCAATAAACAAAACCTGAACTTTATACTATACCTGAGCAAGATATCTGAAGCAATCCCCAATAAGCAGAACTTGAACTCAATACTATACTAAACCTGAGCTAAGATATCTGAAGCAATCATCCCCCAATAAGCAAAACCTGAACTCTATATTAAGCCTGAGCTAAGATATCTGAAGCAATCATCCCCCAATAAGCAAAACCTGAACTCTATACTAAACCTGAGCTAAGATATGGGAAGCAATCATCCCCCCAAGAAGCAAAACCTGAACTCTATACGAAAATCCTGAGCTAAGATATGGGAAGCAATCATCCCCCCCAATAAGCAAAACCTGAACTCTATACTGAACCTGGCTAAGATATCTAAAGCAGTCATCCCCTAGTAAGCAAAACCTGATCTCTATACTAAACCTGAGGTACTAAGATATCTGAAGCAATCATCCTGCAATAAGCAATACCTGAACTCTATACTCCACCTGAGCCAAGATATGTCAAGCAATCATACCCCAATAAGCAAAACCTGAACTCCATACTAAGCCTGAGCTAAGATATCTGAAGCAATCATCCCCCAATGCGCAAAACCTGAACTCTATACTAAACACTATATACCTTAGCTAACGTGTCTTAAGCCATCCAAAAAACTATGCCTTAGCTAAGATATCTCAAGCCATTCTTGCCTGAATTATTTCATATATCGATTTAGTTTCTTTCTATATTGAAGTTCGTGATAATATTCTAGTCGTATTTAATACATGACCATATATATATATATATAGATAGATGGTACATACTCTCTCTCTCTCTCTCTCTGTCTGTCCCTTTGTCTCTCTCTCCCTGAGTGTGTCCCTCGCGCTTGTCAACTGGGGTTTGCACTGTCAAGGTTTTCGTACAAGAGCAAAGTTCCAACATGAATGAACTAATGACGCATACAGAAATTTCGGCGATCAAGACTACAAGCACTCAGATGCGGATCTTGGGGGGGGGGGGGTCAGCATATATAGATAGATATTCATAATTACACGCAAGCGTGTGTCGAGATACCTTGTCTATATATATATATATACATACGTATACACACGTGTCGGGATATAAGATCTTGTTATGTGTGGGCAGACACGCAAATGGGAGAGAAGCAAAAAGGAGGGAGAGAGATAGAGAGAGAGAGAGAGAGAGCGAGAGCATGATTGGCATGGAGCTTATACACGCACATTTCTTCTTTGTTTGTAATTCGTGCTAACACACACACAGACATATATATATATATATATATATACACCATATAGATATAGGTATTTACATATTTAGATATGTATAATGTGTGTGAGAGTTCGAATATAAATCAAAACTCCATCTCGGCAGTCTGTATATATGTATATTTGTAGGTATGTTTATGCACACACACATATATATATATAGATATATACGCACTGTATAGAATCAGTATATACATATATGTCTGTACAAACATTTGTGCATACATGTATATATATATATATATATTTGTATATAAAGCCTATATAATATCAACCCTATCTACCCTAAAAACCCTAAACCGTTTTAGCAACCTTGCTTCACGAAGGCCCAGCAGTTGTTGTAACGGAATCGGATTTCAGGATTGAGGAGGGGTTGTATACGGCAGTATATATGTACGCTTTGCGGAGTTCGGCTTTGGATCAGTTTTTCGTTTTGGGTTCCATTCTTAAGGGGTCTACGGTCCAGCACTCAGTTTCAGGGGTGTAAAGAGGGGCTTTTCTTCTTACATAGGTTGCTTTGTTGAACACACACCCTTAGCTTTTGATTTTTTTAGGTGCCCCGTCCTATATTTTTCGAACGTCCGAAATTTGGACGTAGAGGCGGGGACCAGGTAAACCCTAAACTCCCAAGACGGCTGCAGAGTGTGGCGGGCTCTGCGCTTCGGACTTCGGGTTTCGGACTTCTGGCTCAAGGTTTCGGTGGCGGCCCTCAACCCTAAACTTTAAACAGGAACCTACAGCAGGACCCTAAACCCTAAACCCTAAATTTTAAACAAGAACCTACCCACCCCCGCCGCCCCACGTGCAGCCCTACAGCAGGGCGGTCAAAACACACCATAATATCGGAGATTGCTTGGGGCCCCTGTTTAAGGGATGTGATTAAAATACGAAGCCTTGTATATAGGGGTACCCCCCAATATAGTATGCCATGGAAATGTCCTGGCACCTGCTCATGGCGGCCCTTGGTGCCATACGTGCTGCTGGCCGCGGTTCTTGCCGGCGGCTTGGCGAGTCGCGGAACGCTTTCACTTTCCAATTGCACGCAAGCTGAGCACCGTCATCAGCAGTCTGCAGTGAGCGGCGAGCGGGGCGAGCAAGGTGATTTCACACACTTTGTGAGCGAGGCGGGCCTGCGTTGCGGAAGTCAAGTGCGCAAAGACTGCTGCAACCTGCCGGCCGCCACGTCTTGGAACTCGAAATCGACTGCAGTTAACGCGACAGACTCCAGCATGTCTTGTGACTTGTTGGAGTCCTTTCTGCGCATAGTCAGCCCGACGTGCCCGTGGATGAACTCGACATGCGCAACTTGCGCACCGCCCCAGCGCAAGGGAAGGCCTTTCCGAGTTGGCATATTCGGAGGATCCAACACGGCGGGGAGGGTGATGCACAGAGTCTCGTGGGCCTACATTGTGAAAAAGATATTGGATGCCTTGGAGATCCCAGTCCGGGTGGACAACAATGGCATTGCAGGGCACGGCGCCGAGTTTTGGCTGAATTGCCAACCTACGGCAACTTATGATGTGGCTATGGCAGAGTTCGCAATCAACGAAAAGTCGACACAGAACATGCAGTCGTTTCTCCGACTCCTGGCGAGTGTTGCACGGTACGTGGTGCTTGTGGAGCTTTTTTTTTGGGACGTGACTGCGCCATATGCGCCCGGCCCGAGCTACAGTGTTGGCGAGCTTGTCTCAAGGAACAGCATGAATGAAACTTAGCTAAATGAGCACACTTTACATTTTTTGGGCTACCATAATCTCTCCAAAACCAAAAGTGCACACTTTTTTTGGGGGGGGGGTTTGTGATTTCAGCAACTAAGGAAAGGTTTTGCATGTTGAACATGCGGAAGGCTGCTTCCATCTACTGGAGGCAAGTGTCCCCTTTCACGACGCGGGAGCTGTTTTCCGTAGTTCCCGAAGAATGCCACAAAGCTTTGGAGGATGAGGACTTCAAGTTGCTGAAGCAGTGCAACAGTCAGTTCAGCCGCCACTTCTTGCACGGAAACCAAGCTTTTCAGGACTTGTTAGGCATTTCCGCGGCATGGACGCTGGTACACTTACTACGTACCATTGAGCCGGACGAGAAGAGCACCCTGCCAAGCATGTCAGCTTCCTTGTGCTTCGGCACGTACGGTTTCGCTCGTAATTCTTTGGACCCTCGATGGGATGAGCTGGGAAGCATCGTGCCCACCTCATCATTGGAAGAGCTGGACTTTGAGAGACTTTCCGGGTTTCAGTATGGAGACCCTTTTGGGGAGACTTGGTGGCCCAGTGGTACCTTTCACCCTTTTTTGGGGGGGTTCAAGGGTTCCCCTATAAAAGTAACCAACCCAAAAAAAAGGGTGCCCTTGTTATGATATGGTTTCTGGGCTACTAAGGAGAAGAGACCGCAGAACTACAAGAAGTCCATGTATGCGTCGACGGCTGGCTCAACGCTGGTTCTGCGCCTTGCTCCTTGCACCCGCAAGGTGGGGGGTCTACGAAAATAGGGGACCCCGAAAATAGACCCCCAAAGAGTCTAGGGTTCCCTTAAAACAAAGGGACCCAAAGAGCAGGGTTCCCTTAATATAAAACGACCCCCCTCAGTAAGGTACCCCGTATTTCGGAAACCCTAGACCTTAAACACTACACCCTAAACCCTAAACCCTAAACCCTAAACCCTAAACCCTAAACCCTAAACCCTAAACCGCCCCCAGGTCGGCGTCGGCTACGTCTGGCACGCCATGCCATCCGAGGGCAGCCGGTTCAAAGTCACAGTCCAAGGCACCTCAAAGTCTGTCAACACAAGCGAGGCTGAGGATCATAAAGACCATGGGCAGGAGCGTGTAGGTAAGTTCGTGTACATGGACATCAACCCGAGCCTTCCCGCCCGATTGAAGATCACGACGGTCAAGGTGCCGAAGGGTAACTTCGTGGAGATATGTCGGCTGGTGTTCTTTGGCTGCCAGAAGTGGGAACCTTAAACATCTTCAGTGCCTTGAAGGTGCCCCCATGTTCTAAGGTTGGAATCATTGGCCCTTTGTATGGTCCCTCACCCTTGTATGGGCCCTTATTATTAAAAGCGTATGTAGTGGTTATATAGCAAGGGGCCCAAATTAAGGCCCCACACTTGGAACCGTAAAACCCTAAAGCCTTAACCCCTCAACCCTGGCCGATGGATGTCTCACCTGGTTTGTTTTAGTGGCCCCAGCTGCGCGCAACAGGCCCTGGCCGGGACAGCCACATACCAGGTTTAGGGAAAATTTGGGCATGTGCTCGGCTTATGTCCAGGCAGTGTCCAATGTCGAATCCGAAGGGTGAAAGACTCCAGCTTGCGTTTTTTGAACGTTTTTCGACTTAAGGCTTGCAGTATACCCCATAAACCCTCAACTCTAAACCCAAAAACCTAAACCCTTTTAGAGCTTGCTTCGACCTTCTAATGCGGTTCTGGATCTTACGAAGTATGATGAAGTGCTCAGCTGATGCTACACACAAACCAGGTATGCAAGCACGGAGCTAAACCCTCGCGATAAACCCTATACCCTTAACCCTAAACCCTAAACCCTGATGGTCATCGCGGCCAGGAGCGTGACGTTGTCCAAGTGAGCAGTCGCATCTGTGGAGTGACGAAGAGACGCGGAGGGGCAACACGTGGGTTTAGGGTTGAGGGTTTAGGGTGTTGGGTTTTAGGGTTGAGGTTTTAGGGTTTAGGGTTCAGGGTTGAGGGTTTAGGATTGAGGGTTGAGGGTTGAGGGGGCCCACCTCAAGTTTTCCAACACAACATCGTGCATGGCCTTTGTGCATCACCAGTTGGTCTACTGCAGGGGGCCTAAGAATTAGTGTAGAGGTTTGGTTTGTTTTGAAAGATATCGTCGCAATTATTCCGACCCCTATATTGCACACAGGATCCCGGCCAAATGCTGAAGTGCGTGCCACGTCGAAACCGTTTTTGGCCCTCCCGCGGCCCAGAACAGCTGCTTTATAGAATCAGAGTTCAATAAAAGAGGTAAGTTGGGATGTGGCAGTCCTTAGTCGGGTTCCAGTACCCCCTCTTGTAATCCCTATGAAGGACTGGTAGTATAGGGGGTAACATCCCAAGAGGTAAGGGCTCCCCCTTTTCCCGAAAGCATCGCGAAGGGTTCTTCCGTGCGGAGCCCTCTGACCCAACAACATAGAGTGAAGTACATAGAGTCAAGTGCATAGAGTGAAGTGCATAGAGTGAAGCGCGTAGAGTGAAGTGCATAGAGGGAAGTGCATAGAGGGAAGTGCATAGTGTGAAGTGCATAGAGTCAAGTGCATAGTGTGAAGTGCATATAGTGTGAAGTGCATAGAGTCAAGTGCATAGAGTCAAGTGCATAGAGTGAAGTGCATAGAGTCAAGTGCATAGAGTGAAGTGCATAGAGTCAAGTGCATAGAGTGAAGTGCAAGTGCAAGTGCATAGAGTCAAGTGCATAGAGTGAAGTGCATAGAGTGAAGTGCATAGAGTGAAGTGCATAGAGTGAATTGCATAGAGTGAATTGCATAGAGTGAAGTGCATAGAGTGAATTGCATAGAGTGAAGTTGAAGTGAATAGAAAGTGCGAGATTTACGTAGAATTTAGTAGACCTTCGTACCCAGTCCTAGATTTCTAAATTAAAATTGCTCTTTCTAATTAAAATTACTCTTTCTAAGGCGGAGGGCTGGGTTGACATCGCCAATGCGTGGTCGCGGTGCTAAAACCGTCGTTTTTTTACGTTTCTTGATTTGCGCGGACAACCCTCTGCGGGTTTCGGCGTGGTCGCGGTGCTAAAACCGTCGTTTTTTTACGTTTCTTTCTGTGCGCGGACAACCCTCTGCGGGTTTCATCGTGGTCGCGGTGCTAAAACCGTCGTTTTTTTACGTTTCTTGATTTGCGCGGACAACCCTCTGCAGCTGATCGCCGGGTCGCGGTGCTAAAACCGTCGTGTTTGGTACTTTTTTTCGCGCGCGCGGACACCCTCTGCGGGTTTCGGCGTTGGCGCGGTGCCAAAACCGTCGTGTTTTTGCGTTTCCTGACATACAAACGTAACCCCTCTGCGGGTTTCGGCGTTGGCGCGGTGCCAAAACCGTCGTGTTTTTGCGTTTCTTGACATGCAAAAGTAACCCCTCTGCGGGTTTTCGCGTGGTCGCGGTGCTAAAACCGTAGTGTTGTTGCGTGTTTTTTTCGACTTGTGTAGTACAGACGTAGTACGCCGGGGACTTCCGTGGCTGGAAAATCGAGTTTTGTCGTACAAATGTAGTACGCCACGGACGCCCCCGGAGCTTCCGTGGCTGGAAAGTCGATTTTTGTAGTACAGACGTAGTACGCCGCGGACACCCGGAGCTTCCGTGGCTGGAAAGTCGACTTTTGTAGTACAGACGTAGTACGCCCGGGACACCCGGAGCTTCCGTGGCTGGAAAGTCGAGTTTTGTAGTACACACGGACGCCCCCGGAGCTTCCGTGGCTGGAAAGTCGACTTTTGTAGTACACACATAGTACGCCGCGGACACGCGGAGCTTCCGTGGCTGGAAAGTCGACTTTTTGTAGTAAAGACGTAGTACGCCGCGGACGCCCTGGGCGCATGAAAACACCGCAAATAGCATGGTAACGGACATCTGGGCGTTTGAAAACACCGCAAATAGCATGGTAACGGACATCTGGGTGCATGAAAACACCGCAAATAGCATGGTAACAGACATTTGGGCGCTTGAAAACACCGCAAATAACATGGTAACGGACTTCCGCGCGCGTGACGACACGGGGATGTTTTTGTCCTTTCTCGTTGAAAACCTCGCAAATATCGTGGGACTCGAATTCCGGGAAAACCTCGCAAATATCGTGGGACTCGAATTCCGGGATGTCGAAACCCTCGCAAGTATCGTGGGAGTCGAATTCCGGGATGTCGAAACCATCGCAAATATCGTGGGACTCGAATTCCTCGAAAACCTCGCAAATATCGTGGGACTCGAATTCCGGGATGTCGAAACCCTCGCAAATATCGTGGGACTCGAATTCCGGGGCATCGAAAACCTCGCAAATATCGTGGGACTTGAATGCCGGTGCGTCCAAAACCTCACAAGAGAACCTCGCAAATATCGTGGGACTCGAATTCCGGGATGTCGAAACCATCGCAAATATCGTGGGACTCGAATTCCTCGAAAACCTCGCAAATAGCGTGGGACTCGAATTCCGGGATGTCGAAACCCAACCTCGCAAGAAAACCTCGCAAATATCGTGGGACTCAAATTCCGGGGCGTCGAAAACCTGGGAAATTTCGTGGGACTGGAATGTGAATGCCATGCAGCGGACCGGGAAAAAAGTGATCTCGTTTTGGAGGGAAGGCGCGTGCCGCGACCAGCCACTGGAGCTCGGCGTTGTCTTCAATGCCGATGAAAAGTGTACAGAGTTGACCGCAAGTGCATGGCATTCAACTCCACACACTTGAATGCCATGCAGTTCCATACACGTCCACTGGACAAGTGCAGTGTACAAGTTGACTATGCAACCATGTAAGTGCATACATTTGTCCAAGTGCATGCAGTTCGAGTGCAAAGAATCAACTGCATGGAGTAACGCACGGCAAATCGATGCTTTCGGGCCATCCCTCTTCTAGTTTTTGTTCAGGGCTGTTCTGCGAAACCTTGGGCTGTTGGCGTTGGATACTGACAGTCCTTTACCTGGATTCTAGTACCCCCTATGATAATCCCGATTTAGGACTGGTAGTAGAAGGGAGAACATCCCAATGTTTGCACAAGCTGCGTTGCGTGTTGTTGTGAATTTGGTGCGGCGGGGCATTTTTGGCTGAGCAGCCGTCCATCTGGGAGGGGTCTGTGGCCAACCCTAAGCCCTAGGGTTCAGGGTTTAGGGACCCTAAACCCTAAACCCTAAACCCTAGACCCTAAACCCTAAACCCTAAACCCTAAACCCTAAACCCTAAACCCTAAACCCTAAACCCTAAACCCACCGCATGGTGTAGCAAAGTAGACTCCGACAGCCTGCAGCATGGAGATGTGGCGATGGGTGCAGAACTGTCCGGCCGTGCACCTCGTGAGCCGCCGAACCTGGACCGTGCTTCAAACTGTTTGCTGATTTTGTAGCCCTAAACCCTAAACCCTAAACACCTAAATCCCGAAATCCCGAAATCCCTGGACGTCCAAAGGACAAGGTAGCGACGGGTGTTAGGGAAAGACCACGAAAGCCCTGACCCCCCAATATAAGAAATTTGACAGGGTAAGGAGGCAGCAAAGGAAATGATCCAAAAGGAGACTTGGAAGCCTTATTTTCCTGACAAATATGCACTGCAGTCGTCGAGAGATAGAGAATGTGTACATATATATATATATATATATTTATTTTTTTTAAATACGGGGCTTGATGAATATGTGTGCAGGCTTAGGGAGACGTGAGTCTTTGTGAGCTTCGATCTTGTTTGCCTGGATTCAGCGTGCGCGTGGTGCTCTAACACTATGTCACGACCTCTCTGCACGCTTGCACATCCGATCAACCATGATCAATCGGACATTGATAACTAGGGTCCTCGCTACCTCACGCTTTGCATACCCCAGATTTACAAAAAAAGCCGACGAACCCTTTGTGTAAAGCCAAGAACTCAAAATACAGTATCCCTAACGCACTGGATTTTTGGATTTTACGAGTTTGTTGGGGGAGGGAGGGAATGATTACAATTTGGCGTTTTTGCCCACTCCCTCCACAAAGTGGGTTGTTCACAAGGTTGCTCAGCAAAATGGAAGAACCTCGGGCAGTTTCCTGCGCAGGGTTCTACTGGAGTCCCACTGCCTACCTGCAGGAGCCCCCAACAGGGGGCGCGGTCACCAAGGCACCTTCCAAGAGAAAAAACCTAATTTTGCTAACCTCCCCTCGAACCATTCAAGATGAGCCCTCATCTGGCCCAGACCTAGCATTTCGAGCCCAGAATGGGGGTCTGGGCCAGAAGAGGCCTTTTTGTGGGGGATGGGGGGTACGGGGGATGGGGCTTTGGGGGCGGGGGAGGATTTGAGGGGGGGGGGGGGGGGTCTGCATGGGCCCTTACTAGTTCTCCTGTCTCCGACACTCTCAAATAGCAAGTTAAATAGCAACAAGCTCCAAAAAAACGATGATTTTTCAGAATCCAAGAAGAGAAAACAGCGATTTTGTACATGCTCGAGCGATTCACCGAAAAAGTGGGTATTCACGGTCGTTTCACGGGGTTCTCACGCGGTTCTCACGGGTTCTCACGCGATTTTCACGCGCTTTTTTTTTCCTGTTAACTCATCTTTCGGAATAACATCGCGCTTCGTGTATTTGCAAGCTTTTCCCTGCCAACCTCAATCTTTCCCAAGCACCTTCTTCTCGCCCCCTTCCACTGAGCGCAGGCTGTGTCCTGACACTTATCTGCAGAGTCCGACCCCTGAAAAGCAGTAGTGGTGGGTCCGGGTGTATCGTGAAGTTCTTATTTGACCGTGACTTGTCTCAGCAACGTCGTCCGAACGCCCTTTTCCCTGACGTGTGCTTGTTGGGAAGCTTCTTCTCCTTTGCTTGCTCGATACATTTGATGTCACTGCTGAAGCGTGCAAAATCTCAAGAGCGCTGTCCAAGGTACGTTAACATCTGGGAAAGTTCTGATGTGTGTCTGTGTGGAGTATTTCTGGCATTGCTTTCTGCATGCCAGCACCTGTTTGTTTAGGGAAGATGTGTAAAGACCTTGCTTTTCAGGACCGTGCTTTCTATGAGTCAGTTGAGTTGCGTTCAATTGATCGTGTCGGGTTGGTGCACACATCTTTTTCTCATGCCCAGCTATGAACGATCGCGATTTCCTTTATTTGAAGTTGTTGCATCAAAATCAAATCACATAGCCCAAGTATGAAATACACAGGCGATTGCTTGTGAGCCATAGGTCCAACTGTAAGCATCGGAGCACACTCTCGACATGTGCCTCGAGACTACCAGGCCTAGACAGAACCAATATCACCACTATCGCAAAGACACTAGCTACAGCTATTGTTTATTCTGCTTTGCTTGGTGGGAATCAGACAGCACTTAGAACCGATGCAGAGATGCATCTGGCTTGAAGAAATTGGCGCCGAAGTCGGGAAATATGACGTGAACTCTGCAAAACCTCCGATATTCCTCTTCAAAAGTTCTAAAGGTACTGCAAATCCCAGAGTTCATAAAAGACAAGGTTACCGCGTCCGATGGCAAAAGACAAGGTAGCCACGTCTGCGGACCGCCAGGGAAATGCCTAAACCCATATATCCCTAAATCCTAAATCCCTAACCCTAAGCCCTAGAAGCCCTATGCAATCCTATGCAACTTGCAAGTGCCCTATACACCCCAGAAATCCTATGCAACCTATAAACCTGAAAGCCCTGCAAAACCTATGAAACCTGCAACCCTCTACCCGTTAGACCCCCTTAGATCCTCAACGCTCCAAACCCCATAAACCCGTTCAGGGTTTAGGCTTGAAATTTAGGGTTTAGGGTTTAGGGTTGCGGACAGCCCGATTCAAATTTCAGAGCAGCTAAGGAATCTCAACCTCCATGCCGGGCTTTCCGAATGGCCTCATGCTCCTGGGCCCACCACCCAGAGACTCCAAAAACCCTTGATTAAGGAGTTTAGGGTTTAGGGTTTAAGGTTTAGGGTTTAGGGTTTAGGTTTGGGGTATCATTAAGGGATATTCCTTAATTAAGGGGTTTTGGAGTCTCTGGGCAAGCCTTACCATCTCAAAGGCTAAACTCTTGTATTTTCCTTTTGGATTTCGGGCTGCTGAGTTGGGATGGGTTAGTTTTAGGGTTTATTCATTTTAGGGTCTAGGATTTAGGGTTTAGGGCGCTGAGTTGGGATCTGGGGTTTGTGGTTTGGTGTACTGCTTTCCATGTGGGCTGCGCTGCGTTGAAATTTGGCCCCTTCCCCCCCCCCCCCCCCCCCTCTCCCCTGCACACGACGGGGCCCATTCCCAGAGAACTCAAAACCCCTTAATTGAGGAATATATACCTTGAATCATATTAGGGTTCCTAGTAATTATATTTTATGGGATATTCCTTGCTTAAAGGGTTTTGGAGTCTTTGGGTTCTTCGCTGAAATCCATCGTCTCTTTTCCTTCTTGCGGCTTTGCAAATAAGAGCCGACGCTCCTACTCGGCATCTCGGCCAACCTAAGTCAATCGTTCGCGCGTTGAGCTCTTCTTGTCAGTCCCTGTAATGGTTCTGGGCAGGGTGCAACCTATTTCCGGTACGCAGTTTGTCAGAGGGTGGGGGGGGGGGGGGGCGAGAAAATAGGTATCTTCAAGGCCAAACTGCATATGGCCAGCTGCTTAGCTAGGCGGGCGGCCAAAACAGAAAACCAAATAATCCCAGACTGGAGCCAGCGACTTAGGTTGATGTTGAGAAAAGAGTTTAAGGTTTAGGTTTTTGATGCAGGGGAGGGGGGGGGGGGGCTGGGCTTGAGCCCTAAACCCCAGAACCCTAAACTCTGGACCCCAAACTTCAGGGTTTTAACCTCTTAGACAAGTGTGAAATGCCAAGACTTCCAAAGCTTCAAAGTGAGCATAACCTTGCAACGCTTGCCCCCAGCGAACCCAATATACCTTAACGTGTAGTGGGTGGGCAGATATGCCGCAATTAAGAATAGTATCCCTTAATTAAGGGGTATTATGGGCTCGCTGAGTTTTCACAGAGTGGACTCTCCCACGGAAACTCCGACACCCTAAACGGCAATCACCTTGCTACCAAGCTTACTGTTGGTTAGTAGGGAATGAGGGAATGAGGTACCCTGTATAGTCCCTTAAAGGGTATATGTAGGGATACGGGGTACCTCATTCCCTCATTCCCTCATTCCCTCCTTCCCCTAAAACCCTAAATCCTAAACACTAAACCCTAAACCCTAAACCCTAAACCAACAGCAAAGGCTTCATGATGTTGCAATCACCCGGAGTCGGCTGAGAGGGCGCTCGGAAGACGTTCTCTTCGCCGAGGATCCGATGCTGCTGCGCCGTCTGAGACGTGGCTTCGTGGGTGCGCAAAAAAACTTTGTGGTACTTTACTGTATCTTTAGAGCCTTAGCCTTTTTGGGTTTATTGGGTTTCTTCATAGGGCACCTAAAAATTTGATTTATAGCTACCCTTCTGAGTGCAGCCAAGATTAGTGTAGGCACTCAACCTTCGGTTGAGAGGGGGGCTTCCTTTCTTAAATTGCAGAATAGTTTAGGGTTTAGGGTTTAGGGTTTAGGGTTTAGGGTTAGGGGTTAGGGTTTAGGGTTTAGGGTTTAGGGTTTAGGGGGAATATACTTTTAAACTACAGGACCCCCTTGTCCTGAATGAAGGCGTATTCTTCACTTCTGGCGGGTGTTGATTTTTTTCTTTTTTCTGGGGGGGGGGGTGTTCCTGGTTGCTGTTGAGCTTTGGGGCGGTTGAACCGCTTGAAACTCCCGGAGTAACATAAGCTCAAGCATTTGCATTTAGGATTGAAACTAATCTCAGGAACGCCACAAAAAGGGGAATCCAGGAGCAGGCACAAAGGGCTTCCCTGACCTTCAAATAAATAAGGGCCTCTACGGGCCCTGACGCGCCGAAGGCCCGAAAAGGGCCGAGGCTACCCCCAACCCCAGCTTAAACCCTAACACCGCAACTTGAAAAACATCAAAGCAAGCTTGCAAGCCAAACTCCCGCGACTTGGGACTCCGGGGCCCTCTGGAAGCTGGTGGACCTCTTTTCTCTAGCCGGACGCTCAGGGCCAAGAGGCTTGGTGCCCCAGGATTTGCCCGTGCCCGCAAGAACAAATGCGATTTTTTTACTAAGAACGACCCCCCAGAAGGGCCAGGAAAGCCCCCAGGAAGCCCCCAAAAGGCGCCAAGAGCCACCAAAAGGCTTGAGGCCCTTAAAGAAGGGGAATCCAGGAGCAGGCACAAAGGTTTTCCCTGACCTTCAAATAAATGAGGGCCTCTACGGGCCCTGACACGCCGAAGGCCCGAAAAGGGCCGAGGCTACCCCCAACCCCAGCTTAAACCCTAACACCGAAACTCCAAGTGAGGGGTCGCTTCCGTCGAGCGACAGACCCCGAACGCTCAGCCGGGCCTTACAGCCCGAGCGCCCAAGCGAAAAGAGAAACGGAAAGGTGAGGGTTAAGCCTCACCGTCTGTCCTGGACAGGCCAACGGACATCGGCCATTTTTACGACAACGTCAGTACTCGGCTAAACCTAAACCCTACACCCCAAGCCCCGAAGCCCTAAACCGAGGCTTAAGCTTCGTGGAGTCTGTGGGAACTGGGGGCGAGGCTACCTTAGTCCGCCGCGGTTTGCCCAAGTTCTTCGACATGGATGCCCAGACCCTCTCTGCCGTCTACTCAGGCGAAGATGCCGGTGAACCCCTGAGCTCAGCTGGGAGTCTGTCCGAAAAGGCCTGCAGAGGTACGCTTTTTTGCCCTGCTTTTGGGTTCTAAAGTTATAGTTTCCTTGTAAAGGAACCAATCCCCAAAAGGGTGCCCGTAGTAGGATGTGCTTACTGGGCTAGCAAGAAGGTCTGCGGCTCGCTGTTGGGTTCTGTCAAGGACGCCATCTCGGGTGGATCATTCGTCGAACTGAGCAGGCTGGACAAGGCAAATGGTGAAAATGCACAGGTGTCCTTCTTCACCGGCACCGGCCAGTGGGTGCTTTGCTCCAAGAATGTATCAATGCTAGCCGCGAACGCCGCAGAGATCGAGCTACCGCAGTGGTCTGACCGCCGCTACCGTTTCGCAAGGCACGTGGCAGAACTCTGGTTTGCCCAGCTGATGGCCTTGCCGGACACGTCGCGCAAGAACCTTGAGGAGACTCTGTCATCCCGAACACTGGTTGGGGAAATGATCGGAGGCAGTGGGGCACACTTGGTGGACTATGGCTCCCTCCGCAGACTGCAGTGGTTTGCCGTGGTGCCGAATCAGGGAGATGAGCTGTGCTGGCCACCTGCCAGCAGCCTGGCTTTCTTTCACCAGATGGGACTGCCCGCAGTCAGACTGAAGCTCCTTGGGCCGGATGCGTGTACATCCCTTGAGGACGCGGTCCGTGCGCTGCAGGAAAACTGCCTGGCGACCGAGAAAGCCACGTTGCAAGACGTGGGCGAAGGCTTTGTAACCTACGTGACCGCGAGGTCCAACGACGATGACACAGGCCGCGTCATCCACTTGAGCAAGATGAAGTCGATGGATTACAGGCTGCTGCGGCGCATGCGGGAGAGGGCCAAAGTCTTCGCTCAGCGGGCTGGGTCCATGCTCGTGGAGGATGTCGTGGAGGAGTACAGGAAACCGGGCCGCAACCCCAAACCCTAAAACCTAAACCCTGAACCCTAAACCCCAAACCCTAAACCCTAATTCAAGCTTTGAGTTCTTCAGGGCAGAAGCGGCAACTCGCCAACTTTGTGTTTCTCAGGGATCCTCCATAGACAGCAGCAAAGGAAAGAGGTGGTCAGTGCCGGACTGGACCCTAATCTGACAACCTGTCGCACAGAAACTTTGCTTTCTTCTGGCTGGGTCTTAGGACTTTAACTTTTTGGTTTTTGTAGAAACTACCCTAAACCCTTAACCCTGAACCCTTAACCTAAAAGTTAAACTTTTAGGAGGGGTTCAGAAGTCAGCCAAGGAAACCCTTGCAAAGCTCTGCCGCATGATCTTCGCTGAGGACGCAAACTGCGCTGCTCATGAAGGGCTGGTTTTAGGGGCTGCGGCCCCCTTAGGGTGTATAGGGTTTAGGGCTTAATTAGGATTTAGAGTTTAGAGTTTAGGGTCGGTTTAGGGCAAAATCGACATTCCCAACAGACCTGTAGCATGCTCGGAGGACATCCCTAAACCCTAAACCCTAAACCCTAAACCCTAAACCCTAAACCCTAAACCCTAAACCCTAAACCCTAAACCCTGCTCGGAGGACATCTCCTCTGAAGCTGTGGACGAGCAGTTCCTGCAACTACTCTATCGGGCCGAGAGCTTTGAGGGCAAGCTTGCGCCCGGGAGGCTCCGCAACCTTAGGGTTTAGGGTTTAGGGTTTAGGGTTTAGGGTTCAGGGTTCAGGGTTTAGGGTTTAGGGTTTAGGGTTTAGGGTTTAGGGGAGCCCGAGAAGAGGTTTGTTTGAAAGGTTTCGAGCGCTTGGGGCGTAGAGGGTTGTTCGAAGGTCTCAGGGTTTAGGATGCAGGGTACACACGTCACAGTGCTTGGAGTACAAACCCTAAACCCTAAGCCCTGAACCCTAAACCTAACCCTAAACCCTAAACCCGGGCTTCCTGGCTTGCCATGCGCTTCTTGAGGGAAGTTTTTTGGGTGGGAGCAGGGTTTCGGGATTTAGGGTTTAGGGTTTAGGGTTTAGGGTTTAGGGTTTAGGGTTTAGGGTTTAGGGTTTAGGGTCACTTGATCCATTCCTCAGATGATGACCTCTTCCGGGTACCCTAGACACGGTCTGCATTGTCATGGGGGGCCCGGAAGAGAACTTTGGTCGGAGAATTGTCCTAAACCCAAACCCCAAAACCCTCTAAACTCGAAACCCTAGACCCTACACAAGCTTGCTAGGGCTTAGGGGATCAGAGCTGCATGAAGGAAGGGAAGGGGGGACTGCAGACGTTGAGCGTTTCTTCGTTGGGTTTACGGTTCAAGTAGGGCTTGGTGAGTAGACTTAGATTTAGATCGGGTTTAGGGTTTCGAGTTTAGGGTTTAGGGTTCAGGGTTTAGGGTTTAGGATTTAGGTTCTGGATGGATGGCTGCTGCGCTGGCCTCAGTTCCAGTCTTAAAAAAGGGTTTAGGGTCTGGGGCGATATTGTGGGATTGTGTCTTAGGGTGGAATATGTATGGAATATGGCGGGAAAGGCCCTAACCTTCTTTGTGGCGCGTTTAGCATAGAATCTCCGACCCCTTCTGCGAGGGCTGCCCCAGTGCTTTGCGTCATCGCACCGCCCGGTGAGATGACAACGACAACCTGGAACTGCTTGGAGGACTTACGTAGGGTTTAGGGTTTGGGGTTTAGGGTTTGCTGGGTGCTTTTTGTGAATGGCCTCACAATGGATTAGAATTTTTATTGCACCGAAACCAAATCTAGAGGCCGCTTCTCCTTAGTCCACCAGCTGCGGCATTTTCGGGATAATGAGAGGACTGGAACTCGAAAGTTCTAAGACAGTGTGAGAAATCTCTGGAGATGTTCCGGAGCGTCTGAGCATGCATTCTTTAAGGCGAGGCTTTTGTGGAGTTGTTCGGGTTAGGGTCGTCTCAATGCCTTGGTAGCCCAGTGGTACTCTTTCCCTCTTTTTTTTTTGCTCTGGGTTCCCTTATAAGGTAACCAACCTGCCCTTATTATAATATGGTTCCTGGGCTACTAGATGCAGTTTGCATCTCAACTTGTAAGCAGAAGGGAAACCACTACTGATCTTCCCGGGTGCCTCTTAAGCATGGCTTCTGGGTAGAACCGTAAGTTACCTTACTAGGGTCCTGACTATACGGGAATCCTACTATTTGGGGGTCAATGTTAGGGGTCCCCTATTTTCCTAAGCCCTCATGTATGGAAACAGCTCTGCCTAAGCTGAGCCGCAGATTCTAGGGCTAAACCCTAAACCCTAAACCCTAAACCTCTAAACCTCTAAACCTCTAAACCTCTAAACCTCTAAACCTTAAACCTCTAAACCTCTAAACCTCTAAACCTCTAAACCTCTAAACCTCTAAACCTCTAAACCTCTAAACCTCTAAACCTCTAAACCTCTAAACCCCTAAACCCCTAAACTCCTAAACCCCTTAAACCCCTAAACTAAACCCTAAAACCTTAAAACCCCCTCCCTTAAGCACCCTAGAACCCCAGAAGCAGAGCACGCCAGGAACTCTTCCGCGGCGCCTTGGCCTGCAGAAGCTGATGCACCAAACTGCCGGTTTGAGGGTCGGAGGGGAGGAGAACCGTACGTGCATGACCCTAAACCCTAAACCCTAAACCCTAAACCCTAAACCCTAAACCCTGGCCGAGGCGAGGAAGGGTCGAGCGACTCCAAAAGCGTACGCTCTCCGGACAGCTTGCAGAAAGGCGACTTCCCAGAGCCTTCCAGGGTTTGGGGTTTATAGGGTTTAGGGTTTAGGGTTTAGGGTTTAGGGTTTAGGGTTTAGGGTTTAGGGTTTGGTGTTTGGGGTTTGGGGTTTGGGGTTTGGGGTTCGGGGTTTGGGGTTTGGGGTTTGGGGTTTGGGGTTTGGGGTTTATAGTTTATAGGGTTTAGGGTTTAGGGTTTAGGGTTTGCGGTTTGGGGTTTGGGGCTTGGGGTTTGGGGTTTGGGGTTGGGGTTTGTAGGGTTTAGGGCTCGGGGTTGGGGATTTCTGAAATTTGTGGTGCACTTCACGACTGGGGGTTCCTCTAAGAGCGATTGGAGTAGATTCTGTGGCAGAAATAAATGGGAGAAACGAGAACTTCGGAGCCCTAAACCCTAAACCCTAAACCCTCAGCCCTAAACCCTAAACCCTAAACCCCTCCAAACCCTAGAGCCTTGGAGGCAATCTCAGTTCAGCCTGGCACGACTCCACAGCTTCGAGAAAGCGGGCCTTCCTCAACGTCAGCCCCCAGGGCCTGGAAAGCCTTTTCTTTCCTGCGCAGCTCTCGCCACTCTGGAAGTACATTTTTTGGGGCTCTCCTTTTTTGTCTTGGGCTCTTGGTGGCTTCGAGAAGTCCTAAACCCTAAACCCTAAACCCTAAACCCTAAACCCTAAACCCTAAACCCTACATGGTTTCAGCATGTCGGAGCGCCGGTGACCCAGGAAGGCCGGCGAAGAGGCTCCCCGCAAGCGCAGGCGCGTGCAGGAAGCTCTGGAAGAGAAGCAGCAGCAAGTCGCGACCCGCTTGGCTTCTGGGCAGTTTTTGGAAGCATTCTGAAATTCTGAAGTTAGGGTTTAGCCCCTAAACCCGAAACCCTAAACCCTAAACCCTAGGTTTTAGGGTTTAGGTTTTAGGGCTTCCCAGCACCAGCCCAGGCATCCTCCTTCAGGAGCAGGTGTCAATTCCTCTTTTGGGGTTGGTCAGATGCGCTGCTGCCCGAGCATGCCAAGCAGACAGCAGACTTGGCACGGCCCTGTCGCACGCGATTCGAGTCTCGCATGTTCGCACGGCTTAAGCCCCGGAGACGGCAGATCCTGGGCAAGCTCCAGTCCCACGCACTGCGCCTCTGGACAAAGCTGCCAGAATCTCAGGCGCGATGGCTACCCACGCTGCCTCGTCTGACAGAGACTCGGGCGCTGTCCACTATGGTCGGCAGCTTCGGGGCACCGCCGCCGAAGAAGGACTTTTCTAGCCCTGGGCCGGGCCAGAATTCTGCGAGGCCCGTGATACAGTCGACCGTCATTGTCGTCATCCCACTGGGTTTACCTGGGATGGGTAAGAGCTCACTGCTTGAGCATCTGTTCCAGTTGGGCCAGCGTTCTGCCTGGAAGGCCTACCGCCAAGGTCAGCTGGTACAGACCGAGAAAGGGGGAGAGGCCAAGGACTCGATCAAACCCTGAAACCGAAATTTAAAACCCCAAATCCTAGAAAAAAGATATGCTGTGTATGAAAAAATAAAAATGTATATATATATATATGTAGATTATACACATAATTTTCCGGTACACACACACACACAACCTCAGCCCAAAGGCCCCTCACTCCGTTGCACCCTAAGCCCTACACCCTTGGCCCAAACACTTTTCACTCTGTTTGCACCTTGAAGCCCATGGCGTGTGCAAGTTAGGGTTTGGGGTTCTTGGGCTTAGCCCTAAACCCTAAACCCTAAACCTTAAACCCCAAAACCCTAAACCTAGGTGCAAGTTTGAGAGTCAAAGCCCAAAGGCACTCCACTCCATTGCAACGCTCTCGAGTGATGAATTCACGGGCGAGGAACTGAGATGTCTGGGCGCCCAGGTTGCACGCAAGAGCCCTGGGGGTTTAGGGGGGTTTAGAGGGGATTGGGGGTTTAGCGGGGTTCAGGGGGGTTTAGGGGGGGTTTTGGGGAGGGGGGGGGGGGGGGGGGTTGTTCAGCTAGGCATGATAAGCCCTTGGGATACACTTTTTTGTTAACATGATTGCCCCTATCGTAACTAGCCTGAAGGCGATCTTATTTAGGAACATCAAACCCTAAACCCAAAACCCTATGGTGCTGCAGAAATCCTAAACCCGAAAGCCTAAACCCTAAACCCTAAACCTTAAACCCTGTGCGAGAGCCGAAACCCTAAACCCTAAACCCTAAACTGCATGTCACATGAGACTCAGTGGGACTTAGGGATGGATGCCGCCAGCAGCAGCTCCAAAGATGTCGTGCGATGCCGTAAACTGGCCGCCAGCCGATACCAGGGAGCGATCGAGGCGTCTTAGTAGCTGAATGAGTACACCATTACAGACTTTATAAGGGTTTAGGGTTTTGTAGGGTTTAGGGTTTAGGGTTTTTTGGGGTTTAGGGTTTAGGGTTTAGGGTTAGGGTTAGCTGAATGAGTACACTTTGCAGGCTTTACACTTTGGTGGGATTGTAGTCCCCTACAGAACTGAAAGTGTGCACTTTTTGGGGGGCTGATGAACTCAGCAACTAAGGAGTTCTTTGAGCAGGCAGCGGCAGCTGCGACGGATTCAGAGAAGCTGCACTTGCTTCTCTTGGATAAGAACCATCCCCCATCTGCACTTCACCGCGAGGCACAGACCTTGCAAGCGCTGGCCGCCAAAGTTGGGTGCCATCTTTGCCTCAAGGCTCTCGCGATCGAGGCAGACTCAGAGGCCACTGCACTGCCGAGCAACTTGCTGCAGGAGGAAGAGAAGCATTTTGGACCGTGGGCATATCCCTGGAGCCCCGGTGTCCTAGCCGAGTGCGCCAGCCGCCTGCTGCTCAGAGCCAGTCACGAGACGCTTTCTGGGAACGAGACGTCGTTGTTTGTTCTCCTGGGTTTTCTACGATTGCACCATCGCCTGGCGCAGCTCAGTGATCTTGCCGACAGCTCCATCGAGGTGGTTCACGCACCGTACATCAGCATTGGAGGACTGGCCTCCTGGCAAGGTCATGATGCTCCAGATCCTTGGCATCAGCTGGAGCTACGTGCCCTCTTCCACCAGGCCCTTCTGGTCATGCAGAAGCCTTTCGCCAACCAGGAGCCCCGACTCTTCTGCAAAGAAGCCCCCCCAAAGTCCTAAACCCTAAACCCGAACCTTCAACCCTTAACCCTTAACCCTAAACCCTAAACCCTAAACCCTAAACCCTAAACCCTAAACCCTAAACCCTAAACCCTAAACCCCAAACCCTAAGCCCATACCGTAGGTCTGTGAGGTGCCACAAAAAACAAGCACCGAAAATCAATTTCCCAGTTCTGAAACCCTCAAGCCCAAGCCCCTAGCCACCCCTGAAGCCCTAATCCCTAAACCCTAAACCCTAAACCCTAAACCCTTAAACCCCTAAACCCCTAAACCCCTAAACCCCGAAACCGCAAAGGCCAGAGCCCCGGAAGCCCGAAACCCGATAAGCCCCAGAATCCTATGAAGCCTGCACTGCGTCTTGCAGTCAGCTGGGCGGGGAGGCAAAAAGACCCTTACACCCCTAAATCCTAAACCCTAAACCCTAAACGCTAAACCCTAAACCCCAAACCCTAAACCCTAAACCCTAAACCCTACGAGGAGCCTGTGCAGCCGCTTCTGTCCGCAATCTCCAGGCTGCTCCTCGCCTCGGGCCTTACGAGTCCCGGCGCCGAGCGCCTCAGCGCTTTCCAGCGTGGTGGGGTTTAGGGTTTAGGGTTTAGGGTTTAGGGTTTAGGGTTTAGGGTTTTAGGGTTTTAGGGTGTTAGGGTTTTAGGGTTGTAGGGTTTTAGGGTTTTAGGGTTTTAGGGTTTTAGGGTTTTAGGGTTTTAGGGTTTAGGGTTTAGGGTTTTAGGCTTTTAGGGTTTAGGGTGTGGGCACTTGGGGTTGAGGATGACAGGTTTGTTTCTGGAGCGTAGCCAAAAGTCACCTTTGCTTGTCGCCCAGAACACGCAGCCAGCCTCCCCAGGTTTAGGGTTTAGGGTTTAGGGTTTAGGGTTTAGGGTTTAGGGTTTAGGGTTTAGGGTTTCGGGTTTAGGGTTTAGGGTTTAGGGTTTAGGGTTTAGGGTTTAGGGTTTAGGGTTTAGGGCCCCAGGAGCCAGGGGCAGCACGCCCGCGAGTGTGCGGAGGGGCTCTGGCCAAGCATCCTCCGTCCCCGTGCCATCCAAGAGTCTGCCCTGCCAGCTGGCTTGAAAAGGCCCTTATTTCCTTTTTAGGGGGTTTAGGGTTTAGGGTTTAGGGTTTAGGGGTTAGGGCTAGGACCCGGAGTAGGGGTTACGTAGGGGGGGGCTACTTAGGTCTATAGGGACTACTTAAGGTATATATAGGGGGGTATGTAGGGGAATAAGACAAACTCGGACCCGGAGTCGGGGCCCTTATTTCCTTTTGTCAGGGTGGGGGTTTCCCTTATAACCAAAAAGGGCACCGTTGTTATTCCTAGGTTACTCCTGAGTCTAGTTGAAGTCTGAGTAGAAAGGCCTTTGGGCCAAAAACCGTAAAATGAGAGCTTTTAGGGCCTTAGGGTAAGGGTTGGGAAGGCGAGTGGCGGGATGCCTGGGATGTTTACGCGTGCGCGGATTGATTATTTGCAGTGTGGACACTGCCAACAGACACCTCCCTTAGAATTATGTACTTGGGCCCGAAAGGGAGGTACTTTTAAGGCCCAAGTATTTCCTAGTTCGGTACATGGACCCTTAGGGCCTTAGAGCCTATGGGGTCTGGGTCTGGACGTGACTTCGGATGTCTTGTTCGGTGCATGGGGTTTATGACTTTAGGTTTGGCTACAGACGGCAGCTGACGAACCCGAGTCTGAGAGAGAGAGGGAGGGAGAGATTTAGCAGCCGCTCTTTTCAGCACTACAATGTGGGCACTTCCCAAAATAGGGGTACAAGTTTTGTACCCCAAATAGAGTAGAATCTCCTTGACGGGACCCCCAGGGTACCCCCTGTTTTCGGAAACTCCCATGTCGCGCAGCCAGCACATGAGACTGACCTAGGCCGGACGTGGTTCCGCCGGTGCGATACGTCGCGCTGGAAGTGGAGCAGCACCACGTAACCCTGGAGGCATGCGGGTATCAACTCTCAGGGTTTGGTAGAGCTGAGGGTTCAAAGTTAAGCGGTCATCCCCAGATCTTTCAAAATCCTGAGTTAAGGAATATACCCTACTTTATATACTAAGGAGCAGTATTATGAGGGTAAGTTCCTTACTTAAGGAAGGGTTTTTGAAAGATCTGGGTCCCTGAAATGTAGCTGTCGCATCGGTGGCCTTTGACTTGTTTGGTGTTTTGGTACAAAGTCTCCACGAAATTCGGGCTTTTGCGTGGCCAAAGTCCTAGTGATGTTGGCCTTTCGGGGTTTAGGTAGGGTTTTAGCCCTACACCCTACACCCTAAACCCTAGCTAGGACCCTGAGCAGGCCCTTACTTCCTTTTTTAGGTCAGGGTTCCCTTATATTCCCCTGAACACCAAAAAGGGTACCTTGTTTACTCCTGGGTCTAGCTAAGCCCTAAACCCTTTTCGGGTTTCAGGGTAGCGTTCTATCGAGGCATTGCTCCGGCGCCTTTCGGACGCCATGCGCATCGTGGCTGGCGACTGCGAGGAAGCTGAGGCGTTCCATTCGCAACTGCCCCTTGCCTTTGTCGCAGCGGGGTAACATTTTACATCTTTAAGTGTACTTTAACTCAACAAGGAATAGAAACTCAATTTTTTACTACTAGCCCAACCATGAACCAGTTGCTGGGTAGGCAAGCTCCAAACCCTTAACCCTTTTCTTAGTAGTAGAGTTGGTAGCCTTGAAGCTTGTTGGGCATTATAATCTTTGTTTAAATCCCAAGGTTAGCCATTAGTTCCCTAGGATCTGGACAACTACGTTTTGGATCTTCTGAAACTCTTATACCCCGAGCCATTGCAATCCCTACCCTGCAGTGCGCATTCTCCATGATTCTGGCATGCTCGCCATTCTTAGTGGGTTTAAGGGTTTAGGCTTCTCTGCGCAACAGAAATAGAGCCGAGGTTCAGTTGGCCGCAGGTCCTTCACATCACTACATGCTACTTGGCTTTCTTCTGGCTGGCTTGAACATCTTGGGCTTTTGTAGAACCTACAATAAGGAGCCTAAAAGGTAAACCTTTAGGAGGGCTTCACCTTAAACCCTAAACCCTAAACCCTAAAACCCCTAAACCCTAAACCCTAACCCCGAACCCTAACCCCTAAACCCTAAAAGCCAAGGCTATGTGGGCGGTGGCACATTGCCAGCCTCTGAACGAGACATCTTGACCAAATCGAAGCAACTGCTTCTGGGCTTTCTCAGTAGATGATTCTACTACGATTTGCCTGAGAACCCCCTGCCCCCCCCCCCCCCCCAAACATAAGTGCAATATAGGGATTGTGATCTTCTATTTTTTGGGGAGCTCTTGAGCACATAGGTCTGGGTCTACATGGTGGCTTTGAGAACCCTAAACCCTAAACCCCTTTCACGAAGGTTCCGGGAGGCCGCCGCGTTTGACTGCGCGGTGACACATCTCGTGGGCGCTCGAGGCCAGCCAGCCCCCGCTGTATCAGGGTTTAGGGTTTAGGGCTTAGAGTTTAGGGTTAGGGTTTAGGGACCCGATCTTGTGCTATATGAGGCAAGGATTATGAGGTAAGGAGTACATTGCTGTAATTGGCCAGTGTACAAGTGGCGCCCTGGTGGGGTGTATATGGGGTGTCCTTTTGAGCATTTGGAAATGCAAAACCCAACCTGGCATACAAAGAATGTGTTTTGTTGACCCCGTCCATCGACCACGTTTTGCCACAATCTTACTCTATAGACCACTAAATTGGACATTGGACATATGTGAAAGCAGCATCTTTGAGCACGCCGCATGTTCTTCATGCCTAGTAGCGGGCTTTCCATCCTCACGACCTTGAGAGCGGATAGCACATCCCAAGCCGCTATTAAAGCAAACCTGTGTCATTCCCGGCTGCATTCTTCACATGCCACGGCATGGTGCTGGCGTTGCCCCGGTCCTGGACGGGGCCCTGTGGCAAGAATGGGGCTGTAAAGAGTTCACAGATTCCTCAAGACTGACGGTCGAATGGCACAGAACGGCACCAGACTCGAATCGTATTCGGAGGATGATCAACGTTTCCTGCCCACGCTCCCTCGGACGTTTTTTCAGAATGAATCTCAGAACTTTGTGCCGCGCAGCATAGCGACGAGGCGCTCATGCTTCGGGCCTTACACAGTTACAGACGAACCATGCAAAGGCAGGGTTTAGGGTTCAGGGTTCAGGGCTTAGGGTTTAGGGTTTCTAGGGCTTAGGGCTTAGGGTTTAGGGTTTGGAGCATGGTGCTTGATTCTTGCAGCCTTTGTAGTCGCCTCTACTCAAGAGCTGCTTGCCGGGACCATACCCCAAAAGGTATACCACAGGGAATCCCAGCTCCATTCATCCTTCAGCCCTGTGGGGGTTTACGAAAGACCCCTTCATCCCCTCATATAGACCCCCAAATAGTAGGATCTCCTTAGAATCAGGACCCCTTAATATCGTAAACCCTAAACCTCTCATGTTCCACTTTCTGGAGTTTACTGCAAGTCAAGGTGAAGCGCTTGGACTCTCGGAGCTCCTGCTTGGAACCTTCAGGCTTTGGGGTTTAGGGGTTTAGGGGTTTATGAAGCGGTCGTCGGACGATCCCGGCGAGACAGACGCACGGATCCCTGCTCCAAGCTCTCTCCTCGTTGAATTAATTATGAGCGTTATACCGAGCCCACGTGACCTTGGGACTAACAAAAGGTGTTGGACAATCAACAGGATCTCGGGGAGGCTGAAAGGGAATAGCCAGCGCCCGACTGTACCGTCTGTGTGCCCAAAAGATGTCTGACAGCTTCCCGACATCAGCCCGCACTGTACCAGGGGCAATGCACATCGACGGTTCGTTAACACCCCAATGAGCAAGGGACTTGGTCCGGGCCATTGGGAAATCAATGAAATCAATGGCAGCTTCTTTGAACATGAACCGTACGATGCTTCCAAACGGGGTTTAGGGTTTAGGGTTTGGGGTTTAGGCCGCGAAGTCTGCGCAGGCGCACTGGCTCTGGCAGTGGTTGATGAGCCAAGGCCCTTGCGCATCATCGCTTGCTGTGCGTTGTGCATGCGCACTTTTTTCGGGGTATAGGGGGACTATACAAGGTATACATAGGGGTTATATAGGGGAATCAGATCAAGAGTCCCCTTCTAGGGGTCCCTCCCTATAGCCCTTGAGGGTTGTTTGATTTAGGCTGCTTGGGATCCGTGCACTACGCTGCTGAAGTCGCGGGAGGCTTCGAGCAGATGGCTTGCCAATCGCAGATGCCCAGAGGTGCACCTTGTATTATAGAACCCCAGGAATGTTAGGGTTTCTTGAGGAGGGGGTTTAAAGGTTTGGGGTTTAGGGGTAGAAATGTTAGGGGTTTAGGGTTTAGGGTTTAGGAAGGGGGAGGGCGGGTTAAAGGGGGGTATGCAACCCAACGTTCCCTAATACTCCACAGTACTACCTAAGGCTCCATGAGCTTCCCTAAAATGCCCTAACCCTCCATGAACCCCCCTCCCTTGATGTCAGTGACCCTAAGATTGCGCCAGCATGGGGAAGTTCATTCTGCGGGCCTGAGCGAAACAAAGACACTACAGTTGGAGAGCATCGCTGTGTTCTGTCCGTGCTGTAGAGGATGCAGTTCAGCTTAGCGATGTTCAGGGTCCCTGTGATCCCCAGCCTGCAGGCCGCACATTACATTGTGCACACGGTCACCATGGCAGCCTCGTCATTCGAACGATGTTCTCAAGGCGGGTGTGGCTAGAAGTTGGGCTTGAATAGGCACAGCCTCATGTATGGCATTTGAGATATCTTCAGCCCCCCCCCCCCCCCTCCCGTCCCCCCCGTGTGGAGGAACAATAATTCCGAATTGAGCAGAAGGCTTACTGATTTTGAGCATTGGGCAGCCCGTACAGGCCGTCTCTTTGCTTCACCCCAAACCCAAGCCTTCTAAGCCCTGCACCTCACGTGCTTGCCGCAGCTCCACTACACAACACCCGGAACTAAAAGGTTTTGGCGATGGCCAGGCTGTCCTAAGCCCTAAGCCCTAAACCCTAAACCCTAAACCGGTGCTATTTTGCCTGCCGGCAGGCTGCCAGGCCATTCCTTGGCGAAGACGTCGGAGTCGGGGCCTTTGGAAAGGTCGTTTTGTGGTTTGGGCTTTTGGCCTGGAGATTCGTGGGTAATTATGAGTAGGGTTACCAACGCCCCAAAGAAGATCATGCATATAGTTTTCCTCTATTTTCACTCTACTTCTGCCATGAACCTCCAGTAGGGCAAGCCGGAATTTGGCAGCTGGAGGCGTGCAAGAATTCCGAGCCGAATGCGTAGTAGGCGTTTGCACACGCATGGCCGCATAGTGCAAGAAGGATAGCCATCAAGACGTTGCCACTGCAGCAGCTTGCTAGCACCGTGACGACGACCCACATGACGTGCATTTCTATCCAAAACTGCTGCTAAGTCGCCTGAGCTCGTTCATTTCACGTTTACCGTTTGCCCTCTAATTAGCTGGCAGTGTCATGATGTATGCTGAATTAGGATAAACCCACCTGGTCACCTGCCAAAGCCCACCGGATAAACGGACGAGCAGATCAATACATGTATGTATCCATGCAAGCAAGCTGGCGATGGGAAGTCCCAAGCTACGACCTCTGGAAAGATTGCTTGTCCTACAGCTTCTGGCCATCTAGTAGGACAACCCTAAACCCTAAAACCTAAAACCCTAAACCCTAAACCCTAAACCGAAGACTCCCAAAGCCGCGGAGGTTGCCGCTTCTGGCAAGCCAGCGCCCCAGAGCAATGCAGTGGGTCAGGACGCTGGGATGGGCTTTGGAGCTGTTCAGAGTCAGTGGCTTCGAGTAGCAGTGGGTTTTAGGGTTTACATAAGGTGTTAGGATATTGCGATTTAGGTTTAGGGTTTGTGGGTTTAGGTCTAGGGATTTTGGTTTAGGGTTGCAGGTTTAGAGTTTAGAGAAGCCTAGGTTAGAGAACAGGGTTTGGGGCTCACGCTCGTAGTGCAAGCATGCCAGCGAGATTCCCCAGGGCCGACCACACAAAGCTCCGCCTGCCTTCAAATCTCAAGTAATCTCATGTCCTGCTGATCCAAAAACCTGACGGCCACAAAGAAAAAAGGTACTTTCAATTCCACACGGCCCCTAAACCCTAAACCCTAAACCCTAAACCCTAAACCCTAAACCCTAAACCCTAAACCCTAAACCCTAAACCCTAAACCCTAAACCCTAAACCCTAAACCCTAAACCTGGGGATTTTTGTGAGGTGGATGCGGAATCTAGCGGTGGGCTCTGCAGCTTCGACCTCAGAGTGCCAGACTTTTGGGCTTGGGGTTGAGGGTTTAGGGTTTAGGGTTTAGGGTTTAGGGTTTCGGGTTTCGGGTTTCGGGTTTCGGGTTTCGGGTTTGGGGTTTGGGGTTTGGGGTTTGGGGGTTTTAGAGGTTTACCAGATAGAAAGGATTGAGGGTTGAGTCGTTCGCAGTCCAGTTGCGAACAAGTTGTGGTTTAGTTGTGCCAGGGTGGGGGGGGCGGGGGGTGGGGTGGAGTGGGGGGGTGGGGGGTTGGGGTGCAAAAAGGGTGGTAGGCCTAAGGGGTTGGTGTGAGGAACCCCTAACCCCCTAAACCCTAAACCGCTGTGCCCATATATCCTCACAAAGCTAGACCTGTGATCCTTGGACACTGGCTGTGCCCTCCAACACTAAACCCTCAGCCCCGAACACCCAGGTGTTGGACGTGTTTGTGCTGAAACTGGAGAACCCGGTCTTACTTGCGTCCAATGCTGTGTCCTCCTGGCCTGGTTGCAGCCTGGTGCGGTTTTTAGGGTTTGGGGGTTTAGGGTTCAGGGTTTAGGGTTTGACTGCAGGAGCAGGGCAAAGCCAAGAAAGGTTAACCCTAAACCCTAAAGACACCTTAACCGGGCTCGAGCGGGGTGGTGCATTTTCAACTCTGGCTGCTCGCTACGGTGGCTTAGTGGCCAGGAAACTGTGCTGACTGAAGGGGCCCAAGCATGAATCTGGCAAAATGCGAAAAGCGTCCGCGCTTTAGACGTGCTTAGGCCCATCCACTTGCACAACTTTCCTATCTGTTGGATGCTGCTCATTTGCATTGTGTCAGTGTTCAAGAATATTAAACCAACTATTATTACGTACAAACAGTAACATCTGCCAGGAGAACCTTAGAACAAAAGATCCAAACCCAAAATGACCCCCAATCATGTACCAAACCATTCAAGTGGCATCAACCTTAATACATTGGAGCCCAGCAACCAAATAAACCATTTTGCCCCAGAAATCATTTTGTCTGATTAGTTTGCAACAATCTGGACTGGCGATGAGTTTTATGCCAAAGATTTTAAACTAGCGTTTTTGAATTAAATATAGTTGGATGTATATTGCTCAATAGGAGGGTTTCGGTATGCACATAATTTGATTTATCCATAGAATCGTTTAGGTCATTTTGTCATTTCTATCTATGATAACATAGGGTCTCCAATATCATGGCAAGGGGTTCTCCAGTATGTAGATTTTTCAGATTTGTTTACTTGTTTATCGACTTATCTATTCATGTATATATTTGTTTTTCATGGGCCTTGAAGGGACAAGGTTTCCGTCTCTTCTCACACGACAACCCCCATTTCATTGGAATGAATTCGATTTCTATTTTTTCGAGATATGTATATATGTATGTATGTAAATATATATATATATAGATGTATATATATTTATATATGTATATATAAATATGTTCTTTGCTACCCGTGTTGCAGCCGCAGGGGTGTCGCCCCCAAGACGGAATAAATTGACCTCTTGCTTGTATGACCATCTGAAATGAGGGTATTTGAGGCCGGGGCGAGCGAGGTGGCACCCCCAACCGACAAGGGTTTAGGGTTGAGGGTTTCGAAAAGGGTTTGGGTCACAAGAAGTTTGGAACGAAATATTTTAAACTTAAACGAAATGTTTTGACCGAAATGTTTTGTTTTTTGGAGTTGTGGTTTTCATTTTGTGGAAGGAGGGGGGGGGGGGGGGGGGGGGGGGGGGGG